>JAMXBD010000438.1:600000-984114 GCA_024138025.1 Combretum micranthum
TAAGTCATAACGTTTGGGATAAGTTCATTTTAGGTCATAACGTTTGAACAAGTGGTTCAATTAAAGTCAACATTATCATGTATCAACAGAAAAATATTTAATTAAAACTCAAAAAACTCTTCTTTTAAGGTCGTATTGACATGTATCAACATGAAAATACTTAATTAAATCTTATAAGACACTTTTCCAAACGTTATGGTCTCTTTTTAAGTTTTTGAAACGTTATCATCTATAATGAACTTATCTCAAATATTGGACCTTCCAGTGTAATTTACCCATTTATTTGTATTATTTATTATATATATAATATGATTAAAACAAAAAAAATAATTTCTATAATATATATAGCCTAAACTTTATTTATTGTTAGACCGTTTGTTTAGTTAAATTTTCATTCATTTTATATATCTCCTTTTATCTCATATCTTAAAACTGCAAACTAATCTGAGTCATGAGTTATACTTATGAACTAGTCAAACTTAACTTTATTTGAATTTCCTTTCTAAATGAGCCTAATTTGAATTCAAAATAAAATATGTTTAATTAAATGATTGAACTCCAATCTGCAATTTTCAAATTTCATAAAATTTGGCATAGATTGAGCTCCATAATTTTATAATCAGGTCAAATACAATCCTTTAAAAACTCATCTCAAGTCGATTCATCTGCATTATTAAATCATGGGGCATGTTTAATCTACTGCAGCTGCGGATTTCAATCGGGCAAATCCATCAAGACGAGTCGTGGATGAATTGGTGATAAGCTCAAACGGGAATTAGCTTCTGACTTTTGGTGATTTAATTCACTTTTTGCTTTCTCGTTTTGTTATTATTATACTTCTTCAAATATTATATATATATATTATATATATATTTTAAGCATTTTTTAAAATAAAAAAAAAGAGAAAAAGAAAAAGAGTGAATGGTTTTTGTCATAGAGAGAGAGAAAAGATAAAATAACATTGAGGATAGTTTGTTACGAGAAGAGAGAATGAGAAGTAACTGTCTAATAAGATATATATAAAAAATAATTGTTATACTTTATTTTTTTTTTTAATTTCTTAACATGAATAAAGTAGATTCGCTCAACAGTAATAGATAAAATAAAAGTATAATAAAGAACTTTTAAGACTTATTCAAACTTGACTTCGCTTTGACAAAATGTGACCTTCACTTTTCGATCGGTATCCTAATATTGGAAAATGTAGGAAGTTGTAAAATTTTTTAATTTGGAAAGGAGATTTAATCAAACTTTCTAAGGAAGAAAAGACAACTAAATCTTTGTTTTGATCCTACTGTTTGAATCGGTGAAATCAATACTCCTCTACGATGTCAAATATTCAATTTTATTTTATTGAGATAATGGTAAATTATCTATTCAACTTTTATGCGGATACAAATTTATCTTACAAATTTTTGAAGTACATATTTGGATCTCTAGACTTTCAACATTGGACATTATTAAAAATATTTAACATTTTTTATATGCATTTGAAAGTTTGAGAAGTAAATTTGCATAAATATGAAATTTTAACGAGTAAATTTACACATAGGTAAAGACTAGACCTAATTGTTCGCTTTGGTCAAAGTTTAGGATCCAAAAGGGGTTTTATCTTTATATTATATCATGTGATTTCAAGTTGGATGTTAGTTATATATTATGTATTGCATTAGGATGACTTTCCATATTTCTTCATTATTACACTACACAAAGCTAGGTTGGAAAGACAAATTCAATTTGACAATACTTATTAAAATTGGAAAATGCCATTACATAAATATGTTGATGATGTTAATATATTTTGTTCTCATGCTTACTTCCTTTGTTTCTTAAGTTTCTAAATAAAAGGAATATAACTGTAAAGGATATATAGTAAGTTTAAGTTTTATCTTCTTTATAGATTCCACTAAGTTTGAGTATTCGACATCACCTATATCTTTAATGCCAATTTAAAATATATATATTATATATATATATATATATATATACATGACCTAATTCTACCCCAGTACAGCGGGAGAAAAAGAAAAATTTCAAATATCACAGTTAGGTTGGTGAAGTGTCTATTATAATAAAGATGGCAAAAGTTGAAAGTATCCTTGTATAGTCAGAAGATATGCATTGTGGACTTACCATAAATGAGGCTCTGATGAAGGGAAATTTGCTGTACGAGAGCAATTAATGGTTAATTACATCGAATTTTATGGATTTTATCATGGTTCCTTTTCAAGTAAACAATATGGAAGCTTCTATCAATCAATCATTTAATCATTAAAATAAATGGTAATTAAATATTAAATATTTTATTGGTTCGATCATGGCTAAATATGTATGAGCCATCGGATATTGATAGAACTGGTTTCATCAAAATTAATCATGGAACCGGTCCAGTCAAAATTAATGAAAAACCTAGAATTTTCCTATATATTTAGGTCTTCTATCAATTACTTTAATGCCAAATTTTTATACTTTTGTTTTCTCTCTTTACCACAAGTCCTTGTTGTTGATCCAATTCCTAGTGAGGTAAAACATTCTCAATTATATATGTTTCTGATTTGTGGTAACAGTCACCCTTTTTATTTGATGAATTAATCATTCATGTTTGCCTCTAATTTGTTTGTTCCTACCTGTGTATAATAGATCATGCAAGAATGAAGTAATAGTTGTAAAATTGTAGAGTTAAGGACTTTCATTGCATCCTGGCATTAGAGTTTGTGTGTTTTTCTATTTTTGAATGTGAATCTATACATCATTGAAAATTTTCTTCTTTTCTTTACTGTGGTTATTAATACCCACCCTCTTTCTATATATTGTTTTATTTTCTGGTGAGACTCGGTATTCACTTTTGAGTTTGAAATTTTAGTCCATCTATCAACTAAACTTTGGTTACAATTTTTTAATTTTTATTATTTTCCTTCGGTGGGTATTCATTTGATGAGTGTGAATATTCACACAAGCTGGGTCACATAATTTAATTGGATGCCATGTGTTTTCACTTCATGAGAGGAAGAATGTTTATTCACTAGTTGGATGAAAATAAATTCACCTGCTGCAAAGAGAACCCCTTTGTCAAACTTTTGACTTAGCCAAAAATTGAGAAAATAACCTGTTTTCTGGATCTAGAGGAACAAGCATAAGATATATATTTATAAAGGCAGATAATTTCCATGTCTCAATTAAGATGTAATTATTCAAAATCGCTCCTACATGCTTGTGAGGATACAAGAGCTCTTACACAAAACATTTCGCTTCATAATCTTTTTAGAGCTTAATAAAAATAAAATAAGAAACATAGAAATAATTAGATGTTGGATTTTTTTTTTTTTTTTGGGTTTAGTATTTCAATTAGACATTATGAATGTTATTCCACGGATTAAATTGAAGTTTTTAGTTGTTGAACAAGAAAGGCGATATTCAAAGGCTTATTTGCTATTTTAATTTTCCTTTTTAAAATTATTTTGTTTTTGTTCGTTTTTCTTTTTGGCTTGAATATTGTTGATTGAATACCCCCTAGATTTAGTGGGTATGGGACCATTTAAAAGGAAGTATCTATTTAATTAGTATTAATGGCACTATAATGTCCTATTGCCAAATTAATTATAACTGTTGACTATAATTGAAACCACAACACCTGCATATATATCTCTAGAATGTTATATTGTTGTAAATGAATACAAACAAGTTCATGTTTATGAACAAGTGTCTTAAGAGCCCATCAGGAGTTAGCTAGAATATATGTAGTTATTCAACAAGGATGTTTATGTAATTAGGGATAGACATATTATTGAACAACAATTTATGAGAACAATTCAAATATTGTTATTTAAAATTTCATATAATAATCTAGTTGTTCATATAAAATATTTAGTCCACAATATAACATGATGGTTAAAATCATGAGTCAATTCTTTGATTCTATGTATTTATGATTTTAAGAGTTGTTTCTTAGTTAAAATGAATATAAAATCATTTAAGTGTATACTCTTAATAGAATCAAGAGTTTATGTATATGATTCTATCAATTTTATAGGATTTAATATGATTCTACGATTTTTATGTATAATTTCAACTTTAGATAGAATTGTGAATATGACGATCCTAATTTAAATTCTACATATAGCTAATTGAACACATCTTTTGAGTTAGTGTCATTATAATTTACAAGAAAAAAAAAAATATTATGTAGTGCATATAATTATGTATGTAGCATTACAAGTAGACTTTGACTCATACTATCTTGAGAAAAGCTATTTATTGATATTGGTATGTGATGTATATGGATTATTAATAGATATAGTGATAACATCATGGATAGGAAAAGCATGGAGATACTGACCATAAAATTAGAAATTCTTGAAGTTTTGCTTTTATATGTAGTAGGAAAATGGCTAATTTGCAAGTGGACTATGCTCTTTATGGTTTATTGCATCTGACCCAATTATAAGTCTAATACAATTTAAACCTTTTGAATTGATGAAATATTAATCTATTTATATAGTTATTGTAGAAGCCTATTATATAAACATGAAAGTCAATTTTCATGATTGTGGGCCACTTTCCATTTCTAGCAACAAAAGAAATGTTTTCAGCTTTTATAAATGTCTTTAATGTTTTCTAGTTAATTCCAATGAAATTTTTTTGTATCAATTGGTGCATTTATATTTACATTAATATATTAATTGAGTTCCTTTTCTTCTTGAGATACAACTTACCTAATTAATCTTCATATGAAACTTTTTTTTTTTTATAATAGAGAGGACAAATGCCTTTTTTATAACATTAATATATATATATATATATATATAAGTTTAAATAGGCGATAATTGTTTCATAATAAAGAAAAATTCTATAACTTATGGCTGTTGAAATGGTTCAAATTTATTCTAATGTGACCGAAACCTTCTAAAAATTTTATCCCCACTATTATTATAATTAAATTGATTATAAAAAATTAATATAAAAAATTTTAAAGGTTTTGATCACATTAGAATAAATTTGAACCATTTCAACTACCAGAAGCTGTAGAATTTTTCTTTGTTATGAAACAATTATCGCCTATTTAAACTTAATATGTGTATATATATATTAATGTTATAAAAAAAGGCATACCTCCTCTCTATTATTAAAAAAAAAAAAAAAATCTTTCATAGGAAGATTAATTGGGTAAGTTGTATCTCAAGAAGAAAAGGAACTCAATTAAGATAATGTAAATATAAATGCATCAACTGAAACTGAAAAATTCCATTGGAATAATCAGACAACATTAAAGACATTTATAAAAGGTGAAAACATTTCTTTTGTTGCTAGAAATGGAAAGTGGCCCGCAATCAGATTAATATTTCATCAATTCAAAGGGTTTAAATTGTATTAGACTTATAATTGGGTCAAATGCAATACACCATAAAGAACATATTCCACTGGCAAATTTGCCATTTTCCTACTACATACAAAAGCAAAACTTCAAGAAATTTTAATTATATGGTCAGTATGTCCATGTTTTTCCTATCCATGATGTTATCACTATATATATTAATAATCCATATACATAACATGCCAATATCAATAAATAGCTTTTCTCAAGATAGTATGAGTCAAAGTCTACTTGTAATGCTACATACCATAATTATATGCAGTACATAATTATTTTTTTCTTGTAAATTATGATGACACTAACTCAAAACATGTGTTCAATTAGCTATAAGTAGAATTTAAATTAGGATCGTCAAATTCGCAATTCTACCTAAAGTTGAAATTATACGTAAAAATCATCATATCAAATCCTATAAAATTGATAGAATCATATACATAAACTCATGATTCTATTAAGAGTATACACTTAAATGATTTTGTATTCATTTTAACTATGAAAAAACTCATAACATCATAAATACGTAGAATCAAAGAATTGACTCATGATTTTAACAATGATGTTATATTGTGAAATAAGTATTTTATATGAACAACTAGATTATTACATGAAATCTTAAATAACAATATTTGAACTATTCTCATAAATTGTTGTTCAATAATAGTGTATCCCTAATTACATAAACATCCTTGTATTTGTGACTGAACAAAAACTTCAATATTGACAAATAAGCAAACCATTTTGACATACAACATCAAACTTTCATCAAATCAAAAGTTAGTTTATTTTCCCCTCCTTTCCCTCTGTCTTGTCCTTAGCCAATAACTACGTATATTCTGGTTAACACATGATGGGCTCTTAAGATGCTTGTTCATAAACATGACCTTCTTTGTATTCATTTACAACATTATAACATTCTAGAGATATCCATGCATGTGTCATGGTTTCAATTATAGTCAACATATATAATTAATTTGGCAATAGGATATTATAGTGCCATTAATACTAAGTAAACATATACTTCCTTTTAAATGGTCCCATACCCACTAAATCTAGGGGCTATTCAATCAGCAATATTCATGGCCAAAAAGAAAAATGAACAAAAATAAAATAATTTTAAAAAGGAAAATTAAAATAGCAAATAAGCTTTTGAATATTGCCTTTCTTGTTCAACAACTAAAAACTTCAATTTAATCCGTGGAATAACATTCATAATGTCTAATTGAAATACTAAACCAAAAAAAAAATTCCAACGTTTAATTATTTCTATGTTTCTTATTTTATTTTTATTATGCTCTAAAAAGATTATGAAGTGAAATGTTTTGTGTAAGAGCTCTTGTATGCTCACAAGAATATAGGAGCGATTTTGGATAATTACATCCTAATTGAGAGATGTAAATTATTTGCCTTAATAAATATATCTCTTATACCTGTTCCTCCAGATCTAGAAAACAGCTTATTTTCTCAATTTTTGGCTAAGTCAAAAGATTGACAAAGGGGTTCTCTTTGCAACAAGTGAATTTATTTTCATCCAACTAGTGAATAAGCATTCTTCCTCTCATAAAGTGAAAATACATGGCATCCAATTAAATTCTGTGACCCAGCTTGTGTAAATATGCACACTCATCAAATTAATACCCACTGAAAGAAAAAATAAAAATTAAAAAATTGTAACCGCAGTTTAGTTGATAGACGGACTAAAACTTCAAACTCAAAAGTGAATACCAAGTCTCACAAAAAATAAAACAATATATAGAAAGAGGGTGGGTATTAATAACCAAAGTAAAGAAAAGAAGAAAAATTTCAATGATGTATAGATTCACATTCAAAAACAGAAAAACACGCAACTCTAATGCCAGGATGCAATAAAAGTCCTTAACTCTACAATTTTACAACTATTACTTCATTCTTGGATGATTTATTATACACAAGTGGGCACAAACAAATTAGAGGCAAACATGAATGATTAATTCATCAAATAAAAAGGGTGACTATTACCACAAATTAGAAACATATATAATTGAGAATGTTTTACCTCACTAGGAATTGGATCAACAACAAGGACTTGTGGTAAAGAGAGAAAACAGAAGTATAAAAATTTGGCATTAAAGTAATTGATAGAAGACCTAAATATATAGGAAAATTCTATGGTTTTGTCATTAATTTTGACTGGACCGGTTCCATGATTAATTTTGATGAAACCAGTTCTATCAATATCCGATGGCTCATACCATATTTAGCCATGATCGAACCAATAAAATATTTAATATTTCAATTATTATATTTATTTTAATGGTTAAATGGTTGATTGATAGAAGCTTCCATATATATGTTTACTTGAAAAGGAAACATGATAAAATCCATAAAATTCTGTAGATTGATGTAATTAACCATTAATTGCTCTCGTATAGCTAAATTTCCCTTCATAAGAGCCTCATTTATGGTAAGTCCACAATGCATATCTTCTGACTATAAAAGGAAACTTTCAACTTTTGCCATCTTTATTATAATAGACACTTCACCAAATTAATTGCGATAATTTGAAATTTGCTTTTTCTCCCACTGAACTGGGTAGAATTAGGTCATATGTGTATATATATAGATATATATATATATATAATAAAAGATTTATATATATTTTTTAAATTGACATTAAACATATAGGTGATGTCGAATACTCAAAACGTAGTGGAATCTATAAAAAGAAGATAAAACTTACTATATATCAATTACAGTTATATTCCTTTTATTTAGAAACTTTAAGAAACAAAGGAAAGTAAGCATGAGAACAAATATATTAACATCAACATACTTGTGTAATGACATTTTCCAATTTAATAAGTACTACCAAATTTAGACATCAGCAAGGTTTGGGTCGGTTCTGGACCCGAACCAGAACCGTCGGTTCACGGTTCCACATTTCGTGGAACCGGAACCGGAACTGGAACCGCTAGAGTCGGGGCGGTTCACGGTTCCAAGAAACCGCCGGTTCTGGCGGTTCCGGTTTTGGTTCCACGTGAACTGTTTTTTTTTTTTTTTTTTGGAAAAATGAAGTAAACAAACCACACTCCCCCCATCCCCTTTCTTATATAATAGATTCAGATCTAATGATTATAATATTTATTAAATCTTAAACTAAAAGGCAAAAAAAAAAATCATAATCTTTATAATACTTTAATTATATGCATATATATATGTCTTTTTTTTTTTTTTAACGTCTTAATGGATAGTAGGTGAGATGATGATTTTTTTTTTTCTGAAATATTTTTTTTTCTCATTTATCTATTACTATTATTAAGCCAAAATTTGATATAAAAAATTAAAATACATAATATGGTAATTATTTATCTTTTTCTTTTAATATTTATAACGGTTATCTTACACCCCCTCTTCTCCTTTTTTTAATCCGCCATCTCTTTCCTATCTTTTCCGTAGTAACTCCTTCTATTTTTAGGATAAATTGTAGCGTTTTCTCCAATTTTTTTTTTTTTAATTTTGGCACACATTGCGTGATGCGTCCTCTAGTATTATAAAAATAATATGGTTGACACTTGACATGTGCGATAAATTGACATAGGATAATCATTCCATCATCATAACATCATCATCATTTTAGTTTTTTATTTTTTTTATAATTATACCCATCACTTCCACCCAAATCATTCTTTTAATCTTCTTACTTTTTATTTTTTTAATTCAAATATTTGGCGGGTTGGAACCGCCGGTTCGGGGTCTGGAATAGCGGTTTCGAACCCGGTTGGAACCGCTGGTTCCGCCACGTCTAACCGCTTGGACCCGCTGGTTCGGGCTGGTCCTTGGACGGTTCGGAACCGTCACAGACGGGGCGGTTCCCGAGTCAGAAACCACCGGTAACGGTTCGGGGCGGTTCCTAACCGCCCCGTGATGATGTCTAGTCAAATTGAATTTGTCTTTCCAAACCTAGCTCATGTGTAGTGTTAAGTTAATGAAAAAATATGGAAAGTCATCCTAAGACAATACAATAATATATAACTAGCATCCCACCTAAACCACATAATATAATATAGGGATAAAACCCCTGTTGGATCCAAAACTTTGATTAAGTAGACAATCAGGTTAGCGTAGCAATTCGTGTTACCATATCGTGTCTCGTATCCATGTCTAAATGGGTTCATGTCCTGAAAATCCAAACCCGGGATCCGACTCATTTATTAATCATGTATAAAAACCTAAACTTGTAATCTGACCTATTTATACCGTGTCTCGTTCAACCCACTTATCGAAAGTTGAATCTAGTATTTGAAGAGCATATAAAGAAGTTTGGCTATTTACTTTCGTCATCATAGGTTTGCAATAAAACTAGAAGATATTATAAAACATCTCACATAAAGCAAAAACAACTAGCCTTCACAAGCTATTGATACCTAATACATATGATTAGTTTTACCAAAATTAAAATAAAAAACCTTGTATTTGGTATGCTTATGGGTCATAAAATATTTTTAATTCAAAAACATTATCTTGGAATAAAATTACACCATAGACATTTAAGCACAAACTCAATCTAACAAAAGATTAAACCACAAGAACCTCTAAAGCTAGCAAAAGAACAAATCTGAACACTAAATCTTGTTAAGTTGAACCATAACCTAAAGGGATCTTGTTATTGGTGGTGATTTCCAGTTTCATCACATTCTCTATCAATTCCTCAAGGGAAACACTTGAAGAACCTCTCATGAAAAAAGAATAGGATAAATAAAAAATGAATATTATCAACAATTTTTATAAAAATAATGTATTTTATTACCTTCTTCACCAAAGAGCCAATCCTTTGTACATACAAGAGCTTCTATAGTTTCCGGCTTCAATGAGCTATGATGTTCATTAAGGATTTGACTTCTGGTACTAAATGCAGATTCTGAAGTAATTGTAGATATTGGTATGCTTAAGATGTCATGTGCCATTCGTGCAACTTGAGGATATCGAAATTGATTATTTTTCCAATAACCTAATATATTTAAATCTATCATCTAATGTTGCTTCTCATCTAAATATAGCTCTAGTTCAGATCTTTTAACACTCTTGAGCATTTTTACGCTTTTAAAAGATTGAAAATCCTAGACAAAATAAAAAACGATAAGCATCATATGGAATAAAAATAGCTTGAAAAGTGTAAACAATATATATAATTATAAAAAATAAAGTTACCTTGATGTCATCGCCCCATTCGTCATTATTAGTTTCTAAGGTCTTTGATTTATCGCCACCAGAAATTTTTATCTGAACTTCCATCATCTATCAGCGCATATTCATCAAAGAGAGAAAATAAAGCTCTTTTGACTTTTAAGAACTCACTTCAGTCAGCACCATAAATCCTCTGGTAAGTCCACTCAACATAATCAAGTTTATACCGTGGATCCAATGTAACAGCAATTGCCAAAATCACACTAAACTTAAACCAACACTTTTCAAATTTCACAAACATCCTAATTGCCGTATCTTTCAAATATAGTTCACTTTCACCCATATTATTTGTCAATGCTCGATATGCCTTACAAATTGATGGAAAGTAAATTGGCAGTAGGATATTTTGTTTCAGAGAATTGACAAGTGATATCATAAAAAAGCTTCAAGAACCTGGTCATTTTCTCAAGCATGTCCCATTCTTCCAAAGGAGGACAATACTTATAATTGAAATTACTTAACTCTAAATGACAAAAGGCACTTTAATGAACTGCACTCTCAAGCATGAAATATGTGGAATTCCATCGAGTTGAGACGTCTTGTCTCAAACCCTTATTTTTTTAAAAAACACAATAGGCTTACACATTCAACAAACTTTATTTTTCATATTTGAAACCCTTCATATACTTTACACTTTCCCTGACCTTATCCACAGCACCATCAATATCTTTCAGACCTTCTTGAACAATCAAATTAAGAATATGTACACAACATCTTATATGAAAATAATTACCTAATGCTAAAGGTCCACCTCGGACATTTAGTTGTGACTTCAATAAACTCACAAAAAGATCATTTGCTGAAGCATTATCCAAAGTCACACTGAATAATTTACTTTTGATACCCTAATCAGCTAGTAATGTCATTACTTTTTTAGTTAATGCAACACCTGAATGTTGAGGTAGCATATATGCAAAACTCAAAATCCTCTTTTGTAATATTCAATTTTTATCAATGAAATGTGCAGTCACTGATACATATCCATCAAATGCTACAAATGTCCACAAATCAGATGTCAAGCAAACTCTACCTAAACACGCCAAAAGCATATTCTTGATCCTATTTCTTTCCCTCTTATACACCTTTAATACATCAGCTTTCAAAGTATTTCTAGAAATGTGAACAATATTTTCATTCAAATACTCAAACATAGCCCTAAATCCGCTATACTCTGAAAAGAGGTATTTCATGCTTAACAATAGCAGCAACAAATAACTCACGATATTTTTTAGGATCAAACTTGTTGGTTTTGCATTTCATATTAGTAGACAAAAGCATCTAACCAATGTCTCTATGTTACGTTTTGGACATTTATTAGCATGCATTTTTAAGTTCCTCATCCCAAATTGACTATCACATTTTATAGCAGTCTTACGCGACTTACATATAGCTTTTGTGACAATTGATCCATTTGATCTCTTTTCATGAGTATGAGTGAAAACTTTCCACCATAGAAGATGTGAGCCCTCTTTGTTATTTAGAGTTATTAGTTGATGGAAAAACTTCGACCACATCATCCTCTTCATTTGCTCCTAATTTTTCCATTTCATCAAAATCTTCTATAGGTGAATCCATCTCCATCTACATGTCAAACAAAAATCATAGGTTATTATCCATCTCTATATTGCATGCACACAATTTTATTATTGATAAAATCTCAACACAAAATGAATCTGGCAAGAAAAATAGAACATGTAGGATAAACAACCATTAACAATATATTTTCTTATTTAAACTCAGTCAATAGATCTCACTTCACTAAGAGATATAAACAAGGTTTTTAATTAATCTTACTTTGAAAAAAGATGAAAGCTAGAATTTCTACACAATTTCACTTCATTTAAGCATAAAGCTAGCTTCGATAAATTTCACACATTTGAAAGACATAGACTAAGATGTTTAGCCAATATCACTACACTTAATCAACTTTTTAATCCATTTCACATTTCATCAAGTAAAAAGTTAGGGTTTTGAATTTATACAAACATGTGATAGTATTAGGGACATTGACATCAGAATCGTAGTATATTGATGATGAAATTGCAAGCGAAAGTGATTGCAGAAGCCGTAACAAGGAAGCACAATGATAGTGTGTTGTGTTAGAGGCAATATAGAATGAGTTCAGTCTAGGGTTAAACAAAAAGATTATATATGTTTTTCAAGTGTAAATTTTAACATTAGATTTGTGTAAAATATAATAACATTAAGGACGAATTATGAAGACCTCCTATACACTTCCGTAATGGCACAGACATAGATATACATATATAAACATATAATATTATATATATATGTGTGTGTGTAACATTATGTAATTGTATAACATAACATAAATATAACATATTGATTATATGTAAAAATATGAATTATATACACATACTTAAATAAACGTATAATTATACATATAAAAAGATTTATGTATGTAACATATATAATACATAGACTATGTATTTATAATCTATAAAGTATATATTTTTTAGACATTTATTATACATCTTATACGATATATATAACATGTAATTATGTAATATATACGTAATGATATAATAAATGTCCTGTATAAAGTCTATATTTTACCATAAGTATTTTTATGATATGCTATATATTTATATATAATCCTTATAACACATAGATTATGTATTTATAACTTATAATTTTGAATATATATATATAAATGTATATATACATATATTTGTTATAGATATCTTGTTTATATGCTATGTAATCTATATATGCTGTAAATATATGTATCATACATATAGCAAATAAATAAATCATATATTAATATATACATTATATATATATATATATTTCTTTTTGCTAAATATGTCTATATTTTATATATGCTATATATAAGTATGCATAATCTATATGTAATTTGTAATATGTTATACATGTATAACATATACAATATATATGTATAGATGTGTATATAACATATATTTGAATGGATAATTATTTTCTACAATATTTTTTTAATTATTACTTAACGGGTTCACGGGTTGGACATGAAACTGCTAACCCGGATCTGTTTATGAAGCGAGTCTCGTGCATGGGTTTAAAACCTAAACCCAAACCCGAACATGTTTAAATTCATGTCGCTTCGAATTTAACCATTTATTAATTGTGTCGACTTTTGCTTACCCATACCCTTTTATAATCATGTTATGCTGTGTCCGAGTTTGCGGGTTGGATCCCAAATTGCCAGCACTAGGGTGGGCTAACCCAACCTATTCTATGTGATGTACTTTCACTACATCCATCATAAGCTCATCATATTTTATTGTTTCTTGTTGCGAGATGCATGGTTCAATTTTCAGTTAACTCCACAATTAATGACCTGCAATCCTCCATGCATTTTTTTTCCTTTTTTTGTTCAAACCTCCATGCATTTATTTGCTGTAAGAAATCTTGGTTTTGAAATAGGAATTTAACCACTGCAAGCAGGAAATCTTTGAGGGCATAAAAAAAAAAAAAAGGAAATCTATTATAGAAGATTTTCAACGTAGAGTTTTTTAAGAGTGACTAAATATTTAGACTGTCCATTACTGTAACTCCATTTTTTTTAAGAAAATGAAAAAAGTTATAACCCTATTTGTCCTTAATTTTTAATTATGCTATGGAAACATAAATGAATAACTATGAATCTTATTCAAGAACATACCAAGACAAAGGAAAAGGCCATGATGGAGACTACGGGAGCAAATGAATCATGTCGGTTGATAAACTACTCAAGTTTAACTCAATATTTACTTGAAGTTAACTCGAAAATAGTCTAATCGAATTTAAACTCAAGCTATTTGAAGAGTTTATGAAGCTAAACTCGAACTTTATATGTTTAGCTTGATTAGTTTGCAAGCTGATCTAGCTCAAGTCAAGTACAAATGTTAATCAAATTCGAATCGAGTTTATGTATTAATATTATTTCAAGTAAAATTTAAAATATATTTTTTAAATAATTGAGTCTAAACAAGTTTAATTAAGTCGAACTCGAGATTATATAATTTTGTTTCGAGTCAAACTTGAATTTAAAATATTAAACTCATTCAAATTTGAATCAAACTCAAGCTTTGAAATTTTAAGTCCAACTCAAATTTGAGCTCAATGATGTAATGTCTCAATTTAACTCGTTTGCGGCCCTAATGGGAACAACCGAGTCAAAGGATACTCGGTATTTTCATTTGGTTCTGATGTTTTCTATCTGTTTGGTATTTGATTAGTTAGGTGTTTGTCAAAAACAAAAATAAATAAATAAATAAATAATACAGCAAACAGTCTAGACAAATTCTAATTTCTAGCAACTAGCAAGTGGTGTGAGAAGATGTCAGATGGGATGCAATAAACGAAGGACAAGGGTCTTTAATGAGGTCGGGCTTAGCGAAATTCCCTTAAGATGGCTAAATTAGATGAATCAAGTTCGAGCATTTCTACATAAAACGTTGAGAAATGGGCCCAAAAACAAATACAGTAGGTTGACCCATACTTCCCCTCGGGCCGAACATCGTTAAGCTCGGTTTACTGGTTGGAATCCGGAACTTCATTTCATGTGCTGTGCTGACCTAAATATTTCTGATGATGTTTCTCTCGTTAAAGGGTTCCAACAGGTTCCATTGCTAATAACAAAATGGTCTTTCAATTTTTTAAATCGTACTACTACTACTACTAAAAAAAAAAAAAAAAAGGACACTTACTGTACTGTTCTTTTTGCTTTTTGCCCCCCATAACCTTTTGGCAATTTCCTCAAATAATGTCAAAATTTTAGCTATTGTTTTGGTCTGAACTTTGAAATAAAAAAATAATAATACGTAAGCTAACTGGGTGCACCGAATTTTCGAGAGAAACAAACTTTCATTCAATTTATGATATTGTTGTAGGTATGTGGCCCTAGATTTATTACATGGAAGAGAGTTCACGTACCCTAAAGCACCGCAAGTTGTAATTTTCTATCTAAAATACTCAAATACCAACACAATCTATGTTTGGTATCTTATTTTTTATATTTTATATAGTTTGTTTCCTACTATTCCACGTGGGACTTTTATAAATTTCCATCTTTTAAAATTTCCATCTTTCAAACGGACACATTACATTTTTTTTGGAAATTGCACATAATTATTATCATACACCCAATCTAAATCGGTGTAATCTCTGGGAAAATCCATTATGTTTTAAAATGAGTGAAAGAACTTTTAAAAGGTACACTCAAGGCATACAAATTTTTCTTGTAGCTACGATGCAAGACCGGTTATATTCCATTTTATTCGTCAATTGTCCGGTTATTCATGAGGGTGGGGTGCTGTGCCAATGCATGTTTTCTTTTTTTTTTTTTTTTTTTTTTTTTTTTTTTTTTTTTTGTTCCCGATTAAACCAATGCATGTTGCATGTTGGCTCAGTTCAGTTTTGTAAGTGAAGGGAAAGACCTATAAATAGTAGTATTGATATGAAGACAACGATGGTGGAGAATCCATACTTAACTTTATAAGTTACAGGTGGTACTGGGACTCACACACATGTTACCATGATAGTGAGGGATTCAAAACACCTCTAAATCAGTTTGATTTATTTATAAATAAAAAATTTATTTATTGAAAAATAATTTATTTAAAAACTATAAAAGTAAAATACCAAGATATTTGAACCAGGCTTGCTTTGATTTCCACTGCTACCTGCTTCAGTACTTCCTTTTTTTTTTTTCGGCTGGTCTGCCTGCTTCAATTCAATGCATCAAATTATCAACTATAGCCAATATGGGAGACATATTAGGAGATGCACGTGCTAAATAGCTGGGTCTGGGTCGTCCTTGTGAGAACTTATTTATGCAATTTATTAGGAACAGGCGAATCTGTTTTATTAGCAGCATGTACAAGTATTACTAGAATTTTAATATGTTAGTATTCAAAAAAAAAAAAAAAAAACTACTCACTTATACCATCTGAATTAAAATAATATCGATACTTAATCCATTATTTATTTGAACTTAGTGAGGTATTATCACCAATTAATAATTTTTCTATTCATATGGGGAAAAAAAAAGAATAATTTATCTATTCATGTTGGAAATGTATACAATTTTTTTTCCCTTCTCTTTTAGAGATAGAACAGATAATTCCAAATGAATCTTATGGTACGCACATGATATTTCTGACATCTCAAGATGATTACATTCTTCGTATATTTTCATGTGTTTGTTTCCCTCAAGCTGTTGCAGCCTATTAGTAGTACTTTTCTAGCTAGAAAACAGCCTTGTTCTCTTTCTTTTTTTTGGGTTTTATTAGGATAATATCATGGCACATGTCTCCTCTTGTGCTAGCAAGACTGTGCACAACGAACAGGTAAAACATAGTCCAACGTTTTGTAGCAGATCAATTATGAATCTAATAAGTTTAATGTGTTTTTCCCCCCTTTTTTTCCTTTTTTTTTTATTTCCTTTAAAAATTATTTTATATGTATTATTTCAGTCTTTTAGATCGTCTCACTCTGAATTCTTCTCATATTCTAGGCACAAGCATATCGACTATATGTTAAAAAAAAAAAACAAAAAAAAAATAGTTACCTGTATGAAAAGAAAATATTTGTATAAAAGTTACAAAAATTGATTATATATATACATGGAAAAATTTAAGAGAACCATCAAGCAAAGAACTACAATCTCTTTTGTGGCACTGAATGGATGCCAATTTTTCTTTTTTTCCAAATAGCAATCAGGGGAACGTGTTTATCCACATAGGAAGGTGGGATTGTTCGTAAGGGGGCAACCTAAGAACCAAAATTTAAGTCAATAGAAGTTATGGCTAAAATCGAATGGTGAGAAACAAACTCTTAGTAAATATATGATCCTATGAGTTTATGAATTTATATTTTTTTAAAAGTAAAAGTAGATACAAAATTATTTAGATGCAAAGTTTAAGTAAAATTATAAATTTAGATGTTTGATTCTATATATTTAAGATTTTATTGGTTTTATACGATTTTATATGATTTTACAAATTCTATTCATATTAGTAGATAATAAAGTCATGATTTTGACAATCATACCAGACATTAAGTAGTAAGTAGGAGGTTTGAAATAACTAACCTAGATATAGTAAATAGTAGTGATCATAAAACTTGAGGTTTAAGTCAAAATCCATAGTTTCAAGGTAGTGAAATATATGAAGTGATCATCTGAGGAAACCCAAATAATTAGGCGATTGATGGAGGCGCCCCATAGACTTGATGAACTCTAATGAATTCCAATACAAGAATATGTGGAAATGTATTTAACAGGACTATGTTCATGAAAAGTGAAAATGTCAATTAATGATTTTGTTTTATATAGCACTTATATACAATGAACTCTATCATGTGTGACTTTATCACGTGTTCAATAATATACGTACGTAACAATATGCATGTAAATGATTTAACACCTCTCTACTGCTATATACTATGTATCTACTATACTATCAACTCTTACCATCAAGCCTATTGGGCATGCTTGCAAGCCTAGCCTGGAACAAGCATCAAGCAATTACTGGACTCCAACTACCTTGGTGAAAACATCAACAATTGTAGATGGGAGGGAACATGACAAATTTGAAGAAAACCACTATTTGCGTGATCCCGAGTGAAATGAATATCAACATCGATATGTTTTGTGCAACCATGTAAGCATGGATTTTCTGCCATTAGTTGCACCAATCAGTTGTCATAACATAAAGTAGCCAAAAGTGTAAAATTAACATGTAAATCTCGAAGCAAAAATGACACCCAAAGTAATTCTTTAGTAGTCGAAGCCATGCTTTGATACTCTACTTCAACTAAAGAAGTAGAAACCATTGCTTGTTTCCTGGCCTTCTAAGAAATAAGTGATGTACTGAGAAATACATAATAACTAGTCAAATATTTTCTATCAACAAAACATGATCCCTTATTTGTATTAGAGAAACTGTGCAATGTAAGGGAGGATGATGATGACTAGAACAACCCAAGATCAAAAGTTCCCTTTAAGTATTTTGACACATGTACACCAACATGGAAATAAGGAGTTCGTGGGCTAGAAAAGAATTGGCTAAGTTGTTGTACTGCAAAACTGACGCCAAGTCATGTTACAGTCAAATACAACAACCTGCCAACTATGCGTTAATAGCAAAATGGATCAACAAGTAAGTCTCCCATATGTGTATCAAGATGTAAACCTTGAGGAAAACAAATGTTAACTGGTTTGCACCAGAAAAGCCTGCAGTTTGTAGAATATCGAGAAGAAACTTTGAATGATTCAATAGAAAACCTTGCGGAGTACAACAAACTTCAATTCCCAATAAGAATATAACATCCCCCAAATCTTTAATAGTAAAAGCTTGATGAATGGAAGATTTAAGTTCAATAATACAATAAAGTGAGTTTCCAACAACGAAGACATCATCAACATACACTAATATAGCTAGAAAAGAATCAACACTTACACAAGTAAACAATGAATGGTCATTTGGTGATTGAATAAAGCCAAGTGAAGAAATAAACTTAGTGAACTCTTTATTCCACTAGCGTGAAGCTTGTTTCAAGCCATATAGAGAACAAATAAGCTTGCAAACAAGTTTTGGACGAACCATATTATACCTACAAGAGGTAACATAACATGTATCTTTCCTCGTCCAAAAACCCATAAAGAAATTCATTGTTCTCATCTAGTCGGTGAACATGCCAAGATCTAATAGCTACAAGTACTAGCAGCAAATGAACAGTAGTAAGCTTAGCAACATGAAAAGAAGTATGAACATAATTAATTCCCTCAATTTGATTATATCCTTTTGCCACTAAACAAGCTTTAAACCTTTCCATAGATCCATAAGGTTTTTACTTAATTTTAAAAACCCATTTTGACCTGATTGCTTACTTATTATTCAACAAAGGAACAATCTCCCAAGTGTGATTTGATTCCAAAGCCAATAACTCTTTATTCATGGCTTCCATCCACTTAGGATCTTTCTTCGCCTCATGACAATTTCCAAGTTCCCGAATAGTTAACATATTTGCTAAAGAAGCCACTTATTCTTTTGGATATACATCAAAGTTATTATGAGCAAGTAAAGGGTACAAAGAATGTGAATGAGAAGAGGTATCTATTGGAACTAAACTACTAGCATGGACTTTATGAATGTAATCTTGCAACTAAGAAGCTGGTTTCTTAGAATGTGTGGACTAACATAATAAATGACCAATATCAGTTATGAAGACACAAGCAAAGAGGAATATGGTTGAGAAGTACCAGAATCAAAAGACCCCAAGTGATCACCATCATTATCATGAATAGTATCAGACAAAGGAAATAGAAAAGAAGTATCAGAGACATTAGCAGATTCTATCATTTTAAAAGAAAAAATGTGTTTTAAAAAATTAACATCTCGACTCACAAATATTTTATTGGTTGCCAAGTCATAAGCTTATACCCTTTTTTTATCAGAAGGATATCTAAAAAGACACATTTTCGCCCTTTTGGGTCCTTTTGTCATTGGATCCATCTATCACTGGTGTAAAACATAAGCAACCAATAACTTTTAAATCAATATAAGTAGGAACACAATTGAAAAGAAGCTCATACGGTGTTTTCCATCCCAAGCTCTCAATTGGCATTCAACTAATCAAAGTAGTGGTTGCAAGCACACACTCACCCAAAAAATTCTTGGGTAAATTGACATGAATTCTAAGAGTCTAGGCTGTATCTAATAGGTGTTTATGCTTTCTCTCTACAACACCATTTTGTTGTGGTGTATTTATTGTGGTTCTTTGATGCACTATCCCTTTAGAACAAAATACAACATGAGAGCTTGGCATTCATGTGATAGAAACTTACTTACATTGTTACTCGAATAAAATTGGATGTGAGATTGAAACAGTTCTCAACATAATCAAAGAATGTGTGTAATATATTGGGTGTTTGTGATTTGTTGAAGGAGAAATGTCCAAGTGGTTCTACTTTTATCCTCAACTATAGTAATAAAATATCTACCACCAATGATAGAAGGCACACAATAGGGCCCCCACAAATGAACATGTATGAGATCAAATAATGAAGTAGAATGAAAAGTACTTGATTGAAAGGAAAATGATGTGATTTAGCCAAATGTCATGTATTACACACCAAAAATTTATCAAAAGTGACTTTACAATGAGGAAGATGTTGAAGTCTTACAAAGGAAATATGACCTAAACGACTATGTAACAATTCAATGAAACAACTTCTTTATTTGTATGTGTATTACAAGAAAAAGAGGTAGATAAAGAATTGACCCTATTAGAAACCAACCTATTGCGACTTCATTACGTAGAGTCCTTTCTAGCTTCTGCTCTTGCGATTACTACATTAGATTTCTTCACCTAAAACAAGCAAATATTAGAAGAGAACACAACCACAATGTTAGAATTAGTAAGTAGTTTTGAATGGAAAGAAGGTTATGTTTAAAATCAGGTAGAAGAAACACATCATATGGGATAATGTGCTCGGTTAACATAATAGTTCTAATTACATGAACTATTTTCTTACTACCATCTAGAAGATGAACTTAAATGGTGTGTTTCAATTTTTTTTTCTTTGAGTTATTTAAAAGGCTTTTAAAAGGTATCATGGGGTTTGTAGCGTCTGTGTCAAGTATCCAATCATCCATGAAATTATCAATTCTACTATAAGATCCAGCAAAGGAAAGAGTTGGTTGACCTGCAAAGTTCACTAAGGATGACACCACATCTTCATTAGACAAATTGCTCCCTTTGAGCATCTTCAACACTTCTTTACAAATTCTATTCATCATCTCGTTACCACCTGTCATTTACTTAGAAAATCCCATACCAACATCAGGAACAAAACTACCAAAAGGTGTTTTAGATTGTTGCTCCACCTGTGCTACTACTCATTGAGTCTTTTTATCTTACCTCTCTTGTACCAATCGGGCTACCAAACGTACTCAAAACAATGTTTAACTAAATGTGATGTTCTCTTACAATGAGTACATATGGGTCATGAACCAGGTTTAAACTTCTTATCTTTTCTTTTAACTACACACTGTTGCAACTTTACAACACAAGCCGAGGAATTATTTGAGCTAAGAAAATTCCCAAAGACGTATTTTTGCTTCTCAATTTGATAAATAAGATAATAGGATTTATTGATTGTAGGCAAAGGATCCAATGATAATATGTGGCTCTTAATATGCGCAAAAGATTCATTAAGTCCCCTTAAAAATTGCATAAGACGATTCCTATTTTCAATTTTTGTAAATTTTTCATGCAAATGACAAATGCAAGAATTGAAAGGTCTACACTCAAACTCTAATAGCAAACTAATACAATTCAATTCATCCCATAACTTTTTGAGCTTATTATAATACTCAGTGAAAGAAGAATTGCTTTGCCAAATATTCATGATATCATGTTGGATTTGATAAATTAGTGGAACATTTGTTTGACTATATCTTTCTACTACATCATCCCACAATTATTTGGCAGATTTCACATACATAATCCCTCAAATACTTCCTTTGTCATTGAATTCAGAATCCAACATTTTATCATATAATCACAACACACCATTTTTACAATTCAATTTTATTAGTTTATGGTTTGTTACAAGTCCCATCTATAAACCTTAGCTTTGATTTTGCACCCAAAGCTAATCTAATTGAACAACACCAACCTAGGAAGTTCAATTTGTTGAAAATTAAAGAAGTAATTGCAATCCCTAGATGATCTGATCCTAACAAATAAAGTGGATCGCTATACTTTTGTTCGATAGATTTATTAACAGCAATCGTATATAATCACATTTGTTCAACAAATTGATTAACGTTTATTCAACAAATTGATTAATGTTTGTTCAACAAATTGATTCAAAATTTAACATCTTATCATATAATCACAACACATCCATTTTTGCAATTCAATTTTATCAGTTTCTGGTTTGTTACAAGTCCCATCTATAAACCTTAGCTTTCATTTTGCTCCCAAAGCTAATCTAATTGAACGACTCTAACCTAGTAAGTTCAATTCGTTGAAAATTAAAGAAGTAATTCCAATCCCTAGATGATCTAATCCCAACAAATAAAGTGGATCGCTATACATTTGTTCGATATGTGGACTAACACCAATCGTACTCAGTTTGGTCAAAAGAATAATAGAATAAAGGCAAAAATTCAATTAAACTGAAAAAATCACATGTGGAAATTTATTTAATAGAGAGTATGTTCGTGAAAAGTGAAACTGTTAATTAATGATTTTGTTATCAAGAGCAAACGCGAGATTATATGACCGGGAGGGTCAGACCTTAATTAAGTGAATCTTAAAATTATTTATCAATATTCACTCACTATTACAATTATATTACATTTTATATATTTATGAGAATTTTATAATGATTTCAATGTGATATTTTTTAAAACTTCATGCAAAAAATAATTCAAAAATAATTAAGAGTATTTAGTGCATTTGATAAGAGATGTTATATATGTCACTTAAAAATTAATTATTAAATAAAAAATATAGAGTTGATATCTATATAAATTTTTCTTTTAATAAAAACAAATCATAAAATATATCTAAATAGGATATTTATTTGATACTTTATGTTCATTTGCTTAGTATTATATGTAGAAAAAATAATGTCACTAAATTAAATATATAATTAATGTCAATATGATTGCTTTTAGCACAAATAAATCATAAAATATATGCGGATAGGATAGTTATTCAATAATTTATATACATCTAAATAACATTAATTGAAGAAAAAAGTTACTAAATCAAATTATATGATTATTATGCAATAAAATTCAATTGTAATATGAATAATAATAATTGTTACATGTGGTATACTTTGAATATAAAATAGTTATTAACAAATTTATTAAGTTTGATAATTTTATGATGAAAGAATTTAATTTTATAAGTTATTGTGAAAGAAAAAAGTAAAAAAGAAACACACACACACACACACACATGTATAGAGAGAGAGAGAAAGAGCAAGTAGTTAGTGTAATAAATGCATGTTGAAAAAATTAAACTACACTTAGTTTTGTGTAATAGTCTCTTTTTATAATTTACATATAACATTTTTTTAAAATTTAAAATTTAATTTTTCTAGAGTTTAGGGGTCGAGGCCTTCGTCGGGCCCCAAGTAGATCCGCCCTATTTGTTTGTACAATATTTATATATAATTAACTCTGTCACATGTTCAACAATACACGTGTGTAACAATACACTTGTAACAATATACATGTGTAACAATATGCATGTAAATAATTTAACACCTCTCTACTGCTATACACACTATCAAGCCTACTATCAACAGTAACTTAATCGTTGGATTTGTGGAGGTTGGAGAAGTCTTTCCAATAGCTCTATGTTTGGATGTTAAAATTGTGAGTAAACTCAATGAATTTATAATTTTATAATATATATTTACTTTATTGAAAATGATGCAAAATCATTTAGATATATATTTTAGTAGAATATAAATTTAAACGTATAATTTTACATGTTCTATGCAATTTTATATGTTTAGATTCTACATAGGTTGTTTTATATATCTTTACTAGTAAGTGATTGAAAGAGGTTATATAGACTTATAGTGGGTTTATCATCATAAAGAGTAGGTTCTTCTACAAAAGCTACTATTCATACTAATCTTAGATTGGTCGCTCCTTCACTTTATAAATATATATATTGCTCTTTTTTTTTTCTTTTTTGCCATTATATGTGTGTGTGAGTGTGTGTGTCATCCCAACTACATCTAGTGTTTTATGGAAAATATTATTGTATTTTTTTTCTTGGATTTATAATTTTCCCCTTTTCCTTCTATTGATCATTGATTACTCTTGAACATAATAAAGAGAATTGAATAGGACAGTAGGAAAAAAATACTTGATAGAATAATTCTATTATATCATGGTCATTATACACGATATTAGAAAAATTCCTATTAAAAGATTTTATTTCTATCTAGTTCTAATATTTTTATACCATCAAATTTAAAAGACAAAAGTTTTAAGTTTTGTCCATCTCATAAAGAAAGTTTTATCAAATTTCAAATGTATATTTTATAAATATGGTATAATAACATTTGTCAAGTCTGCAATTATAAAAAATTGTATAATCAAATGCTAACAACTTTAGCATTACAGCGTAATAGAGTGGTTTGTCTCGGCAAAAAAAAAAAAAAAAAAAAAAAAAAAAAAAAGTGGTTGTTTATGATGTTGTTGTCTATTAAATAAGACTACAAATAAAAAATGGAACCAAATCAAAAGCAATCCTTGTATTACACTTAACAAATTAAGTGGTGCCGAAATAATGTCCTTATGCCCAACAACATACCAAGCTAATCGAATTTAATCTTCTAGCATGATATCAAAATTTAAATGATAATAATTGTATGTGATGTATCGTGAACGAAAGAGAGAGAGAGTAAAATATTACACATGTGATAATGAATATTTAGAGTGAAGTCTTTAAAGAGGACACAATATTTCAATTATTCAAATAGAGATACGAGTATTTTTCTCATTGGTTCACGTGTCTTTTCGTTATTGAACCATGATGTATATATTTAGTTAATTGTATCAGTATCACTTGTTAAACCAATTCATTCATTTAGATTTGATAACAAACTTGCTTTGTTTTGGCTCTAGTTCTTCGTTGTTTTGCTTCATAATTGTAGACTATCATCTTTTACAAACTTCCATATGGTATCGTAGCTCGGTCAAGGTAATCTTAATTTAGACATAATCATGAATAGTTTTGCTAGTTCCTTAAATTCATCCATAGTAGATGTATCAATCATGGATCATTTCTATCTTTCAAGTTCAGATAACCTAACATGACAATCAAAACTTTGCTGTTCAACGGAAATAAATATCTAGGTCGGAGTAGGTCTACTAGGATGTATTTAAGTGCAAAATTGAAGATAAGTTTTATTGATGGCTTAATCATGAAATCGGATGACGAATATTTAGACTTAGTTAGATGGTAAGGATTGATTACATCATTCGATGCTGGCTTTTTTTAATTTAATGGTTAACGAAACCACTCAAAGCTTCCCTTATACTCAACCTGCTAATGAGCTTTAGGACGAAGTAACCGAATACTATGGAGTCTCTAATGGACCATTGGTGTTTGAATTAGGGTGGGAAATTAGTAATTTGAAACAAGTTAATCAAGGTGTTAATGCTTATTATAGCAAATTAAAAGCTATTAGGATGAACTTCAACAAATATATGTAAAAAAAATAAACTAATAGTCTTCACATATGTATTCATTTATTAGGCTATGTATAGAAAAGAGGTTATAGCTAAACTGAAAACACTATGAATGGTTATCATGGGCATTATCTAGGCTAAAGCTGCTGTAGTAACTAATAAGGTTCTATCATCAGGAAAAGTAACATGTGTACGATGTGATAGAATGGTAACATTATGTAAAATAGTATAGTATGGTGTCATATGGTTTGTTGCACTTATGTCAACTATCTAAGTATTTGTATTACCACTTAGAACACCTAAACATAAAGATTGGCAAATTTCAATGCAAAATGAATTAAATGCTTTAGAAAGTAATGAAACTTGGGATTTGACAACATTAACTGAAGGAAAGAAGAAAATAGGATATAAATAGGTCTTTAAAATTAAATATAAACCCGATGATACTATAGAAAGATAAAAACTTGACTTGTTGCTCAAGTATTTACGTAAATAGAGGGTGTTTATTATCATGAAACTTTCTCTCCTACTACAAAACTAGGTAGTATTCGGATCTTGATAGCTGTTGTAGCAGCTTATGTATGGCCTTTATATCAAATAGATGTGAATAATGCTTTCTTGCATGGGCATCTTGATGAGGACATGTTACTTCTTTTAAATAGTTTTGATGATAACCAAAAGGTTAAAGTTTTTGCTAACTATTTTACTCATTGTGCAGTAACAAATAATTAAAACCTGGGTCAAATGAGAATATGAACATCACAAAATGGATCATTAGAAGAAGTGCATGATGTTTTATCAGAATGTATTTCAAACGATTTTGCATAAGCTTTGTCAGATGACGTATCAAGGGATTAGTTAAAATCTCTGCTCATGTATAGACAGTAAAGAACGAGTTCTACAGAAAATGAATTTTGCTAAAATTGTTGAATCATAGCTTTTAAGTTGGTTAATTCATTTTATGAAAACCAATCCCACTTATTAGATGTATCTGGATAATACATCTTACATGTTCTACTAAGTCAGATTAAATCCATGGGAATTTTATGAGTTGGATATTTATAAAATATTACAAATTCGAGATTTTCATGAAAGTTTAAAAATTTAGTTTTATGGAATTTTTTTTAAGGTAGCCGAAGATATTTGAGTAATAAGAAGTTGTGGGTCGTGATCAAAGTGTCAAAGAATGATATGCTCAATTAACTTATCTCAAAGAAAGAAATAATGATGAATCTCTCCTCAACCAAATATCTTCTAAGCCAATATCAAGTTCAAATCTTTTTTAAATTTCAAATGGGAGACTTCATGAGATTTACATGGAACTAATCCACATCATCAATATCAATATATATCCAGCAATTGCAAAAAAGATTTCAATGTGTATAATGTTAAAAGATCAAATTTCAAATTTCTACAAAATAGAGATATTTTTCTTATTTCAAGTTAATGATCAACATGAACGTTTATCTGGATATTTAATGAGGAAATAATTTAGATCTGATTATAGTCATCATCTCAAAGATATAAAAAAGTCTGAAGTGCAACAATTCAAGATAGGTCTAAGAAGCTCAAAAATTCAAAGCGAAAATTTTCACGCTGCAACTGTTAGAACAATTTTCAAAGGCTCCATTAAAAGCTACTTGGACTGAAACTTTTTTTTTTTCCAATATTCTTTCAACTTTAATAAGAGAGTTTTCATTGCAACTCACTTAAAAAAATTTCCTACTCTATTTTGAGAGTTACATTGAGTGATAGTGAGAGGATTACATAGTGTATCTTGTAGATTTGTGTTAGCCGAATGAGTGAGACTAGTGAAATAGAGCAAGATTGATTGGTGATTGTAATCTCTCATTTTTTTTTATTATTGGATTAGCGAAACAAACCAGTGTGAAATACCGGGTCCCTAACAATGGAGTTAGAAGAAAGGATTGAATCACAAGGAAAATCTCTATAAATCTTGCGCCTCATTTACTTCATCTCACTTTATTTTGTTTATTATTTAATTTGTTAAAGTAGTGTTATCATATCATTGGACTCAATAAACTTGAAGGGAATTTGGTTAAAAGGTTTTTTCGATAACTTCAAAAAATTTAAATAGCAATCTATCTTAACACCTTACCCCAGTTGTTAAATCTGGTCCAATAGGACATTTACATATTTCCTCCTCGTGAGGGTTATTCTAAAGCATTACCACATCAAGTTTGTCAACATAAGAAGTCTATATATGGCCTTAACTAAGCTTCCAAGCAATAGAATTTAGAGCTTTTAAAATTTTTGGTTTCTCTTGATTTTTTATAATCCAAACATGATTATTCATTGTTCAGTCATTTTGATTCCACTGCATGTGTTTTTATTCTTTTTTACATGATTTATATGCTTATTACTGGATCAAATGAATATTTTATCAAGGAGGTCAAGTTGCACTTGGATATTAAATTTACTATTAAATACTTGGGTTTGGCTTGCTTCCTTTTGTCAAATTGATGGCATTCATGTTAACTAGAGGAAGCATGTTCTTGATGTTTTGTGTGATGCTAGTTTGATAGGCGTTAAGCATGTTTTCTTTTTCCATGCCCACTTGTCTTCAACTTGATTCTAAGTGAGAAGACTTGTTGCATGATGCTTCTTATTATAGACTCTTGAATGAGCGCCTTTTATAGATTACATTTACATGACTAGACATTACCTATGCAATAAATCACCATAGATAGTTTCTTTAAGCTCCTAGAAGGCCGCATTTGCAAGCCTTGTTTCACATGTTAAGATACTTGAAGGGTTCTTCTTCTTTGGGTATGTTTTATCCTATTGCAAATTCACTACGTTTACATGGTATTTCTTATTCCGATTAAGGTTCAAGTTGTTTGGATCATAATGTTATTGCAGTATGCTTGGTGATGCTTTGGTTTCTTAGAAGATCAAGAAACAAGCTATAATAGCTACTTCCACTATCTAAGCCAAGTATAGGGCTTTGTGAATGCTATAATAGAGTTGCTTTAGGTCTCTTATATTCTTCGTGACTTGCATCTTTTAGCTGCTTTTCCTAATCCCTTTCTAGTGATAATAAATCCACCTTGTTGATTGTTAATTATCCATGTTTACATAAGCAAACAAAACATATTGACCTACATGTGCACTTTATCTGTGATCATATTTCTTCCGAATTTCTTGAGCCAGTATATGTCCCTTCTTCTTTCCAAGTTGTTGAGCTACTCAGGCTCTAGGTGCTCCTTGACTTTGTCATTTGTGTGCAAAATTAGGCCTTCACGGGTTCTAACTTGAGTGGGGATGTGAAAACAATTATATTACCTTTGGTTCGTTAGAATGGAATGAAGTTGGAAAGAAATAACAATTCCTCTATTTTATAATTAGAGGTATTTTTTAAACAAAATATGATTTTTGTTAAGAATAGTCATTCCCCTAACAAAGGGAATGAATGATGATTCCTAGTCTATTCCACATTATATAGAATAAACATTCCCTTTGATAGAATCTTTTACAAACGAAACAAAGGAATAGATATATATTCCGTCGTAATATAGGTGTAATAGCAATTCCTTACTAGTGAACCAAACACAACGTAGTTTATTTACACATATTTTTCTCATTGGTTCACGTGTCTTTTTGTTATTGGACCATATATATATATTAGTTAGTTGTAATAGTATCTTTGGTTGATCCAATTCATTCATTCAAATTACATTATAAACTTGCTCTGTTTTGGTTCTAGTTCTTCATTGTTTTCTTTATCGCTGCAGGTCGTTCTCAACAAACTTTCACTGATATATAAAATAGTGAAAATAGAGTAATATCATGTAAAGTGGTATATATATTCCTATCTAATTTGTAACGCTGTTATCTATTCATACTACTTTAAATAATGTTTATTATTTATTTAAATCATTGAAAACTTCATCCTTTATTTCGGTTACATAGAATTTTATACTCTTCACGTAACTTTCATATTAAAAAAATAAAAATAAAAAAAGAGTAGCATTAAAAAAAATAGAATTTATCTTGGAAAAGTTAATGTCAAAATAGGCAAATCCTAGGTAGTTTCTCTTGAAGTTTTCTTTGTTTAAAGATGGCGAACAAAGTCTCCAATGGCCGTTGTCAAATGGGAATAAACTTGCTCTCACGACTCGATCTAGAGTCGAATAGCCACACACAACCTGGCAGGTACTAGATCTCTGACCTTAATTAGTTCATCCTTGTAATGCATGTCGCCTATTGTTGAGCCCTCGTTTTCAGTCGCCATCGGTCATCCCCGTTGCTTTGACACGAGGGCAGCTGTCGTTATGTATTAACCTCCAACCCTCAATAATTTGACTAGAAGGATCGGTTTAACTTCAACAATCTATTTTGTCTTAGTGAGGGTGGGATTAAGTTACTTTTACATATACACATACACAAATATATATGTGAAAGATTGAGAATTCAGCTTCTTTATTACTGGTGGGGTTAGATAAGCTCCAAAATTTATGAATGTGTAATACGTATAATATTTAAACTCGTAATTTTGCTATTAATTTAAATGAATGGAATCAGTAAATCGTATAATATTATATAAACCGGTAAAACTGTAAACATGTGAAATCGTATACCTAAATTCATAATTTTACTTAAAGTTTATATCTAAATAATTTTTTAATCCATTTCAATTAAGAAAAAAACTTATAAAATCAAAACTCATAAAATTGTATAATAAACTTGTGATTTTCACAATCATGACATGAGTTTAGTGTTTCACATAACTTTGGATGAGTAGGGTAGACATAACACCTAGAGGGAAAACTTGGATGGGAAAGTTGCAAGATGAAATAGGCAATCTAAGCTATTTGAGTTATGTCTTCCAAGAGTTGAGCAGTATCAATCCTATTGTTACGGAGGAGATGGTCAATTCTTTGTTAAACCTTGTTGCATCTTTGAGAGTGGGATCTTGATGGTGCAACAATGTTATATATATTTATATATATATAATATATATTGTATATGTATAATTTTGCTATCGATGGCATACATTCAATTGCATTAATGGCCATCTTCTGATGGATCCCTCCATATAGACTCCACGAGGATTTAAACTCATGGGGAACTTTTCAAAAGTATATAAGCCTACTTATTTTAAAAAGGTTGAGACGAATCAATGCAACATTCCATGTTTCAAACCTAATATACCATATTTTCCTATATCTTCCTAAATTATAAACCTTGCTCCATGATCCTTACCACTAATCCATTAGATGAAGCCCAAGTTGTCATTGGACTTGAAGTCCAAGATCTTGCATATTTGTTTTAACACTAGAATGAATCTACTAAATTGAAGTAATACAAAACATAATGTTTCTTTTATATAGTAATCATGTCAGAGTTGTTTATATTATTTAGGAAAATTATATTAAACATCCAAACTTATGTGAGTTTACTTGTTGGTCAGGTAAGTGTATAAATGAGTCAACCTAAGCTAATATAATATTGAGTGAAAGTTGAACTCAACTAGAGATTATAAATCTCGAGTTAAACTTGAGTTTAGAACTTTTATTTTGACTTATCTCAAAATGACATAGAATAAACTTAAAATCATTTGAATTATATTTATTTATACTTGAGTTATATTAAAAATATTTTTCTTCTAATGAATGATATTAATATCCAAACTTTAGTAGAACTTGAGTAATATTTAAGTTTTGCTCAATATATGTTACCTTCCTGAGTTAATAGAAATAAATATTATAAAGTTTAAATTCAGCTTGATAAATAGTTTAAATAGTTCTGGAAGTTTAGTTTTGGTATTGCTGAGTTGAACTCAAATGGACTATATTAATAGAATTAATTCATTTACCCCCAATTTATGAGGAAGGGGATAACCGAGTGGGCATCTTTCGCCACGAAATTAGACTATTCTGCCACCATCGACTGGCTGGCCTTACATATTGAAGATATCAGTACTTAATGTTACTAGCAAGCATATTTTTCGAGTGCATTACATATATATATATATGTGTGTGTGTGTGTGTGTTTTCCTTTTTAAAAGTAAGCTTTATATATTCAGCATCAAGACCTACAGGTTGTTAGTGTGTCGGAATCACTTTTTACAGTGCAACTTATCAAAAATATCTCTTTTGCTAAGGGAAAATTCTACGGTTTCGTGTAATTTTGATGGAAATAATCCTATAACTATCTAACGGTTCATACTATAGCCAATAATAAACAAATTATTAAAATAATTAATATTTTAATTATTATATTTATTTACATGATTCCATCGATAAAACTATAAAAACTTCGGTTGACTTAGATACAACACACACACATGTATATGTCCTACACGTACGAAAATTTTTTTTTACTCAAAACAGTGGCCAATTGAATTGGAGTTTAACCCTTTTGGCTAGTTAATGCTAATTGATATGGTGTGGATTTGGGACTTAGTGCCTAGTGGACTTGAAAGGACCACCTTGGACAAAGACCAGGTGGCGTGTGACAGGGGGAACCCACAACCCATGGCTTGAGTGGGGTTCGCACGTGAAGAGCATATGGTCTGGACCCACACTAGCTTCGCAACATATGGAGCCCGACAGCGGGTGATGTTTATTGCACGGTGCCACGCACATGCTAGCAGACATGTTTCGTCTTTTCTCTTTTTTATCTCATTATTATGATTATTGGGTGAGAAACACACCAGTCTGATTAGATCAATTGAATTTTTTATTTATCTTATTTTTATCTGTTATGTATTTATAATTTATTTATATTATATTTATATAATTAATTTATAAATAAAGATATTAGTTTTTAATCAATAGTTATTTTTTGATAAACATCTATTCAAAAATGATAAAAATATAATAGCAAAATGATTAGAATATGATAAAAACAAACATTCCAAAAAGAAATATCCGAAGAAAAAACAGAAAAGAAAAATGATTTATTAAATAAAAATTAATGTTCTAGAAGACGCTAAAATAATGCTGTATAGTTGCATACAAAAAGCCCATACCAACTTTTTAGGAGATCTCAACCAAAAACTCCTTGGCAATACAACCTAGTGGAGTCACCAGCTGATCCTACGACAGCATCCATATATTTCGAATAAATATTGATGTGAAATGATAAAAAAAAATGATTTTCTGTGTATTTATAGCCTTAATACATCGGAATTTATAGATCTATCCCTTTGTTGTTGTTGTACTATTACCAAATTTACAAGATATTAAATATCTTTAATTACAATATCATTAATAACTAATTGCCTAATTTAGACCCTAACGGCTAAATATTGAGATTGACAATAATGGCGTTGAATTAGGCTTAATCTTTCCTTAATTTGATCAATGATGAATTTTCTCTAAGATTGCATATATATTCTCAACACTCCTTTCAAGTTGGGTTTAATAAGTTGATTGAGCCCAACTTGCCAAGGATCCTTTAAAAATTTCCTTTGTCCAATGCCTTGGTGAATATGTCAGCCAATTGGTCTTGCCTTCTTGTGAATGGGGTCTCAATTTCTCTTACTTGCACCTTTTCTCGTACAAAGTGACAATCCACCTCGATGTGTTTGGTCTTTTCATGGAATACTGGATTCGATGCAATATGTCTGGCTACTTGATTATTACAGTCCATCTGCATTGGTCCTTTACATGAAATCTTCATGTCACGCAACAATTGTTGGATCCATACAACTTAACTTGCAGTTGATGAGATGGCTCTATATTCTACTTCCACGCTTGATCTTGTCACAATATTTTGCTTCTTGCTTTTCCACGTTAGAAGATCCCCATCTACAAAAGTGCAATATCCTATAGTTGATTTCTTGTCACTACCAATCGTATCTACATTTGAATAACTAACAATGGAGTTAGTGTCATTGTTCTTCATCCATATTCCTTGACCAGGAGACCTTTAAGGTACCTAAGTATTATGTTTATTGCATCAACATGACTTGTTCTGGGAGCATGCATGAAGTGGCTTATTATACTAACTACAAAAGCTATATCTGGTCTGGTGATGGTGAGATAGATCAATTTTCCAACCAACCTTTACAATTAACCTTTATCTTTTAAGGATTCGCCACTTTCAGGACCAAGTTTATTATTGATCTCTATTAGGGTATTGGTTGGTTTTGCACCAAGTTTACTTATCTCCTTTAAAAGGTCAAGGACATACTTTTTTTTAGAAAGAAACAACCTTTATTTGAGTGGGAAATCTCAATACCTTGAAAATATTTAAGTTTTCCTAAGACTTTGATATCAAACTTTTCCTTTAGATAATGTTTGACATTACTATTGCTTCATGATTGTTACTAGTGATGATGATATCATCTACATAGACAAGAACAATGACGATTGAATTTTTTTTTGAATGCTTGACAAACTTAGAAGAATTGTTTGTACTTTTAACAAAATCATGAAGTAAAAGAGAGTTACAAAGTTTGGAGTATCATACATAAGGAGATTGCTTAAGACCATAAATTGATTTATTTAATTTGCAAACTAGATTATTACTTGATTCTTTTTTATGACCAGGGTACAGTCATGTAAACCTCTTCTTCTAAAGTACCTTGGAGGAAAGTATTCTTAACATTTACTTAAGACAAATCCCATCCCAGGTTAACAGCAACAGATAACAAGATCCTAACGGTATTCATCTTAGCAACGAAAGCAAAAGTTTTCTGATAGTCTATACCATAGGTTTGGGTGAATCCTTTTGCTACAAGTCTAGCCTTGCACCTTTCTATAGTTCCGTCACTAATATACTTGATCCTGTATACCCATTTACAACCTATGGGTTTTTTACAATCAGGTAAAGGAACAATAGTCTAGGTATTGTTTTTTCAAGTGCTTTAAGTTCTTCTTTCATTGCCTTACACCAAACGGGATTACCTTTGGCTTCTTACAAGGTAGTTGATTCACTTTGTTCATAAATTGAACTAAAAAAAGCCTTATATTGGGATGAAATATTATCATATGACACATTGTCCTAAATAGGGTAAGTTACTTGATAGGTTACAAAATTTCTTAACATGGTAGATGGATGAGTTTGCCAAGTTGACCTTATTGGAAAATTATTGACTTGATCCACATTTCCTCCCCTGAATTTTGATCAATTACCTTTGTGCTTTCTGATCTTTCCTCGGTTTCCGCATTATTGATGATACCTTCAAAAAGGGTTAGTTTTGGGAGAATAATTTCATCTTAGTCTTGATCCTAGTTTTGAGGCAGTTTGTACCCAAATTTTACTATCCCTTAAATTACCTCCCTTGTCAAGTATTGTATACATGGTACAACAGGAGGATACCAAGAAAAAAGGTATAAGCTCAGAGCTCTATGCGATTGGAGAGAAAGATGAAAGTCAAGCATTAGGCACCAATATAGGTAGAGGAGAAACTAGGGGAAATCCTAGTAATCGCGATAGCAAGAAGAGTCATGGAAACAACAACATCAAGTGCGACAACTATAAGAAAACAGGTTACACTCAAGACCAATGCTGGTTCCTTCATCTACACCTCCACCCAACTAAGGACAAAGGAGAACGAGGAGAAAGAGCAGCACATCTAGGGTTAACCAACTCAAAGAAGGAGGAGAATGTCACTTTAGACCAAGCTAAGCAGCTCTGGCAACTTATCTAACAAATTAATTGTTTTTTGAACAAAAATCAAGGTCAAGTCAATAAATATTTAGTAACTCCTCCGCAAGATTGTTGTGAATAAATTTAATGATAACAAAATTTAGATTGTGGATTTTGGGGCTACCAATCACATGACTTGTACTTTAGACAATTTACAAACCCTAACACAAAATAAAAAATTCCATCCAATAACTGTTGCTAATGGTTCTAAAGTTTCTGTTCACAGCATTGGCACTACCAATTTCTTCTCTAAAGATATTTTAAATGTCCTATACCTAGCCAATTTTACTTCAAATTTACTATCTGTTAGCAAAATTACCAATGGATTCAAATGCAATGTTATTTTCTCACTTGAGAATGTGGTGTTTCAGGACAGAATAACAAGGAAGAAGATCAGTGATGGCAAACTAAAAAATGGTATATATCTTTTCTTGTTCTATCCTTTCTTGAATAGTTTAAGATTTATGATTTGTGGGAGATAAATGGCTAATTCGTCCCATTTAGATTTCAAGGATCCAAAATACTAGGTTATGGTTTTGTTATTTTTCTTTGTTTGAGCAATTTGTTGCTTTATTTGAAAGATGTGAGCAAAATTGTTTTGTTACACGAACATTTCTTGGATTGAATTCCACATTTCAAAGGATAAATATGAGAAAACAAAAAGCTAACTTATTTGAGGGTCCAATGAATTTAACAACCACGACATCACTAGATGATCATTGGTTTGTCATTCTTCAATGCTTGCTTCTAGCTCTTCTAGTCTTTTCTTTGTATCAGTGACATTACCAAGCTTAGTTTTGCCACTTGATGAGAGAGTTATAGCTTGAGCCCATGACAGATAATTTCTATCGTTGAGGAGGGTCGTGGTCAACCTTAATATAAGATTCGCTTCGCTTAGGTGCGATTGGTGGCCTCCTTATGGATCTGCCATGCTCTCTCTTCTCGGATTGGGAATATAAGAATACTAGTATTACTAGATTTTTAATTGGACAAATCAAACTACTCTAATACCATGATGTGAAATGATAAAAAAAAAAAAATCAATTTTTTGCATATTTACAGCCTTAATACGTCAAAATTTATAGATACATGCCCTTTGTTACCGGTTTACTATTGTCAAATTTACAAGATATTAAATCTCTCTAATTACAATATAAACAATCCTAATTTAGGCCCTAACAACTAAATATTGAAACTGACATTAATGGCTTTGAATTAAGCTAGATCTTTCCTTAATTTGATCAATGATGAATTTTCTCTAAGATCTGCATCTATATTCTAAACAAATATTTAAGATTGTGTGGTAGATTTTTAAATCCTATTTTCCAAAACCACTTTCAAAATATACCCATATGTGGTATGTTAGATTTGAATGATACGGGATATGCTATGTATAATCTAGAACTTGTATTTTAAGATATACAAATTATATATTTTAGGGTAATACATACTTACTCTAGAAGAAATTATTTTTTAATTGTTCCAAAGGAAAATGAAAAAAAAAAAAGAAATAAATATAATAAGCTAAAGTCTAAACTTATGATATATGAGAAATCTTAAAGTTTTCTTATTACATTTCTAGGTTAAGTTTCATTGGCATTACCTAAACTTTTTTATTTGTAAAAGCTTGGTACCTAACAAATTTTGTACCAAAACGGTACCTGGACCTTTTAAAAGTTTCACTAAAGGTACCTCTAATTAGAATCCATTCTTTTTTTTTTTTTTTGTTAAAATATCAATGTAGCAAGTAAACTCGAATAAAAAAATTATTTCTCTATCTTAGTTAGTAGAGTAAGTTTTATTCATAGTACCTGAATTTTTTTGTTTGTAACAATTAAGTACCTAAAAAAATTTGTACTATAATGGTATTCAAACTTTTTAAAAGTTTCATACACGATACCTTTGGCTAGAATTCAACCATTGATCAAGTAATTCGTTGACGTAAACTAAGTTTGATTTAAAAAAAAAAAAAGATATCTATCTATCCTAGTCATCACTTTTTTAATTACTTATTTTCCTCTCTTTGACGTGGAATCAAAACTTTATTTTTTTAACTATTGAATCCGTCCAATTTAGATGAGTTTGGTTAGTAGAGGTTAATTTCTTCTTTTTATTTTCTTTAGATATTGTAATGTTATTTAATAATCGCAATATAAAAACTAAAAGAAAAAATAATAAAAAAGGAAGGATGGCAAGGGGTAGAAAGAAAGGAGAGTGAGTAAAAAAAAAATATATTCAACTAAAATAAAGAGATATCTTTTTTTTTTTTTAAATCAAGTTTGGGTTCCACATTACCAAATTGCTCAAGAAATAATCGTATTTTGGATAAAGGTACCTTGTGTGAAACTTTTAAAATGTTCGGGTATCATCATGGTACAAATTTTTTTTTTAGGTACTAAACTCTTAAAAACCAGAAATTTTAGATACCGTGAATAAAAATTACTCTACCAACTATGATAGAAAAAATAATTTTTTACTCGAATCCACTTGCCACGTTAGCATTTTAATAAAAAAAATGGACGGATTTCATCCAGAGGTACCTTCGATAAAACCTTTAAAAACTTCATGTACTGTCTTGATACAAAAAATTTTTTCGGTACCAAACTGGTGCAAACCAAAAAATCCATATTTCATTAATGAAACTTACCCACATTTCTATGTTATTTTGTATGTTTACAGTTTTAGGTTCTTTCGAATTAACGTTTTAAGCTCATGGAAATTGTTACATGGAGTAAATTTTGAATGAACAGATGGAAAAGATTTTATTAACACATTAACAAGTTCTTATTGTCAAAAATTTACATTAGAAATTTAATGACATGAATATATAAATAAAATTCATAGGTTCTAGGGAGAATCTTATCTTTCAAAGTGGTTAGTGGATATTATAAAATAGGTTTCAATGTTAAAATGTAGAACAAGATACTTATTAGTTAAGATACGTTAAAAAATCATACTCTGTCTATTCTATATCTACTATATACAATATATATACACACAATATTATATAATGTAAGACAAATACCACATCTCCTAAGGGAAGGGATAAATCCTTTTGTGTTTTAAAATAGATTGAATATTATAGAAGTCGATGAATTTGGTGATAGATGTTTAAGTGTCTGATATAATATGATTAAGTTCTAAATTTTCAGAATACTTGTAGGGTATTATAAATGTTACAATTCCTCATCCATTCCAAAATTTTCTAGAATCTAATATATGGTTGAGGAACTGGCTAAAATTATTAATATGGTTGATGAAATTTCCCAGAAAGGGAAAAAATCATTAAAAGTAACTCTTACGATGGCAAGATGAAAGTTGTCTTAAAAACCTTCAAATGGATTCATAGCCAACCTAATATGCCCAAGAAATTAGGGAAAAGATTTAGCACTTTTTTCTAGTTAATTTTGTCGAATTAATAGTATTCCAAAAACAGCAAATTTTTTACATCAAATGGTTGTTAAAGAAACTGGAAAGTGATACAAAAAAAAATGATACATTTACTCAAATTCCTTGATCTGTTCTTTTCACTTAAACTCTAACGACTCATTCATTTCACCATATAAAATAAAATGGGAATTAAATTCCAATTTAACAAAAATATAATAAGGTTTTGATGGCTATTATAATATTGACTTGGTATAAAAAATTAAAAAAATTAATTATCAAAGTAAAAGGTAAAATATCTATCATATGTTTATATTTATTATAAATAGAGATAATTATATAAGTGATATTTTCAAGACCGAGGTATTTATGATAATATTAAAAAATAAATCACTCAATGACAATTTATGGATGTGAGGACATGAATTACAATTCATCATTTTACGTAATTGCAACTTATTATGAATCGTCATTCCCCTCAAGCGAGCACAATAATAGCAGTTTTACGTAGAACGAGAAGGAAAGAAATAGTTATTCATATCAACTGAACGAGCCGTAAGACTTTCAAGCATGGGAGCTAATGAGTATCTAAGTTTTATAATTCTACTACACAACATCATACACATCAAAATGCTTTTTATAAGTATTACTTGGGTAAGTTTCATCTACAGTACGTAAGTTTTTTTATATTGTAATGAAATTGTATCTAAAGAAATTTTCTTACAAAAAAAAGTATTTGAACTTTTTAAAAGTTTCACTAAAGCACCTATAGACAAAATCAATCCATTTTTCATCCATTTGGTGACATGGTAATAAAAAAATATTTTTTTGCCAAAAGCAATAAAAATATTGGAAAAATAATTTTTTTGTCCACATTTGCAATTTTTGAGTTTTTTTTTTATTTTTTTCACTTTCCCTTCTATTCTCTCTCTCTCTCTCGTCCCCCCCCCCCCCCCCCCCCCCCCCCCCCCCCCCCCCCAAAAAAAAATAATAAATTAGAAAAAAAAAAATAATTCTATTAGAATTGAAGCATCATCATACCAACATATAATCATAACACATAAAGTGAACAATAACAAGAAATTAGAAAACATAAAGTTCCAAGCTTTCTTCATCAACTAATAGAAATCAGAAAAACCATCCATCATCAATCTAACCCCTAAAAAATGGATAATAACAGTAGAAGAAGTGAATTTTTGTGCACCATTCACATGTGAGAGCGTGTCATGAATTTGAACTTTAAATGGGTCTTCATTGATCTTAGTTTTTTAGAGAAAGAAAGTTTAAAGAGAGAGCACTTTTGTGAGGAAGAAGATGAAGCTCCTTGATTCCAATGGTAGGTTGCATCTTTAGCTATGGTGTGGATTACGGATTTAGTTGGATAAGGTGAAGACTTTACGAGTTAAAGGGGGTTATGGCAAGATCATCTATGCTGGTTTGGATATGGTTTTTAAGTGGTGAGTCATGAGTTTATTCACTAGTGGACATATGATTCCTAGAGTGAAGATAGAGAGAGAATGTTTGTTGAAGGAGATGGTTTTATGAGCAAATCTTTTGTGCTTGCTATTGTCGCCAGTGGGTGGTTTGGGATTTCTCCATTTTCTTTTCCCTTATTTAGGGTTAGGGTATTAGAAGAAGATGAAGAAGGGAAAAAAAGAAGATGGTGAAGAAAAAAGAGGAAGAATAGAAAGAGGGCAGAGAGTAAGAGAAGAACGAGAGAATAGAAAGTTAAAAAAAAAAACAATGGGTTATGGATTCAAGCTCCATTAATGGAGTCCTATTCTTTTGAAGGAGAAAAGGAGGAGTGAAGGGAAAGTGAAAAAATAAAAATAAATAAATAAAATTAGAAACATGGACGAAAATATTATTTTTTAAACATTTTTTATAGCCACATCAGCAAATGGACCAAAAAATGGACGGTTTCCGTCCATAAGTATTTTTAGTTAAACTTTTAAAAAGTTCAATACTTTCTTCGTAAGAAAATTTCTTTAGGTGCAATTCTATTATAATTGAAAAAGTTCTAATATCATGGATGAAACTTACCCATATTGTTCAAAAAAGTAAATGAGATTTGAGAAACCCTAATATGTAATAAAAGTATTAGTACTCGCAAAATTAAGAAATTATAGTTAACAAATAAGAAATGTGTATTTTCAACTGTCTACTCCAAAAGTTTCCAGCTAGTATTGATTTGGTATTCACTATTATAGTTCTATAAATGATAATTAAACCTCTTTCATAATTCATGTTGGACTTCATTTGCATTGGGTGTCACCATCTCTACCTCTTTGACTCGTGATATCCTCATCACAAGGCCTTATAATAGAGCCATATTCTTCTCTCTCTTTTTTCTTTTTTTTTTTTATTGTAAAAAAACCCTTACACTCTTTAAAACTCTCCCCAAATTATCCACTTACATATAAGAATTTTAGCTCTAATTCCATTTGTGGCACCCCTTTTCAACCATTTAATCAAAAAGTTTCTTACTAGTATTAACTTAGTATTCTTCATTATAATCTTATAAATTAATACTAATTTCTTCCACAAATCATGAAGGGCTTTCCTAATATAGGGTATAACAAGAACCTTAAAAGAAAAAATGTCCGTGTAGATTAATTGCAACCTAAATAACTTAAATTTAATTATTTGGAAGGCATATTGGTTTTTTTAGAGTTATTTATTTTAATTAAAAAAATTGACATTGATATAAATGTAAATTCTCAATATTTCTACCTAGATATTAGTTTTAATGACTAAGATTTCTTTATAGAATATCACTTGCAATTGAAACTGATCCTCCTCTATCATTTAGCATTGCAAATCATGTACTTTTTATACGAAAGGACAGAATCATTAGGATGCTAAATTCGACTCATAATATTCTTTTAGAAAGTTTTGCATTGTTGAATTTAACTTAGTTTTATTATACTTATCAAATTGAGTCTAGGTGATAAAAAAAAAAGTAATTTGTTGAATAAATAATATTCTTATATTATAAATAATTGCAATAATACGGTTCATTACTATTTGTGTATATCATTTATTTGCTTTCAAGAGTGTTATCGCAATGCATACAGTCACATGCTTATGTTAGCCGTTGGGTGTCAAGACCAATTTTCTTGATGCATTAACAATGGAAGAGATAAGAGTACAAAGAGAGGGAGCGAGCTTTTCATTAACATCGAAGTATTGATTTGATAATGCAAATTATCTATGCTTGATGATAGGTCTTGCAATCAAGCTCCCTTTTATTTTTGCACGTACAGCCAATATGCATCTAGTCTAATGAAAATATTGTGCACCAATATTAACTTAAAGGCCTCTATCTCAAAAATTATGTTGTCTATCTTAGAATGCCTCTTGTCCCATAGGTGCAATAATTCCATTTTTTTGAGTAACTTTGTGATAATGAAACCAAGCCGAAGAAAAGCACTAAGTCTCAAAGAATGCACCTATTATGGCATAAACAATTTAGAACTTTGAATTTTCAAGGTATTATATCTCTTTACTATTGCAAAAATTACCCTATAGTATACCCATGACTAGACATAGGCACGGTTCGGTTCCGAATCGAAACCGTTATAGGTGATTCCAGAATCGAAACCAAACCGGTTGGACAGTTTTAGAATCGGCTAAGAAACCGTCGATTTTCCAGTTCCTAGACAGTCTAGGCCTAGAATCGGGTGGAATCGACAATTCTAAGCGATTCCATTAAAAAAAAAAAAAGAAAGAATTATGTAAAAAAAATTAAAAATTATATTAAATATATAATTATTAATGTTTACACTATTTCATATGAATAGTAAAAGTTATTACTGATTTATAATATTTAATGTTTTATTATCAATAATACGAATAAACATAACTTAAAATTATAAATAATTTAGTTTATATAAACTTCTCCTAAAAGCAAAATTTATTCTTTAATAACGTAGAACTATTTTTTGTATTATAAGTTTCTTGCTATCCTCTAGAGTATTTTACGATCTCATATTACTAATTATAATTAATATTTGTTGTGTTTATATATAAATAAATGCACATTCTAAAAAATTGTTATAAATTTTGGCTAAATAATTTAATACTTTTAGACCTAATAATTAATTATTTTGAGTTTAAAATTTATTTTATTAAAATATAAAATTTATTTTTTTACTTAGAAAAACAGGACAGTTTCACTGTTCCAAAACCGGAATTGGAAACCGTCGGTTCATGGAACCAGACTAGAATCGTGGGAGATGGTTCCGGTTCTGATTCCTTATTTTCAAGGCTCGAAACTGGCGATTCTGGCTTTGGTTCGGTTCGATGCGTATATAAACTACTGGTGTGGATGAGTGAATAGAGATGCTTTTATATTTGTGTTAAAATTGAATAAAGTCATCTATATTTTAAGTGAATTATTTAATTATATTATGCTTCTAATTAGCCAATTAAGTTCTCTATATCTCAAGTGAGTTATTTAAATCTTTATATTTTTATCAATGTACTAAATCAGTCTCCAGTGTCTAAGGCGTACATCATGGATACACTTAATTGAAGAACTTATGCAATGCAAAACCACGGATTTAGAGCACATATAAGATATATCTTATTATTAAACTAATCATTGATTATTAGTATAAAAAGATATTAGCCTTATCTTATTTTTTTATTCTTATCTTATGGCTGTTATAGGTGACGATTACTCCTCCCTTCTCCCTTCTCTTTCTCTTTTCCTCTCTTCTCCCTCTCTCTTGAATAAAAACCGTCCTTACTTTCTATTTTTTTAATAATTGTTCCCGCCTTTTTTTTGCCGTACGCGTATATTTTTACTATTCTTTTTTTTTTTACACGCAACACGGGTACATCATATATAGTGTATATACACACACATAAATATAATTGAATTTCTTTAGAAACATGGTTTTCTATATTGAGGAATCAGTGTTTTGTTGATTCAAACATGGATTACCTTTAAAAAGCTTATTTTGATGATTGATATAGGGGAAGAATGAAACTCAAGGGATACCTCACTACATTTTAATCTTTTTTTTTTAACCAAACAAAGATATTGCATCTGTTTCGATCATCATTTTTTTATTTGTATCAGATCAGTATCGGTTTGATTTGATCAGTTTATGAGTAAAACTATTGATTTTTCATCGATATCATATCTGTATCGGTTCAGTATTGATTCAATTTAAAAATGATGCCAAAATGATATACCCTTAATGATGAGAAATCACTTTATAAATAGGATGCATGGAAATCTCATGTTTATAACCAGATACAACCTAACTTTTTTTCATAAAAAAGTGTGACAACTGACACGACTAGATAACTTGCACAAGAAAATCCTTGCTAGTGTGATTTCGCTCTCTCTCTACTCTGTCCACGAGAACTTGTCCTACAATAATATGACAGGCTTGTTAGGAAGACTATAGATATGCCCATTCAACAGCAGGGTTAAATGCTAAAACAAAACCATGGAACTGCACAGCATAACTAGATTCATATACTATTTCTGCCCTAGCCCATCAGTGATGTTACTCCAGCGAGCTACCCGACCAAAGAAAACATATGTGGGTCATTTTCTGCCTCCTTACCTGGACCTATCACTACCATACATTTCACAATACCAAATATATAAATTTTAAAAGGAGTAATAAGGGAAATGATAATTAAACTTTTGCAATTAGAATAATTAAATATCTGAAATTTGATTTTCTAATTTGATATTTGAACTCGTTGATATTTTTCATACCTGAAGTTTAGTTTTGAATAATTTAGTACGTGAGTAAACTTTTCGTCAATTTTTTTATACTTGAAACAAGTAAAATGAGGTATGAAAAAGTTCATGAAGAGTTAGTCCAGGTATCAAATTGTTTAAAACCAAATTTTAGCTATGAAAATGTCAATGAAAACTTTATTCAAATACTAAATTATTCAAAAACAAACTTCAAGTAATTGAATTTTTTTTATTTGCAAAAATTCAAATTCCATTTTCGTCATTCACCATTTTAAAATTATCTCAGAGTTTTATAAAAGATATGAAAGCTTATACAATGTCCGAATAAAATTTTTGGGATTATAACTAAATAGACGATATAGATATAAACCGGTGTGTTCAAACCTACCTATCCATTTCTCCATTTCCAGAGGTACAACAGATCACCGACCATTTCAAAGTTATCCAATCAACATATTTCTCAATCCTCAGTTTCCTTTTGTCTTTATCTTCCACAGCTTATGGCTATACAAGTGAACACTGAGATATTGGGGAAAAAATTTACATTTTAAATGGAGTTAATATCATGTTTTGTTTCTAATTTTTTTACTAAATATACAATTAATTATTTAAATTTTAAAATATTCAATTTAATACCTAATCAAAATTTTAGTGGTCATTAATATTACCTCATCTAAAAGGGTTAATATCATTTGTTGATTTGGCGAGTAAATGATGATGTAAGATGTATCAAGTAACTAATAAAAAAACTATAAAATTATACTATTAAGTAGACAGGTTAACATATATTATAATTGGAGAACTTCTATAGTCCGATCGACTGAACCGTCCCACTATTAATATACCTGTTAAAATAAATATAATAAATAGAATATTAATTGTTTTAGTAATTTGATTACGGTTGGATATGGAGTAAATTGTTGGATGGTGATGGGACCGGTTCCATCAAAATTATTGGCGGGAGCATAAAATTTTCCTTATAGTTGTTGGGGTTGGTCTATATACTTAATTTTCTTATTAGACAATTTGTCTGATTATCCACTTGTTTAATTGTCTAATGACATTTATCACTTTCTTATCCACTAGGAGTGTCAATTTAGCAAACAAAGTTAATTTTATCAATCAGAGTGATATTAATGAATATGAAACTTTGATTGTTTATTAAACTGAGTATTTTAAAGTTCAGATAATTAATTATATATATGAAAAACGTTTAGGAACAAAATGTAATATTAACTCTCTTAAATTAAGATTGTGTGGGTATAGAGTGCATAAGATATAAGAGCTTACCTGTGCCCAACCTTGTAAATATAAGATCCAAAAAAATTTGGAGCCAGGACCTAACCTGCAATCCTAAGAACCACCCTTGAACGCATTATCTTGTAGATTTTGTGCGGTACAAGATATCTTAAAGAACTTGTAAATTTTTATTATATTTTCCAAATATTAAATTTGGGGATAAATTTTCAAGAACTTGAAATTGTCAATAGTTCTGTAAAATAGTTCAAAAGAATATATTTAATACAAGACTTAATAGGTATTATATGCTAACACAAATCCCAATGATTTTTTTTTTTTAAATACGTTTTAACTACACACTTACACTTTTATATGCATCCTATTATATCAATAGCACAACTAATAGTTTAAAATGTTCGCTTTTCTATCCTGATATTTGTCTTTACTTTTGGTTATCTATATAGTTATTTCTTTTTCTTTTTGGTAGAACTTGGAGATTAAAATTAGAAACATAATATTATTTTCTTTCATTATTTTTATTTAATAATTTTTATAGGGTGAGTTTTTGATGCAATAATCTCTGTACCATATATACCCTAGAATTTAGGTTTTAAGATAGGTATACAGTGTAAAAAAGTCATACATATACCCTATCATGCAAAAGCAAATTTTAAGGAAATTGTATTTGGAATCTACCTTGTCACATTCAATACCATTTAAAATCTAATTGATCAAATAATATGTTACAATATATGAGCTACAATTAGTTTATTTACTCACTTTTGGAATGTCGTATTGTATGTCAAGAGCATTATATATATATTATATATATTTATATAAACCTTATAATTTGTCATTAACAAGCTTTTAAAAACACAAAATCTGGAGGAGATCCAAAAGCAAACCCACCAACCTTAACTTCAGCTAGCATAAGATACGAAGAACAACAATTATAGTATATGCGGGAACCATTCTAAACTTTAGGAGTGTTCGTGATTTGGTCTTAAGGTCAAACATAATCAAATTGTATTTGAACCGAATCATTTTTAACCTGTTTGAGTTATAAATAGAACTCTTTAAATGTGGTTTGGTTTTATTCCATTCGGTTCGATTTAAACCGCTGTGTAAAATACCTAATTCTATTTAATAATTCTAACAATTGCAACAGTTTTCAACTAAACATTCATTTTAAAATTTAAGGAAAAGTATGGAAGAATTGAAATTATACAACTTCATATCACAATAACGGAGAGAAGTGAATATATTTACAGATGAGAGATGATGGGGAAGGAAAAGAAGTAGACTAGGAGGCCAAGCATTAGATTAGTGACAACAATAAATAAAAGGCGAATAGATTTTAAGATGAAATGTTGATAGGTTTTGAAATTTAAAAAAGAAAAAGTTATTTTTAAAATTTTTTTAACTTGGAAGTGGTTCGGTTTGATTCAAGTAATTTAGTTTGGTCGAGCTAGAGTATTCAACTAAACATTGACCTTCAAAGTTCAAATTAAAGAAAATCATGCAAGAATTGAAACTATATAACATTATATTATGTGAATTTACTTAATAGATGTAAGACAATGATGGAGGGAAGGCAGTAGACTGTGTAAGCTGAGAATGAGATGAGTAACAACAAAAAAAGATAAGGTAAATAGAACTATAATAAAACGTTGATGGGTTTTAAAACAAAAAAAAAAAAAATGTCATTTTCTTTTCATTTTTTCAGGTGGAAGTTGTTTGGTTTTGGCTCCAATCGTCTAATTTAGTTGAAATGAAGAGTAAATCATTTGGTTAACTGAGTCGCAAACCATCGTATTTAGCAAATTATTCAGTTTAACGACAGTCCTATACTAAACCCTATATCTTGAAGGATCTATGAAATTAATTTTTTTGCATAATTCACAACATTGAATATTTAAAGTGAATAAAAAAATTACAACTACTGTATAGTTTATGCCAATATTTAAAATATATAACAACACCAAATCCATTAGAGCAAATTTACTAACACTAGATCATCTAATGAAAAATATGAACATAATATGATAAAACAAACAACGTTAAAAAATTTATGCTTAGATTTTACATATAATTTACCTATGGAAGGATTATGAAAAATTATGTCTAAGACCTACCATGTAACATTCCATATCCATACAAAACCCTACCTAATCAAATATGATAAAGTAGGATACAAAGTTTAAAAGATTTATTCACTCATTCCTAAGGATGCAAACGAGTTGATTTAAGATGGTACAATCTTGAACTCGAATCTTAATTCGACTCAAAATTTCAGAGTTTGATTTCGATCAAGCTTAATATTTTAAGATTGAGTTCAGCTCGAAATAACATTATATAATCTCAAGCTTGACTTGATTAACCTCATTTAGACTCAATTTATTAAAAAATATATTTTTAATTCTAATTAAAATAATATTAATACCTAACTTCAATTCGAATTTAATTGACACTCATACTTACTCGAGCTCGATAGAGCTACATTAAGCTCATGAGTTAATTCAGCTAAACATATGAAATTCAAGTTATACTCGATAAATTATTCAAGTAACTTGAGTTCAAGTTGGACTTGACTATTTTCAAATCAAATTTGAATAAATATCATGCTAATCTTAATTAGTTCATAGACCTGCTAGATAGATTTGCAACCCTACTATTTTTTATTTAGTGCTTTGGACTCATATATAATTAAATTGTAGCTTTTCTTCTTAATTAAGTATTGCCTTCATTGGACTCGCTCTATAACGCGTCCAGTCACTGAGTGAAATAAATGCTTCACTTGAAACTTGTGTGCAAGTAAACAAGTTTTGCCATAATTTTTTGTACGGGAACAGTCTTGATTAAGTTTCCGTGTTCCGTTAATTTCATTTGCCATGCCCGTTTTTCCGCTAACTTTTTCTGGGACCGAAAGGATACCGTCAAAAAGGGAAAGTGAAAGTAAAGAAGACTATCGTGATGTTATCGCTTCAAGTGAAAGGAACCACATGATATGGTATTTTCTTTGGAGGGTTATATAGTCTTTGCCATGTCTTCTGATTTAGAAAATTAAAACCTTGATGACAACAAAGTCTTAAGTCCTTCGAGACAAACTAAAGCCACAAATTTGCTGGTGGAGTACTCATGTTCGTAGGCCTACAATTGACTTTCCCTTTTTGCAAAACAAATTGAAATCCAATGATTCATTGAAACGATAAATGAAAACCAATGAGACAGGATCCTGGATCCAAATAGAAATATATCTCTTATGTCGATCAAAGGGTGCCTTATTATCTTATAATACAAAGAAAAATTTATGTCAAGAATAAAATCTAGCGTGAGTGAGGATTCCATATACATATACAAGGCAAATCAATCATGTAAATACCAAGCCTAGTTCCAAGCATTTATACTTTATGAATTTGGCTTCAAATTATGTTGTTGGTAAGAACCAACCATGTGTTGAGTTATAGATCCAACCCATATAGGTTTATAACCAAAGGGAGACTAAATATATGTCAGATATATATTTAAAAGACTTTAGAAGCAAAGTAGGACTGGACCAGCACTCTTGCACAAGAGGAGCAAAGGCTGCAGGAGCTCAAGGCTGGCTGAAAGTCGTAGGCCTAAAGTGTGAAAGTCGCTAGCGTTAGTGAAGGCCGCCAGCTTAGGCAGATATGCCATCAGCGTATGGATGAAGGCCGCCAATTTACATACCGGCATTGAATGCAGCTGCTTTGTTTTTAAGCTGGCTTTAGGTCGGCCTATCCATATATATATCCCTATATATGTGTGTGATGTTTTAGGGTTAAGGAGTAAACAGGTGTGAACAAGTGGTGTGCCTTTTCTTAAGCCTAGATAGAGAGATTTAGAGAGAGAAAGAGAGAAAAGTTAGGGAAATCCTATAATGAGAAACTCTTGAAGAAAATCTTGTTCCTATTGTAATCCATCAACTTGTGGTGAAAAATTGTAAAATCCACTAGACAGATCTAGTGAGGAAAGCTTTTAATCCCATTATATTGTTTATAGTGGAAGATTTGAGCGCTGTTGGTCTCGTGGTTTTTCCCACATTAGATTTTCCATATTATTTTCCAGTGTTATCTGTTTTATAATTCCACATTGTTTTATTGTTTATCGCTTTGACAAGAGGAGATTTAATTTCTGATCATAGGTTGATTAATTGATTTTGTTGTTATCGTGATTAAGATTAGGCTTTCTTAAAACACTGTGTTTAATTTTAGGTTTTAAGAAGGGAAAAGTGCATTTTTAATTTTTAACATGTTATTATTTTTCTATTGGAGTCCTAATCATTTTTTCTTTTTTATAATTCGGTTCTCAACATCTACAAAAGTTAACAAACAAATCAGGAATTTCTTCGTACATCATATAGTTTTGAGTCTAAGTCATAGGTTCACTTTGATGCATCAAAGAAGGGACTAGATGGTTCAATAGTACGATATCTACGCTCTATGGGAAAGGCACAAAAAGACTTTGGTTTCTATCTTTGTTCTTATTCTTTGGGTGATCTTAGTTCTATAAATCCCTTGGATATAGGTAGGAATGGAAAAATATTTGTTGTTCCGAAAATATTGTCTTCATCATGTTTCAGTCAATAGACATTTAGCATGTATTAAATAAATTTTAAAAATAAAAAATCCCTAAAATAAAGCAAATAATTATTATCTCTCTATGTATATGTGTCATGTTATTATTACTTGAGACAATATTGAAAGATGATAACTAGAACAACAAAACTTTTTCTACTAGGAGCTATGACGCTTCTTTTTTGTATTCCTATAGAATAGGACTTTATTCTAAAAACATTTTAACTCCATAAACAAATATAGTGCATCGGTGACATATAATGGGACAAATAAGTATTTTTATATATTTAGTAAAACTTTAATAACTTTTTTTAACTATTAACTAAAAGTTTTACAAAACAGAAAAAAGAAAATCAAGCATTGAAATGTATGTATGTATATACGTACATGTACATATATATTAAACTATATAGCCTCGTTTGATTGTTTTATAATCAATCTTGTTATTATTTTTTAGGTGAAACAAAATCCTTAAAGTAGAGTGTATATGCATTTTATCCTCCTTTACTTCTTTAGTATGAACTTGGACCCTCAATTACAAATTTACCCTCAAATATTAATGAAATAACAATATAAGGAGAGACATAAGAATCATATAATGATAAATGAAAATAAAAGAAAAAGGAAAAGATACAAACGCCCTCACCTTTATACTTAGTAAACCCAGGTCCTTACCCATCTCTTTGTTGCACCGTCTACCCATCATCCCCAATCTACTAGTCTGCTATGGTGGCATCATCAATGATATTAATTATATAAAAACATAGAATAGTCCTCTCAAGATCAAACAAAAAAGAAAACAGGCGTAAAATCTTCTGTAACATTCTCGCAAGACCTAATACTTAATCGAATGGAATTTAAACGTAAAGATTAAATGTTTCAATATCTCTCTTTACTATAATCTTCTCCATTACTATTAGGGTTCTTTTTTTTTTTTTTATTATTCTTGTATAAAACCTTACAATATTAAAAGGGAGTCAATGAATAGTTGCATTTGATTCCTAGTTTGACATCAATTTGCCATCTATATCATATTTGCTTCAATAGATGTCAAAAATAGATATTGATAAAAAAAATAAAAAATTTACTCATAAATGAATTATACATATCAAATATAGATAAGATATAAATAAATATGAATATTATAAATAAAATATTTATATCTAATGACAAATTTTACCCATATCAGATACCCGGTCTATTTTACTACATCTCAACTAGCTTCTAATGCACAAATTACTGGGATACTCCACATTTTCCTTCAGAAATTTGTTCTTCCAAAGACTGCTCAGACAAATACTCCTCAAAAGGAAATTCATATTCAAAATCAAACCCTTTTATTAATGATTACACTTGACGACGAAATTTCTAAATTTAGGTACTTTAGTCAATGACAACTAATAAGGTTGATCCGCAATCCTCTCGAAGTTTCTTTTTCTTGCAAGATCCGATCTGCCAAGAAAAGCAAAGCCATCCACCTGTCCTCCAAACTCCTAGATAACCGGAGAACCGGGAATTTTTCAAATTAATTAATCAATCCTCCTCATGCTTTAAATAATATTTTTTTTCAAATTTTTCCATCTTTACCATTTAGACTTACTCTCCCAAGTCCCAACCGCCCAAAGGCCCACACCCGCATTATTATATAATTTTTTTCCATAATTGCTTTGAGTCTTTTGACAATGATTTGGTCAAGAACTATTATAATTAATATATAATATGAAAATAAAATATTGAAACGTGAGCGCCGACCAATAGATGACTAGAAACAGATCCGGGACAATTTCTGATAGAACCAACTGAAAGAAGAAACAAAAAGCTGGAAGGAGTGAAAAGTCACATGACAAATATGGGGGTAAAAAAAAAGTTTACTTTAAAAAAAAAAAGTAAATGGGCTTCTTTTTTTTTTTTTTTTTTTTGCCCTTTTTTTAAGCTGAAAGAAATATGTGAATCAACAACAGCTCAACAAGGAAAGGCCGAAAAGAGAGAGAGAGAGAGAGAAAAAACAGCTCAACAAGGAGTCATAAGTTAAAATCCAAGGATAAGCTTTTTAAACCTAAAAACCCCTTCATGCCCATCAAAAACACCGGCCTTTGGTACACTATTATACATGGAAATTAAATTTAAAAACAAAGAGGGAAAAAAAAAAAAAAAAAAGATCACAAACACCATAAAACATTATTAGGTGCAAAAACAAAAACAAATTGCATAAAAAACCTAGTAGTGAACAGGAGAATATTAAACTAATACTAATAAAACAAAAGGTAATATGTCTTTTTTCCCCTGGTACAATTTTGCTAAAAAGTCGGGACGACACCGTACTGAGCTTCAGAAACGAATACGCTCTTATGGGTGCCATAGATATTGTCCATCTCGGTGTCGAGATCGGTTCTTTTGGCGAACCGGCCCTTGATCCTGGGCCTGGTTTCAGCATAGGCTTTACGCGAAGCGTAACGGATGGTTTTTTCGAATTTCCGGTTCTTTCTCTTCTCTCTGTACCGGAGCACTCTAGCTTCCCGGTCCAGTCCACATAACTGGGTGGCTTGAGATGTTGTGGTCGAATTGTTGTGTGGACATGCTTGTTGGATCAGTACTGTTATGACTGCTCACGCTTTGAACAAACGGATAGGAAATTTCTGACATGCAATTTCCTTCTGGTACTACTCCAACATCAAGGGACGATGATGACACCTGAAATTTCAAATTAACCCCAATCATCGATTCAGTTTCAATTCCATAATCCTATACAGTACACATGGTTTTGACTTTGATGTTACTTGTTCCAATACGCTAAGTGTCTGAATGAGTGATAAAATAAATAGTTATATTAATTCAATCGAGATAATTAATTCATACATATGACGCGTTGGTATTATTAAAGTTTTCTTAAATACTAGTACGGAATAGGAATAAGTACCGAATCGAATCGAATTAAAACGATTCTGCCTTTTTCTATTGATATAGTGCGCTCATTCACTAAGCTACGACTGACTTTTGGCAGCTAAACACTTAATAACGATTCAATTTCTGCGATTTTAATGGATTTCTAAAATCGTGAAAATCGAGTTGTTAAGTGTATAGTCCCAGGGTATTGGGGCAAGTTCACGAACAATTTTTTTATAAATAAAGAAGTTAAGTTTAAGAGTAATTACGCTTTGGCTAATGGATTGAGTGAGATAGGATAAAGAAGTAAGCTTTGATCTTCCAAAATCGATCTCGTAACAATTTTCCGAAACTGGATTGCTGACAATTGGGGCCGGGGCGGGAGCCGGGACCGGTTTGGTCTGAACAGGGACTAAACCGTCCATTCCCGAATTAGGATACTTGTCAACCGAACTCCCGAATTCAAAGTCCAAGAACGTATCCATATCATTGAAGAAAGCATCTCCATTTTTCACATGATCACTCCCCTCCACTAGCTTATTCGGGTTCGGGTTCGGTAGCAGCCACGCTGTGGCGTCCATTTCAGCGTGTCCATCACACGCGCCACCATACACGCCCATGCCCGTGTTTGTGGGCACCACGAGGAAGTCCAAAGCAGGGGACTTGGCGAGGGACTCCGCGGCATCGACGAAAGGCTCGATCGGCACGCGCTCATGGCGGGAGGCTAGTGGGTTAGCAGAGTGGATGTCGGAATCGCACGTGACACAAAGCGCAGCAGCATCGGCTTTGCAGGTGACAGCCGCGGGTGCTTGTTCGCAGACCTCGCACATCCACACGCGCTCGTGGCGTGTGGAGAACTTATTCGGAGCGTGGATTTTGGAATCACAGGCGAGGCAGAGTGACGCGGTATCGACCCTGCAAAACACCGCAGAAGGCGCTGTTTTGCAGGAGTCGCAGGGCTTAGCGGAGACACTCCACGCGCCCCCCAAGCTCTTCAAGGTGGTCAAACTCTCTCCTCGAAATCCCATTGTCGTTCGTGTATTCGATCTCTTAAATCGTTCTCTCTGTTTCCTTACTAGCGCGCTCGTGAGTGAGTTTGCGTTCCAACCTTAAGAAGAATCTAGGGAATTGTTTGGCAAAAGAGGGAAACAGAAGCAGATCGGCTGCAAGATACTGTGAATGAAGGAGGGGCCTTTAGTTTTAGAGCAGAGTTCAATGTATGGAGTTTCGGGTTTTGGTCTTCTGTTATCTATCTAATCTCGTCGGACAGAGAAAATCTGGTACAAAACGAATAGGATGATGGCACGTGGTGAATTCTGGCCAAGTAAAAGATTTTATTGGCAATGCAGTGTAGTTGTCATTGGTAGTGCTGTCCGTCCCAAAATGTGGGTCCCCTTGGTTGGGTCACCCAACTGGGCCGGTGCTGGATTATCCTGCAGACCGGATATTAAATAGTCATTTTTGGCAGATCAAAGTGTGACGTGGCGACCGGTTTAAATTGGGTAATATCTCTTCATGGTCGGCTTAGGAAAGGTGCAGCATTTGGCTGTGAAAATTCATAAGGGTAAAGCATTCAACGTTGTTGTATACGAAATATTAAACAGTATTACACTATATTTGATATATACGATATCAAATAAGAATTCTTGTGATGTGATTGCTTGGTATATGAAATAAGATAAATTACATCAAAAGGTTATAATATTTGTGAGTAAATTCATTTGATAGTACAATGTTTTGAATGATTAAAAATAAGTCATAATATTTAGAATAATGAGTCAATTGAGATCTCTGTTAGTATGTATTTATAAGAAAAATAATTTATATATTTAATTAAAACATAGAAGATCCAACACGTTATAACATGTATTAATGAACACTTCAATTGACCCACTCTTTTAAATTTTGTGAACTCTTTTTAACAACTTGAAACGTTATGATCAAATGAAGTTACTCCAAATATTTTGATCATCTGATATAATTTACCTATGAAAATGGAACACAAGAATTTCAAAACACTTGAGTTATCCATTATATTTAAGTCGTATGGTAAAAAGGATTTATCCTATCCTTTTATATGATATTATTTTTCTTCAAATTTATTAAGTATTCTTATGTTAATTGGCCACGACTAAAACCCATTATAACAATCAAATAAGGAATTATGATTTCTATCTAAGCTAACTTTATCAATTTATAGATGGTCTTTTTTCGTTTGTATCTTATTTATATTTGGTTGGCATTTATATTTCATCTATATATAATCTATAAGGTTTGTTCATGAGTAAAAATATATGTTTTTCATTCATAATTTTTTTTTTGACAAATAGTTGGATTGAAAGAAATATTAAACAAACGTTAAACCAACGAACTAAATGTCCTCTTATACAAAAAATCACACCCCATTCCATAGGAAAGCTTCAGGATATAACCAAAATAGAAAGGCCTCAACAAAGTAAGATATTTATTAATGCTCTTCAAATACATTTAAATAAACTAACTGTAGATCGAGGCATTTAAAAGTATGGATTTGTGCATGTGCTAGTCTTTTTTTTTCTTTCTTTCTTTTTTTGAATCTATTACCTATGAGTTATAACTAATTATTAGTATAGTCATATTTTTATGGATGCCTTTGGTTCATTAGCTTGATATAGGTTTGATATCTATTTCTATTAAACTATTTATCAAAAACAAATACAAATAAAAAATGAAATTTTGACTTATAAACAATCTTATAAATCGGATACAATTTAGATACAAACAAAAATTAGATTAGATACAAATAAGATATAGATATAGATCAGATAAAATATAGATAAAACAATCGACTATCCAAATGGACCCTGTAGCATTAACAATTTATTGTTGAAAAATGATGCGGATTGCAAAGAAAATACAAAACTAGACATAAATATAAACAGAATACATATGTATATGTAGAACTAATATATAGATAAATAATCACTACAAACTTATAACCATGTTAGTTCATTTGGCACTAAAAGATACAATTAATTATATGGAGAGTGTTAATTCCATCAGTAGAGTTTTGTCCTTGTAAACATAGAGAAACGATCAGTGGTGCGAGTGTGGTTGTTTGGCATGGCTACTCTAATGCTTAAATTAGCCTGTGGATCTCTTAAAGAATCTATAAAGGAGTATTGATCAAATAAAAATCATTTTATCCTTCCCCCTAGTGGAGGGAAGAGCTATTTGTACTTTGTGGTTATACTAGAATGAGATTCATCGAATCTTTTCTGCTATGATAAATCTCCATCTGGTAGCTGACCTGACACCCGAGGCGAAAGATTTAGCTGGTGCATAAGTGAGGGAGCTACTGCTACGTGGAGTGTAGTTGAACTGGTGATGTCCCCCTCTGTCCCATGTTAGGATAGAGATAAAGTAGAGATTTTATGGAGACGACTTAAGAATGAACTCATAGGTATTCCTTGAGGTCGAGATGTATGCAAGCTCATGGTCCCTATCCAAGGTAGGATCCAAGTTCCACCTGTTGTAGGCCTTCTTGGGCCAGTAGAATGATCTTTTGGACCCCTCTTAGGCTCTTTGATCCTTGTGGGGATGACAATGGATGTTAGGGTATAGAGTATGCCTTCAGTGGGGAGAAATCAATGGGCTTTGTGAAGGATAACACAATTGGACTTTTGACACCATTTATAATCCAAAACCTTAAGGGAATGGGTTGATGGGTCTTTTTTCTTATAAATTCTTCACACAAGTCCCATATTTCCTATATGGGATTCTCACACTTGCATCCTAACAATCTCCCCTTCAAGTATGAGTCTCCATAATGGGGTAGGCCATACTCCCCCTCAACAAGAGCTTGTCAAACTTACTCACTAAATCCACTTTGTGAATAGTCCCACCTACTCACCATGGGTTTTACAGACAGTCATACCACAAAACTCTTCTTTCCACATGGTGGGCCAATCATGGGAGATTCTCAGCCGAACCATCGGCTCTTATACCAATTATTAGGGTCTGGAGTATGCTTTCAATGGGGAGAAATCCAATGGGCTTTGTGAAAGATAACACAATTAGGCTTTTGACACCATTTATAATCCAAAACCTTAAGGCAATTAGTTAATGGGTCTTTCCCTCTTATAAACTTTTCACACAAGTCCCATATTTCTTATGTGGGATTCTCACACTTGCATCCTAACAATGACCAAGTAGACTATGGCCTATTTTTGCTATCAACACCTATCAAATAAAATCAGTTGGAAAAAAAAATTGATAGAAGGAATATGGTGTTAAGACTATAATTGACCACATCATTGCAAATATGGATATGACCCACATCTGAAAAAAAATTGATACGAATAATAAATAAGTCAATTCTATAGATGATATGTTTAAAAGTTGTCAATGTTTGAATATAGTATCTAAATTCATTTATAAATATGTTTATTAAACATATATGAAAAAGAAAAAAATTAAAAAAAAAATGATTAATAATTATTTCTATAATGATTCACTTCCATTGATAAAGAAATTTGATTAATTTCTCTAATATGCATCTAAAGTTGAATAAAATCTTGTGGGATGTAACTATACAACATAACGAGTAAAGAGCGGTCCTCAAAATCAGATGTATCACTACAAGAAAATAGGCCTTTAGAGACAGAAAATCTGCGATGGAATTTAGAAAATGTAGTTATAATTTTACAAATAAAATTTGCGATGATGGTTTTTACGATGGAAATTTACGTTTAGAGACAGAATTTTTATCTAAAGCTCATTTTCTTATAGTGTATGATTTCTTAGCCATACAATGAATTTCAAATTTTATAGGTTTAGGATCTATATTTCCATAAGTTTAATGGAAAATCCTTCCGTCGAAGTCAAAATGCTCTCTATCTTCCCTTCTCTTGGCTTTCTATTTTAGCAAAACTTGGAATGGCTGCCATCATATTTTATAGCAATCTACCCAAATTATTTAGCGTGACTGTTATTTTTACTGAGTTATAAAATAAGGTAAATCTTAGTTTAGATCCAAAGATTTGCAGCCCTTACACCATTTATGAGTAAACGTCACATCAAAACCTTTATTTTGTGATCTAATGTTTTTTTTTTATTTTAATTTTATTCTTCATCCCTATATGTAAAATTTTCACTAGTTTAGAGTTTGAGTATCACCATGCAGTTATATAGATGACTTTTTATTTTATGTTAATGCGATTCATTTCTATTTAGGATATTTACCTTTTTATATTATTAAATCCACATTCCTATTAAACAGTTTTGTTAGTAGCAAATGTACAAGTGATACACATGCTGCATAGAATATAGTATTATAGCAATACAAATGCTATCCCACACGAATCACGAGAACTAGAATGACTTATTATCCCATTATCTAAACTATAAAATTGTGGTTGAAATAATTAAAATTAAAACTAATTCTAAATTATCAATAAGTATCAAAAGCAGTGGTTATCAAATATCAAACATCGAATATACAAGATTAATATATCCAAGCATTGTTTGCCCTTGAATTAATCATCTAGCCTGTATAAAATAATCAATTCCATATCCATAATCCTAAATTGTGAGAATTTCTAAATTGTATTAATATCTCACTGGACATTACTAGCATCTAGCCAAAAGTTAATTAACTGGAATCTTTCTAATTAAAACTCATTAAATCATTGTGGATTCCATTATTAAAATTTAGCCTTAATTTCAAAGTTTTATGTTGTCTTACTTTTAGAATTCGATACGACGCGTTTTCAATTATGTAAATCTAATCATGGGTATAATTTTTCAATCTACATATAATTATCTAATAATCAAATTGATACTATAAAAATATCAATTCATTGCAAATAAGTACACATAATTGAACCGCCAAAATATAAAAATTTTATTAACTTAAAGCAAAATAATAGCTACAAGGCAATTCAAAGGTTACACAAGTTTAAATTCCAAAAAAATATACTTCATCATTATATAAAAAAAAACACAAAGAGTAAGAATCCATAATCAATTTGAACTCTTGGAAATTTGAGATCATGGTATGCATTGCTACTTTAAACCTAGAAAACTAACTTAAAATGCATGTATCATATGGTTATGGGGCAATTATAAGGTTACACAAGTTTAAATACAAAACAAATATGCTCCATCATAAAATAGAAAATAAAAACTCAACGAGGATTTATAATCAATTGAAACTCTTGCAAATTAGAGATCTTGTTGGTTGTGCTTTTAAGGCGTGCTCTCCTCATTATTATAAATTGAATTACAACTCACTCGTGTAGTGTACGACTTAAGTGCAAGGGTGTAATGGTCATGCTCCTCTTGTATTTTTCTAAAATCTTCCTTAAATTTCACAACTAATCATGTAGTTGTGTTTCAAGGACATACTCTTGATACAAGCTTCAAAAGTTCTTTAGGATTAAACAAAACCATCTAAATCACTTCATTAATTGCAAGAAGGCTCTTCAACCCTTAAAATCAATGTATAATGCAATTAAGCATTAAAATCTAACAAAACACTCATAAAAAAATACAACAGCAATATATAAATCAACCTATAAAATATAGATATAATTAACCTCTATCAACCAACTTGCATTCTAATATAATGTAAGGAATAAAATTCTTGTCTCTAGCATTTAAAAAAGAAAAGAAGAAAAAAAAACTAAAGCTTAAATGTTATCACTTCCTCTTAAGTTTGTTTCATCAATTTGCACGAAACAAACTTTTTTTCTTCTTTATATAGATAGGTAAAAGAAGTGGATAAAGAGACAAGCTAAAATTTGGATATGTAGATGGTGATCAACTACTACATAAGGTGATTAATGTTGGGTAACTCTGTGGAATTTGTAATATATCGAGATCACAACCATGAGAAGCAGAATGTGTTTGTAGGAAAGAAGTTATGAAATGGAAATATGATTGTATATTGAAACAAAAAATTGAAATAGTATTTATACACGAAGAAAATAAGTAACCGAACTAAATAACTCTACCACATCTAAACCATATGCGGGGTTGATCTAAATAAATAAATGTATAATATGTACAAGTCTCTACATCCCCCTCAAGGTGGAGCTAACCAAAGGCCAGCTTGGAGCATGCATAAAGAAGTTGAGCTTTAATGATTAATTTGGTGAAAATCAGCAATTTGCTAGTTAGACGAAACAAATAGGGCAAAGAAACCAGAGGCAACTTGATCTCAACAAAATAGACATCGATGGGAATATGTTTAGTTCTACTATGATAACATGGATACTTAATGAATAACTTGGTAGATTTATTATCCATAAACAAGTCAACTAGCAAAGAAAAAGCAATACCAAAATCCTTAAGAAATATGAAAGGCAAAGTATTTCCTTGGAAACAAAACTCATACTACGATATTTAGTTTCCATAGAGGTAGAAACAATAGTTTAGCTCTTAGATTTAAGAAATTAAGAAATCACTAAGGAGAATGCAAATCCCGAAATAGAATTACAATCAAACTCAGAAGCCCAATCCGAATAAGAGGAAGCACATAAACAAAGAGAAATATCAAAAGAATAAAAAAGACCTTAATCGATCCTTTAATTGCACAACAAATGAACTAAAGCCTGCATATGCACTTGTTAGAGAAGCAAGAATCTGACTCGATTTATGAACAGAAAGGAAAGATGAAGTCTAGTATTTGTCAAGTAAAGAAAACATCCAACTAAACTCCAATATTGAGAAGGATCAGCCAATGGAGCACCAACATCAATATATAAAGAAGAACCTGTAGGAAGCGAAACACATGCTAGTTTAGATGCAGTCATACCAACATAAGCAATAAATCAAAGGCAAATTTCCTCTTATTCAAAATATACTAGCTAAAGTATGACAAATCTCCAAAAATATCATGCTAAACCCAAGACTTTAATAGTAAACTTGGTGTATAACTGAGCTTCAAATCAATAATACCAACAACATCATCACCAGTAATAATCATATCATCACATACAACAAAACAACAAGCAACCAGTAGAGGAAGACTAGTGAATAAAGAGTGATCATAAATAGATTGTATAAATCAAGAAAAGAAGGAAATTAGAGTTTTCTAAATTCATCATCTAAAATCCTCTTTAAGTCCATATAAGGACTTCAAAAGCCAATAAACTTGACCATGCTTGGCTTTGGTATAAACTAGAGGAGGACCCATATAAATTTCTTCATCAAGTGAACCATGCAAAAATACATTGTTCACATCAACTTGATGTAATTCCCAATATTTGACAACTGCTATAGCAAAAAGTAAACAAACAGTACCTAGGTTGACAACCAGAGAAAAAGTGGAATGATAATCTCCTTAGGCACTTGAGTAATTTCACTACAAGTTGAGCCTTTTAGCATTCACCATCAACATGATATTTGACTTTACATACCCATCGACAACCAATTGAAGTCTTACAGGAGGTAAATCAGCCAACTCCCAAGTGTTATTAGTTTCCAAAGCTTGCAACTATTGATTTATAGCATTCACGCAAGTTTCATTTTATAAGCTTCAACATATGATGTTGTTCCTTAGTTATCAACACATTAGCAAGTGAAGACATATAGGTTGATGGATAGGTGTGAAAGGCATTAAGGAAAAATAACAGATTTTTGGTTGGAGAAGAGGAGCTAGGTAATGAAGGGGTAGAAGTGACATGATGAATTGTATGCACAATCTTTGAGCCAGCTTGTGGTCATCTAGTTCTACAGAAATGTTGAAGAGTGTTTGATGCAGAAGCATCAACAATAGAAGGAACAAAACAAAGGAATATTCATGTCTATCAAAATGAAAAGGCACACATGGAGAAACAATAGTTGAAGGACAAATAGACTGAGGAGATGAAGAAACAAAGGTATCATCATCATGAGAAGAAACAAAGTGAAAGGAAAAGAGAAGAAGAAAAAACATCTAGTGCTTGCTTAAAAGGAAAAACACCTTCCACAAAGTAGACATCTCTACTTACAAAAGCCTTCTTATTATCCTCTAAATGATATACTTTATATCCTTTATGACCTTAAGAATATCCAAAATATACAACAAATTCCTTTAGCATCAAATTTATCAATATAAGTACCTAATTGAGGAGCATAAGACAAACAACCAACACACATAAAGCATCACAACATGGAGGAGTGCCATGATCAAAGGGTGTGTCATGATATGCTGAAAGGACTGATGAAAAACCATCAGATTTAGTTGCAATGGCAACATGATTCACACGTACTCCTGGTCTTAGAACTTTATTACCTCTTACTACTCTGAAATCCAATTAACTCAAAACATGTGTTAATCAAATGTCCATCTTAATTGCAGTGTTTACAATGAAGCTTATTCCTCCTAAAATCTCTCGTCTTTAATAAAAAGGTTCTCAAACTACTCTTATTGCAGCAAAAACGAATGCATTCCCATCATCACTAAGCATACATGACACTTCTTTTTGTTTCTCTACTTGCCATACAACATAAAAAGCTCATCTAACACTTGGTAAAGTCTCAACAGAAAGAATTGATTTAGAATTGAGTCATACATTATATAATCCCATTAAAAACTACATCAACTTCATTTGTGAATCATACTCAGTCAAGTGATCATTCAAACCACAAGTACAATGAACAAGTCAACCGTAGGCACATATTGAATATCGATACATAGCTTGTAATTCATTCTAGTATTTTCTTAATTTGTTATAGTAAACTATAAAATGAATTTCTAGCCTTAAATTTGAAATTTGACGTTGAAGTTAAAAACTAATGAAGCATAAGATTAACCATATTGATCATTCAATTCTTTCCACAATTCATGAGTCGATTGTGCAAAAACAAAGCTTTGTGCTAATTCTTTGCTCATAGAATTTAATAGCCAACATCTCACCATATTATCACAATGATACCATTGCAAAAAATCATTGGAAGATTCTTAGGTTTCATAATATTACCATCAAGAAACCCTAGTTTTGATTTAGCACTCTCAATTGTTCCAAATGCCATTATAGGATTATCCGACGAGGAAAGATAAAATGATCTATGTTTGAAGCTCCAAATATATTCACACAGAGATAATCGAACTGAAAAACAAAACAGAGATTTCACACTATAACTTAATCACATCAAAAACAAAGTTAGATCATTACTATTCCATGCTCTGATACCATGTGGAATTTGGTAATAATCCATATCATAGCATGAGAAGTAGAATGTGTTCGTAAGAAAGAAGTTTCTGAAATGGAAATATGGTTGTATATTGAAACAAAAAAACAAAACAATATTTGTACATGAGAAAAACAAGTAACCAAACTAACTAATTCTTCCACATCTAAACCATACATGTGGACTGAGCTAAATAAATAAATGTGCTTATGGTTAACCAAAAGTTGTATATAATCAACCAACATGTGTTTCTTTGTGTCAACCATTTAATAGTTATCGTTGATCAAGGTGTTAAGGGGCTTTTTATTTATATTTTACTATGGCATAAGACCTTTCCTATTATGGAGTGTATATATCTATATAAATCTCATAAAGAGACATGCAAATCCAGTAGGATTTTATTTTGAAAGTATTCTTCCAAAAAGGTTATCTGAGAACTCTATATGTCTTGTTACATTAATTAATCGCTGGTCTTATTGACTGTTTTTCATCCCAGTTATTGTTGGTTTACTAAATTAAACCTTCTGTGTCTCATTCTTTGTATTGTTTTTTTTTATTCTGCACCAATGTTATATAAAATCCTAACCAAATTAGGGCTATGCAAGTCCCCAAACCTTCTTGTATGCTACACTTATTTTATGATTAGATGGCCAAAAAAATTAGTCACACGGTGTTCTTTATCTCCTTCCTCTAAACGAGGATTATTAAGATGGATTGCCAAAGTAAATTTTCATGGGATTTGCCTTGGCACTTACACTGGATAAGAATTTATCCCTATAGAGCAACAGTTTTAGATCTCACAATCAACCTAATTATTTTGAGCTAACATTGATGGATGAATTGAACATGGCTAAACATGAAGGGTATAAAAAATAAGAGTTTTATATTTTGTCATACTATTTTATAATTCATAATAGAACAGATGAACTTTTAAAATTCGATAGATACGCTAAGAAGGAGGAATCAATAAGTTGCAATAAACTGTGTATATAAGGCACTATCGTACATGGCCGCTATGTTGATTCTAGCATTATTGGAACTCCAATGTTGACTAAAAATTTTGGGAGTGTGTCCGTGTTCGAAGTTCTATGTTTTCGGCCAATTTAAATTATCTATTTTTATCTGTGTTTATATTTTTATTTGATTTATATTTATATTTTTTTATATTATATATATATATCTGATTTATATACAACCTATTGAATCTATTTATTAGAAAAAATATTTATTTTTTGATAAATAATATATTTAAAAACGAAGGAAAAGAAAAACCAAAACGGGGAAAACAAGATCAGCCGAGTTTGGCTCGGATGTCCCTCGGGATCTTATTTTATATAAATGTTGAACGGAATTTTATGTCATATCTATGGGGGCAACTATATACGTCATGCCGTGCGTGGGAAACTTACAGAAAATCATTGTCGCTGACATTTGAATAGACGAAGATAACCTTCCCTGACTTTTTTTTTTTTAAATAATTCCAATATGGCTCAGAATTCAAGAATTCAGCCCTTATCAACTGCCCAGTATGGTATGGCAGACAAATTGGTCGGCAAATGGGGTTACTTTTATGATGCAACCTTACGTATTGGATATTTATGGAAACCTGTTCATTGCATAAATATTTATATATATATAAAATATGTAAACATACGCGTATCCGTAAACAATCTATTAATCCGTTATCGATACAATATCCCATATTAAATATTTACCATTTTATGATTTTCATCAGGGTTTTTATAAAATTTAAGTCTTTCATAAGGATCTAAAAAAAGTTATTTTATTTTTAATTTTTGAAAAAAATTGCGACTAAATCGTAAAAAAATGAATATATAGTTTTCAAGATGTTAAATAGCAGTTAAAAAATGAACAACAATAGATAAAATAAAGAAATTTCAAGGGGGGTGGATACCTAAAGAGTTTACATGCCTATATGAAACGCATAATTAGACCGACAATTTAATAAACTAAACTTTAAGGAGATATTAATTATCTAATAATTATTAGTAATGGCCAAGATCTTGCTAGGTTAGTGGGACTATTATCTATTTATGCATTATAGTAAATATTGCACTGATTTTGTTATAGTTATTATATATGAAGATTTTTATTATGGATCTAAAGATGGATAATAAATCCTGATGTAGTACAAGTTTTAATGAAAATTTTGAACTTGGATATACAATAACGATAATTATATATGGATTTCATGACAATCATATTAAAAAATTGATGTAAGATGAAACATTAAAGACGGGAGCTTTATGAAAACCATAGAGAAAAGCACCCCCAGCAGCAAGTTCAGTGCAAGAACGGCCCTAGAGGCTAGACTAACCCACTGAAAGGATCATGACCGAAGAAGACCACAGGATCAAGCCGATTGATTGGTGGATTATTCCGTTTCCACGGCCTTGGTTGACAATTTATACTGCCGATTGACCTATAAATCTATGTCTTTGTCCCAACTCAGAAAATTTGCTATTTACGTTTGGATGGTTTGTTTTTATAATATGTATCGAAACAATATGAATAAATATTTGATTTATATATATTTATTTTTAATAAATAATTTATTAGAAAAAAAAATTTACATCTGTGAAAAAAATTAGCCACACATTAAGTTAAATTTTGAAAATCTAAATGTAAGAGAGAGAGAGGATATAGGCAAATTGATCCATAGTTCTTTGTACAAGATTTATTATATTATGATAGGAGTAGGAAGACTAGTGCTTGCACCGGCACCAGGTATGTAAATAGTGCTATTTAATGAGTGAACTTGTAGGTTTAGTGGATTGAACTTGTAGGTTTAGTGGATTAAACTAATCAATGCCTATTCAAGGAACTATATTTCCTTTTAGTTTTATTGATTGTGTTGTCGGTACAAAATTATTACAGAAAACTCTGGAAATGCTGCAGTTTACACCATTTCTCTAAAAAAAAAAGCACCATGGAAGTGGAACAAGCACCATTGATGCCGTTGCCTATTTCCTATTTTTGAATTTGGTAAGTGGACATTTCTCGTGTTCAAATTCAATCTATGGACGTTGCTTGGTTTATAAAAATGTTGAGCAGTGTGGATGTGCTTGTTTCCTGTTCTTAAATTGGGTTTAGGGGTATGATCCAATTGATTTTTTTTTCTAATTATCAACTAAATATTGTTAATTAATTGGTAATATAAACGGTGAACGTTTAATGCATTAGTGTTATTAAATTGTGTGTGGTATAGCTTCAGGTGTGATTACGTAATTACAGTATTTCGTCCCGGGCATTTTCACTTAATTTTATGGTTTTACTTATGATGAAATCTTAATTTTAAGGTCTTAATAATGCCGAAATCAAGGAACTGAAACTTATGGTGAAGGTTAGTACGGTTGGAATAAAGGGAAATTGTCAATGACCTTGTAGTCTAATACTATCCGGTCCAGATCCTCGTTCTTAAGATAACGAGTTCGATTTCTGGTATTAACGCGTTATAATGACCTTATGTGGCCATGTGGTAATAGCCGTTATGGTCCATCGAAAAAAAAAAAAGAAAGAGAATTTTATGGTCCTATCATTAATTTTGATAGGACGGATCCCGTCATCATTCAACAGTTCACATTATATCCAACCGTGATCGAATCACTAAAATAGTTGATATTATAATTATTATATTCATTTTAATGGTTAAATGGTTGACTAGATGGTCCCATAAAAGTTTTAGGTTTAAAACCAATTCTAAGATTGGACATGATGGATATGATATGTGTAAAATAATGTATCAATAAAAGAAATTTGAAGATTGGTATAAACATATTTTCTTTGTGAATTTTAGTAATAGTTCTAAGCCTTCCATTCTTGTACTGCAATAGGAACATGAGGAGGAACCATGTTATGGCGTGAGGGTACATGTCTACTTGGATATATGCTAACAAAATGCATCTTGCATTCATAAGCACGGAAGTTTGCTTCCATTGTGATTGAACTAAGTTCACCATCCATCATCTTATCATTATAAGGTAATCATTAGATTAAATCCTCGCATGATATTTTGCGGATGAAGGTGGGGGGGAAGAAGGTCCATTCAACTTCTCACAGTTTACGGTTGAACATTTATTTTTGTAATTTAATACTTGTTTCTCCAATTTAGTTTCAAATATGACGTTTGTACAATGAGAAATTACCGAACTTTATATGCATACCATTTTGAGGGTACAGAGGAAAAAAGATATTATATAAAAAATCCCAAAAATATAACTATTTGAAAAGAAATCTAATGGTACATTTAGTTCATTAGAATTAATTAAGATTGGAATGGAATAATAATTCCTTATTTTATAGTTAAGGGTATTTTGAGAACACAACATTTTTTTTTTTTTTTTTAGAATAGTCATTCATCTAGTGAAGAGAAATAATAAGGATTTTTTATTTATTTAGCATAATATGGAATAGATAATCTTTTGATAGAATTTTTTACAAACTAAACAAAGAAATAGATATTCCGCAAGAATAAAGTAAGAATACTAATTCTATTACATTCAACCAAATATCGTATAAAACTAGGGCATTTGAAATATTGTTTGAAAAACACAATTTTAAAATAGTTAAATATAATAATATCACATGTGATTGCATGATGCAATGTTAGACCTATTATATGACATAAAGACTTGGGTCTTATTCCTAAAAAGCTTTTTTATTTTTATTTTTATTTTTTTCTATCTTTTGCCTAAAAGAAAAACCATAAAACATTTTGTTGGGAATCATACCCTTCCCATGTACTTTTTTTTTTTAACCTTTTGCCTTTGGAAAAAAACATCAAACATTTTGTTGGGAGTCATACCCTTCCCATGTAAAAGCAATAAGACCTCACTGCTAGATCACTATTTAAATCATGTCTTCAAGACACAAAGACACAATCTTAATGCAAAATGAAATTGTAGACATAATTTTAAGTGCCTTATCTTTTTGAGGTTTTTTTTTTTTTTTCTGAGTGGGCCTATATTTTTTTGGATTTTCTTAAAATTAGTATTCTTTAAATCCTTTACCTTTTTTTTTTTTTTACATATACTTCAATTTTAATTATATTTTAGTGATTATACTTTAATTTTGATGCATCTTTGTGTTGCTCATTAACTAACTCACAAAAATTCAATATATGATTTTTCTTAACTGATATGTTGTTTTTAAAAGTTAATGGAAGATACCTTATTTTCAATAATTTCAATAGTGCATTCCTTTGGCATATAATTATTGAAAAGCTCAGTATTGGAGAATCGTAAAAATTATCATTTTAACCCAAAATTACAACTTGGAGATTGTCTATCTAATAAGGATATTAGTCTAAATCCTTCATATATTCTTTGTCATATTTTAGATATTAGAGCAAAATTCCTTATGTTCTCTACTCCTTTCTCATTAATATTCTTTCTAAATTTTTGCATTAAAAGTGTCTTTACTTTATCGATTTATTTTTTTTTAACTTGCTTCTATATTTTGCAATTATTTTTTAATAGTTTTGCTTCAAATTTTGTAAGTTTTTCAATGTTTATAAATAATAGTGATTACACAATTATAAGATTAAAATGATTGCAAATTGCATGAGATTCTAGAATAATTATAGCCTTAAAATCATATCCACTTTTTAAAATATAAAGAAAAAGAGTCTGGTAAGTCAACTTTTCTTTTTTTTTTTTTTTTTAGCTAGAGAAATGAAATTCATTCATTGAAACTCATATCAAAATATAAGTACACATAGTATTGATAGATTACATTAAAAGAAATGGAGATCCAATGATCCAATCTAAGAATGGACACATTTCCTAGGTAAAAATAGGTTACAACGACCTAAAAATAATTCCAACGTAATTGCAAAATGAAATCTAATACTCTAGCTGGGAAAGATCTCATTTTGGAAAGAACAAAAAGGGAAGAAAAAAAACTTGGATCTAAAAATTAAATAGATTTTATTTATCTCTCTCTACCTTTAAGGTTTTCTTCTCCAAAAAATCTAAGGGCGGCAACCATCATATTTTGGCTATCCGCCCCAATTTGATGGATGCTATCATGTTTTTTATTCTATGATTGTTTTAATAAGAGGACGTCTTGATTTAGATCTGAAGGTTTGCAATTGGTTCTCCATCAACAAATAAAAAGTCACACAAAGTCATTTTTTTAGGCAAGTCGACTTTGAAAATAATATTTTTTCAAGTAAATTACATCAAAAGAAGTCAATATTTGAGGATAAATTCATTTAAGGTATTAACATTTCAAGTAGTTAAAAACAAGAATTAATATTTTGCAAAGTAAGTGAAATAAAATATTAATAATTTACCAATGACGAAAATTAAAAAAAAAAAAAAAGAACTTAATTGAAAACTAACCTATATGTTGATAGCTTAAATGAATTTTGTAAAACATTGATGCATTATTTGATTCATTTTGTAAAATGTTGATTCCACTTTTTAACCACTCTAAATGTTGATACCTTAAATAAACTTACCCCAAACGTTGGTATCTTTTAGTATAATTTACCCTTTTGTTTATATAATTTTAAGTCAACCAAATATGAACTTTCCAACAGTTGTAACTTAACAGTCATACAATGTCATGCTTATATAAGTTATAGAAATACAAAGTTTGAAAAATTATTATTATAAGACTATAATAGACTTAAATAATTATATGTATTTAAGTCAAGGGTAAAACTGGAAAAGAAAAAGTTCTATCATATAAAAAAGGGATCATGTCAAAAATGATATTTGAACTTTTGCAAAAAGTTCAATTTAGTACTTGAACCAAGTTTTACAAACATTTTTCTTACCTAAAGTTTGGTTTTGACAATTTTGATACCTGAAATAAGTTTTCATGGGAAAACTTCCTTCAAGTACCAAAAATATCAAAACCAAACTTTACATATCTAAGTGAACTTTTTATGAAAGTTCAGGTACCAAATTGTTCAAAATCAAACTTCAGGTACGCAATTGAACTTTTTAGGAATGTTTGAGTACCATTTTTTACATATAAATAATAGTTAAGGTCAAATAGCAAGTTAATTCAGATAATAGCCTAGCAATTGGGTTATTTGAGATATGGAGGATAAATATTAACTAATAAATTAACCTTAGTCTCAAGTAATTAAGGAAATCATTTGCTTCTCATGTTACACACTATACCATTTTGTTTGATATAAGAGAATTAGGAAGAGATAATTAGGAAGAAAAGGAAATAGAAGGGGTTAAATTTTATTTTCTTATTTATTTTAAAAGGAAAAGGTAAGGGAAAGGAACATGAATATAGTTTTTTTGGGTTAATGACGAAAATAGTATTTGAATTTTCGCAAAAAGAATAATTAGGTACCTAAAGTTTGATTTTGAATAATTTGATACTGAACAAAGTTTTGTTTAACTTTTTTCATACATAAAGTTTGGTTTTGACGATTTTGGTTTCTAAACAAAGTTTTTGTTGACTTTTTTCATACTTGAAGCATACCTGAAGCAAGTAAAATGAGGTATAAAAAAAGTTCATGAAAATTTTGTTTAGATATCAGAATTATCAAAACCAAACTTCAGGTATGAAAAAAATTAATGAAAACTTTTATTTAAGTATTAAATTATTCAAAATCAAACTTCAGGTACCTAATTGTTCTTTTTGCAAAAGTTTAGGTACTATTTTTGTTATTATTCCTTATAATAATGTTATCAAAATAAAATAGTATAATTTTGTTTACTACTAACTCCATGTACCTTCGTTATCTTTTTAAAGATAATAACAACATTTCATTCATATGTTGTCAAATACAAAGTTAAAGTCACATTTTATTCCCTTTCCATGCTCTTCTTTTTTATTTGTTTCTATTTATTTTTATTCTAAAGAAAATTACCAATTACATAAGAAAACATACTAAGGAGGGAATGTGAAAGAAGAATATGAAAGAAAATGGAATGTGAGAGATGATTTTAAGCTTAGGTGTTTAAGATTTTTACCTTTAACTCTTTCTTTCTTTTTTTTAACATTTTTGTTTTGTTGAAATATAGGGTAAGGGAAAAAATGTATTTTTTATAAGAATTTTGAAAATTGAACTTCGGAAAAAAATAACACAAATTTAAAGTGACATAAAAAATAATCTGAACTTTGAAATTGTGCTTTCAACACACAATTTCAACTACCATAAATGTTGTATTATTTTTTCAAAGTTCGAATTTTAGAGTATATTTTAATTGTGATTTTCTTCCTTTTCCTTCAAAATATATAAAATTATTGTTTCTTATTTATATTCATTTATAAATATTATTTAATAGGTTTTTTTATAAGATAGTGCTATTCTACAGCCCCGTCATTAATCTTAATCAGACTGATCCCGTTGACTGTCGAATGGCTTACACCATTATTGTTGGACCACTAAAATAGTTAATATTTCAATTACTATATTTATTTTAACGGTTAGATGGTTGACTGGATGGTTCTATCAATGGGACCATAGAAGCTCTCGATGTTATATTTGATATCTAGACTTTATTTATTGGGATAATGATAAAAATGGTTCCTAAAATTTTGCAAGAAAATAATTAGGTACCAAAAGTTTGGTTCTAAATAATTTAGTACTTGAATAAACTTTTCGTTGACTTTTTTCATATTTGAATTCAGTTTTGACAATTTTGATACTTGAACAAACTTTTTGTGGACTTTTTTTCATATATCATTGAACTTATTTTAGGTATGAAAAAAGTAAACGAAAACTTTGTTCAAGTACCAAATCATTCAAAACCAAACTTCAAGTACCTAATTGTTCTTTTTGCGAAAGTTTAGGCACCATTTTCGTCATTAACTCTAGTCTTTTTATCTCTTTCAAAATGGAGAGAATTAGAAGAGAAAGAGAAATTTTTTTAAAGAAATATTCTTATATCCTTCTTTTTTAAATTACTTATTATCTTTTAAGGGCATATAACCTATATAAGAATTAAGATTGTACCTATTTTTTTCCTCCTTCATTATCTAAATACATAAAAGTATTTAAATTCTCTAATAATCCATTCTTTCCACTTTTTTTTTCCCCCACAATCTTTCTTTCCTAATTTCTTCATCATGCCAAACAAAGCCTAATGCTCGTATCAAATAGCTTTTAGCATCGTTTGATTGCTTTCGTCTTACAAAAATCATAACTTAAACTCGATTTTTACATAATTAGATAAGATTGTAATATCTTGGCTTTTACTAAAGAATATAATAGAGATATAGTAATATTATTATAAATCTCGTTTCAATAAAAATATTTTATATAAAAAAGTTTCAGTATTAGATTATTATTTATAAGTTTGGATGATAATTGCTGTATATTATTTTTGTAATACAAACTTAAAATACAATTAAAATTGGTAAATACTTCTTTCATAAGAAATAAGGGGCAAGTAAAGGCATTGGAAGGATTGTTATACTCCACCCATGGAAATGTTGCTCTTGCTCACTTGCTGGTAGTTTTAAACACAATTTTATTTTATTTTATTTTTTGTTATTTTTATCTTCTTTAAGAAGTGTACTCTTATTTTCGACCACATTTCGGCTGATTGATTGATACAAAGGTTTTATCATTGTCGAAATATTCACCTTACATTTTCCGTCTTCGGGCAAGTTTATCGGCACAGTGTGTGCTAATTTAGGTAAAAACTGGTCATGTTGTTTAGTTGGAAGCCGAGCAATGCTGGATGATTTGTCCCCTAGGTGTCAACTAAGCAGTGCCCGATTTAGATCGACTTCAAGGATGTGGCAGTAGCACAAGATATGTGTTGCCTTGGAATTTGGAAAACGGACCCAAAATAAAAGGGGTCGTGACGGAACAGTTTTATATTATTTTTACCTCATTATAAAATAAATCATGGACAGATAAGAAGAATTAATTAACACCATTGCCATAACGATAGAGAAGGAAAAAAAAAAAAAAAAAGCTTAATATAAATAGGGTAAGAGATAAGTAGAAGAGTGGTCCTACGTCATACTCTCATTAAGTGTTATCAATAAGTGTGATTGTGGCAATTTTTTTTCCCCACTAAAAATGAATTTCATTTGTTACAAAAAGGTCATATCAATTAATAAATCGACAAATGAAAAGTTAAGAGTATGATAACTCATTCGTATAAACATGTACATCTCTTCTATAGCCAAATTATCTTATACAAAGGATGCAATTATTCCCCTAAAGAGAACCAAGCCCATCCTACTGAAGAGTATATTAAATACCATAAAGCAGTTTCTCAAAAAGGAACGAAAATAAAAATAATAACAAAAATAGTAAATACATAAAAAACCGTTTATTCTAAATAGTATTAACAAAATATTTTCGCTTGATCTACATAATCTTTAGGCTACCAAGGTTTGTCAACGTGACTTGGAGTGATGGAAACGCCAAAGGAATAGATCAGAATTGGTATACAATACCCAGATCTAATATTATATATGATAGATCTGCAAATATTGAGATTAGTATTGGTAGATCTGCGGATTTAGACAGTGAATGATGGGAAGAGATTTAGAAGGGAGACCGCCCCTCTATACTAGGGTTCATGAAAGACCTCTGTGTGTGTGTGTGTGTGTGTGAGAGAGAGAGAGAGAGAGGTGACTAAGGCAATTAATTATTAAAATTTCTTAATAAAAGATAATATACAAATTATTTATTTGTAGGGTTAATGTGATAAATCTTTGACAAAATATGCGATTATGTACCTAAACTTTGAAATTGATTAATTTAATGCTTAAACTTTGAAATTAACCAATCTAATACCCGAAAGAACTTTTCGTGCACTCCGATAGTATCTCTATTGGGTTTTTTCATATACTAAATTGATCAATTTTAAAATTTAGTTACTAAATTGATCATTTTCAAAGTTCAGGTATTTAATTGTATATTTTACCAAAGTTTAAGTACCACTTGTGACATTACCCCTTTATATGTATATTAAAAAAAAAACAAATTTTATGATGTTGTTAAACTTTTCTTTATATGTATATATTTATTACTAATAAAACAATTAGTGTTGATTAGAAAAATATCACCTAAGTTTTTCTTATTTTACAAAAAGATAACTTGTGTTTAACAAATAGGTGATCTGTATTTTATTAAAAAAGTGCTAATATTAATTAACATTTTTTTGAGGACGCATGTCAAAATCCTATTAGTTATTATTTAATTAAAATTTTAAAAAAATATTTTTAATAATTAAAATATCCAAAATAATCTTAAAATTCAAAAGAAAAATAGATAGCAAATTGCAAACTATCTAGAACATTAGTTGAACATATCGTTCAAGAAGCTTGCTACCACACCGTACAAGTAGCCATTATAACAACCATAAGTCCAATCGAGCATCAAATGTGTGACACTCAAACCCACAATCATGTTCTCTCTCTTCCTCATCATCATGCATTATCTCAAATCACCTACATCATGGATGCAACGTTTCTCTCTCTAATACCTTCCCGGAACCCACTTTCCTTTCTCTAGCTTCTCATCACCATCCATCCAAAATCGAAGCCACATTTCACACCACCCACATGGTCTAAATTCACTACCTTTTGCTTGAGAAACATCCCTTAAAGCCACTAACCAACAAACCCATTTATACCAACAGTGGCCTCTCTTTAAGTAACCACTCCACTTCCCTTACGTTTGCTATCGTGTCAATGTCATCACTTAAAAGAGTGTTTCATAACTGAACAACTCAACCTAGTGTTAGTGATTGATTTTTAGTAATCTATTCAATGCAAGATTTGCTATTTTTACCTTCTCTATGTCTTTACTGACTTGTTTTTTGTATTTTTCTTGACTTTTTAAAATTTATATAAAAGAATTTATTAATATATATTAAGTAATATTTTCTAATTAAATTTATTATTATTTTTTAACTTGAGAGTTCAATGTGAATTTTGATGAGATAATTTAATGCACAATCAACTATTTATTTGTTGTAAACTATACATAATTAGTCATATGTGTATGTATGTGTATGTGTGTGTGCATGTTTTTTTACAGGTTTTAGTAGAAGTAAGAACTGTCGAGGGTAAGCCATAGCAAGTGTTCGAAGATTGAAAAAGCTAAAGCTAAGGCTTAATAAGCTTAAATATGCCAAATCAATGATCAAGGGTTGGTTGAGGCCTTAGCGAGCAAAGCAATCAAGACGTGATAAAGCTATGGTCAAGGCTTGACAAGATCAAGTATGACCAAGCAGTGGTCAAGTGGTCAGTTAAGTCCTAAACAAGTTAAGAGATTGAGGCTCGATAAGTTAAGTCTGATGCGCAAAAAGCTAAAAAAGAGAATAGACTTGTTGAGGGCCAAGTTTAGGGCTCGATGTGCCAAAAAGTTAAGGCTCGACCAGTTCAAAACAAAGGCTCAACAAAGCTAAGGAAGCAAACAGTAGCATCATGGGTCAAGTCAAGGTCTCGATGTATTCAAATTTAGGGCACGACAGTTCAAATTTGAGGCTCCAAGAAGCGCACATGTGGAGAGGCTGTTGAGGGTCAAGTTTAATCGTGGCAGCTTAAAATATGAGGCTGATATGGCAAGAAATAAAGAGCCGTTGAACTATATTTAATGTTTGGCAGATTATAGACATTGTGTCTAACGGACTTTTGAATTTCAAAATTATTTATATACAAAGTCCAAAAAGACAGAAAAAAAAGAGCGAAGTGCCAAATTATTTTACGTGCTCATTAGCTGTGATAAAAAAAAATTCCTTTTCTTTGTTATCTTATACATTATATTTGTAAAATATTAAGACAGAGAAAATGCTCTCTAGTGCTTAGTTAATATTAATTGCTATTTCTTTTAAAGCATAGAGAGAGAAAAAAATATTTGATTTCATATGGGTACGATATTGTTTGTCTCGAGCCAACTTTTGAAATTAATTGAAGTAGTAATGAAGACCTCGAAAGAGGCACTTGGTGGACCGTAGAGAGTAGAAAGAGGGTTGAATTCCACGTTAAAATATTGACTTGATTTTCTCTATCCCTATCTATTTAATTTATGCATTATATCTGTTATTATTTATCCGCTGCAAATTTTATTTGAATTTTGATCTGTTGTTTTCAAAATTAATTATTTTAAAAATTTTGAGCAAATAATCAATTCACAATCCCCCACACACCCAACCTTATCCCTCCCCTTCCCTCCCCTCTTGAGTATTCCTAGTGTACTTTTTTAATTTTAATTAGTAGGATTCTAACATGTGTCCTCTAAAATATTATCAACTAATATTATAATTTTACATAAAATATAAGTAATCTCTTTGTTACAAATTAACACGGGTTGCATGTTTATAAAATGTTAAAAACATAGGTAACATTTCTATAATTAACCTAAATAATTATAAAGGCATTATAAAAGAATCTTTTAAAAAATTAAAAAACAATCTTGTAAACACTCATCAGTATAATTCTTCTATGTATGCAATATACATTATAATAAGTATGTATTTTCCTTTAGATAATTTCAATATTAATTTAAATATAGTAAAGTTAGTCCCTTAATTAAATGGTTATGTCTTCCATGTTTCTTTTCTCTATTAGCAAATACATGGATTTCTCTTATTGATGGTCATCAAGTTGAGCAAAATAGAAGTTGAAACTAGAGTAGGAGAATGCTCTTAAGCATCTTGCTGCTCCATGCATCTGAGGAGAAAGCCATCCTAGTCATGCTCACATTTCTTTAACCTTTTGAAGTCTTAGGATGCATCCACTTATCCGAAGGCAAAAGAAGAGCGATGTAGGAGAGGGAGACAAAAGTTACTCTAGCACCTATGTTCTCATCACCATGGATCTCTAAGCACTTCCACCTACCCAGGATGGTGAGAGACCTAATTGATAAAGGAGACAAGAACAAATGAACACTCGTTTCCTTACAGCCTCAAATCCCCATGTGCTTTTGAATTTTCGAACAACCAAATGTAGTCTCATTACCTAACTCATCTAGCCGCAATATAACAATAGGAAAGCCATAGGCAAGGTCTTCATAGGGGCTTAGTTCTTTGAGGTTATAAGTTTTACAGGCAAAGATTAGAGAAGAAGCCTTGTATGTGGCTTTCCAAACCTTTGAAAGCCTTAGTATTCATTTGGTTCTTCAAGACAGATAAAATTAGTCTCCTTGATTGTCATTAGTTGTCATCACCATTGTCTTCTAAATCATTTACTGTAACTTGAAAGAAGAAATTTAGAATTAAAAAGCCTGTTAGATATTAGGGTAGGGAAGGAGGGTGAGACGGATTTGTTGGAGGGGGTAAGTGTTGATAGGGAATTTTGGTCATAGATTCCTTAGATCTAATCTTACCTCTTTAAGTGATGAGCTGATTTATTAACCTATGGGTGATTTGGCAGCTTACGGGTCGATCCATTTAGATTGTAAGTTGACCTAATAGAAAAATATGGTAACTCAAGGATGACCTTGAATGAGGTTCCTAAAGCTAGATTAAGCTACCTTGTTTATGAGCAATTTGCTGGCCTCTTGCAAACCTCATCACTGCTTCCTAAAGTTGCTATAATTCTTAAAAAGTAAGCCAATAAAAAACATAAGCCAAACTTGCCAATTGTCTTCAACCGACATAACAATCTTTAGAAGGTTTCCTAATCTAAGAAGATATACTTACTAAATCCTCTTAGATTCACTTTCCTAAACCATTAAGGGCAGTTTCCTTATCGAAGTTTATTCACTTTCCTAATTAATGGTGGAACCACAACTATGAATACCTCATGTCACATCTTAGTAACATATAGAATATAGAATCACGTACACTTATTCTTACTATTTTTCGATTGTCTTGCTGTTGAATTAATCATTTATTTAAGTATTGGAGTAGATGCATCGAACAACCTTCAAACAATGCTAATTGTGTCTTGTCTTATGGATTCAAGTCTAGAGGATTTGAGACTTACTAGACTTAGTAAGTGTGGATCCTCACTTAGAGTAACATCTTTAGGGGCAAAGATCTACTTATAACCCCTCTCAAGTTGAGTTAACTTGATTCATAAAGCCATATAAGTTGATTTATTGAGGAAAAGATATATATTGACTTACAAAAACCTCTTGATTTCTTAATTTGTTATACAGTTGAGTTTATCTATTTAATACCTCTTTCTTAACACATAATTAATCCATAATTCTTTAAGTATATTATTTCATATTCAATATTAGAGTTAGTTGCAGAAACAGTAAAGCAAATAAAGAGATAGAAAGAGAAAAAAATGCTTGTTGATATATAGTGTTTTGACTTATATGTCAATCCACTATTCTAGCGTATAATGGGGTCTTAGCTGTCCTTGCCAATTATTTTATTAAATCTAATAAGAAGTACAAAGAGTCTTACATCATCAGAAATATAACAACTCACATCGTCTCACTTAGCTTTTACCTAAGTTAAAACAGATCTTACAAATAGCCTTTGTTACTTCTATACAACCACTACAGTATAAGTGACAATAGTATAGACTCGAAGATATACAATATAATTTTCCTCTCTATCTAGTACAAATAAAAATAAACATTATTCTTGGGAGCTTTTGAAAGTGCTTTTGGAGGCTCTATCTACTTTACCATGAGATAGAAATTTCAATATAAGTACTTAGAGTATTTTTAACACTTTTGCTAGGTATTCTTTTCTTGTATTCACTTCCAAAATCAATATTGTGAACCATGGGGTTGTGCCTTCAATTAATGTAAAGTTCAACAATCATCTTGAGTATTTAGGTAAGAAATTATAATTCAGTTGTTGCATATCTTTCTTTGTAAATCTTTAGCATATTCTTGTGATGAAAAAGACGTTAGAGAGAAGTTCTAGAAGAGTTCTGGTCATGCTCCAAAAATCTTCATTCAAATGCACAAGCTAGAAGGTGATTTTATTTTGAATTCTTTTCATATCATTAGGATTTCTTTCCTTCTTTTAAATTTTATAAGCCAAACATGATCTCCATTTCTATCTTCAATTATTTCCATAATTATCTCCCGATATAATTAAAATCATATCAAATATTTTATTTTTCATCCACAAAAAATTTATAACAAATTTGTAAATTTATTTTAGGTCCCTATTGGATTCATTTCCTACTTGTTAGTGGAATAATTAGATATAATATCTAAATATATTAAATCCATGGATTTATATTTAATATAATTCCTAATCTAAATAAGGAAAGTTTAGTTTCTGTTTTTGCATCCAAAATATACCTATGCTTTTGAACATTTCTACAATAAGAATACTTTTATTATCCTTTTCAAATATGTTAGTGCAAGATAAATATGACAAAAAATTCATATAATTAAGATGTTACAACAATACATTTAAAGCCTTTTTAGGGTAAGTTTCTTAGCTATACCTGAAATTTTGAATGTAAATAATTTTACCAACAAAAATAACTAAACTTTTTAAATCTTGCATCAATAGTACTTTTAGCTAGAATTCGGCTAAAAGTCCATCAATATGCTAACATGGTTGGGAATCTTTATTAAAAAGATTGTTTTTTGTTTCCTAGGTGACATATTATTTTCGTGTTTTTCTTCCCCCTCCCCCTTCTTCTTTGTACTCTTCTTCTTCTTTAAAAAAAAATGAAGACAAGATCTTAAATCAACGACCATAAATTAAAATTTTACCTTTAACATTTTTGGTTTTTATTAACAATTAACAAAAGACAAACATTAAAATAAAATGCAAAGCACTAACAGACTGTAAGAGAAACCTAATACACATGCACAAATCAATTCAAGCTAGAAACAAAAATCTATCAAGGCTTTTAGAGAACAAGAGTTTGAATGTGGGTTCCTCATTCGCGTCACCCATGCAAAGTTCGGGTGTCAATTGAGTCCAGTCAAATGTTATGGTAAAGAGATGTGGAGTTTGGTGTTTTGACTCAATGCATAAGTTCAAATAGTGTTTGAGCTTACTTGGTTTGAGTGGTTTTTTAGTCTTAGCATATGGTGAAAGCAATGATGGAGGATTGAGTTTCAGTAGAGACTTGCAAGGTTCTAGTGAGGCTTTAGGTCACACAACGTGGTTATGGTTTGTAATGGAGCTTGTTGTTGAGTTGCCAAGTTCAATTCAATAAGTTGGTTAGATGATGAAGCAATTGAGATGGATGTGGGTCTTTGAGGTGATTCGAGTTTGAGATAATGTCAAATACGTAAAAAGTTACCCAATTCAAACAAACCCAAGGAGAAAGCTTCAATGTTGATAAAAAAAAAAAAAAAGCCTTCGATTCAACATAAAAAAAAATCCTATTTCCAACATTAAAAAAAAAAAAAAAACTAACCTTAAGCCTAAACCCTCTATTTTGTTAACTAATGAAACTGCCAATGGGTTTAATCAAAAGGGTTATGATAATTTAAAAACTTGACGAAGCTTTTGCTAGTAAAAGCAAGTGCATTTGGGTTCTTTAATTACCAATTTGGGTGTTTAGGTTTTTTTTTTTTTTTTTTTGGGTTTTTGGTTTGATTTTTTTATGGGGTTATTTGATTTAAAATTCTTGTTTTGATTTGTTTTTTAATGGGGAAGAAGAAGAAGAATAGAGAGAGATAGAGAGGTCAAAAGAAAAAAAATGCCACATAGGATACATAAAATATTTTTTAATAGAGATTCTCTACCATGTTAGCATATTGTTAGAATTTTAGCCATTTCAGTAGGTGGAAATTTTAAAAAAAGTTTAGGTATAGTTGAAGGTAAAAACTTTATTTAGATACAATTTTATTATATTAAAAAAATTTAGGTACTACTAATAAAACTCACTTAGTATTTTTGTTATCATCAAAATATTATAAAGATCCTCCAATATTATTTGTCGTTTATTTTTGCATTTTTACCCCGGTCATGTTGAGTACTTCGAAATTCTAAAGAGTATCACAAAATTCTAAAGTTGAGTGAATCAATTTAAATTACTTAGATATGCTAAAAATATGGATGGCTCCTCTCCAACGGAATTTTCTTTTTTTTTTTAATTAGGGTTTTATTATGGACTAAGCAAAGACAAATGTGAGAAAAATTGAAATTAATTATTTTCTTTGACCGAAACAATCCTTCAAAAACTTGCTTGAATGAGATTGGATGTATGATATTCCTTATATTTGGACTTGATAAATAAACTCATATGTTAGCTAAAAAAAAAAAAAGAAAAGAAAAGAAACAAAACTTACGTTGAACTTCTATAATATTGATTTTGAGGCAAAGTTTCAATGGCTGGAATCGTTTTTTTTCCTATAAATACATGTTTATTATCTCTAAAAAAATAAATAAATAAAAATAATTACCTAAATAGCGTTGCTATATCGCATATTGAGTGAGATACATAAATTTACATATGTATGCATAACCAACATGCAATACAGTGATCTAAGATAATTTGTGTAGCTCATCTTGGATGAGTGATACACGTGCGTCACCTGTGCAAGATGCGATGCACATATGGATCACATGTTGGATATGCGATACACATATATTATTTACATTAGTATTGCATGTCTAACATAAAATACAAAAAAAAAAAAATCAATATTTCATTTTAAGCATACGATACAACAATACTATTTAAATAATTATTTTTATTTAATTTTTATTTATGTAATTTTCATTTTACGGGTTAGTAATCAAGTAGTTTTCTCTTATATTTAAGTTGAAATAATAGATTTTAGATATTTAGTTTTTAATTCCTTGATATGAAGTATCACATCAAATTTTCTATTTGTCAGACTTATCTTCAAACGTGTATACTATATACAACAAACTAGTAAGTCCCAATGAGCAACATCTTCATAAATCTTGAGTTGTTTCTTTATTGTCACTAGCATGCAGTATGTACAGTACCTTACTCCATCCACTATTCTCTAGATTTCATGGCCATAGTATTGAGTTCACTAATTAAAACCTTGTGGCTTCTTCGTGTTTTTAGTAACCATCGTGGTCAAACTGTTTTCATGTACAATATATACATCATATGACATATGTAGAAGACTCCAACTATTGCTTAATCTATTTCCATCATTGACTCCGACTTTCTTCTTCAATATATAGAAATTTTGATATCTTTTTCTTCCACATATACAAAAGTTTCTTTATATGGTGGTTCCAACTGGTAGGTAATTTGAAAATAATTGCCCAAATGCTATTCGTGTCATTGTAACTTTATGATTTCAAAAGCATTTTTATACAGTTATCTACACTGGTATAGATCCGGTCTTTTATATTGCTTAGGGGTTAAGGCTTGGAACTAAGGCAAGCCATAAATGGTGAGCAAACTTAATTCAAATCTCTATAGGTCATGCTAAGCTGGGTATTGTGTTTTACTGGTGAGACCTACCCCAAACCTCTAATATATATTCAATTATATCTAAATTTAATTGTATAAATTTTTGAAAGTCTAAGAAGTCAAAAGCTTACTTTAAAAGTGCAGGAATTGAATTTACACCTAGGTGAAAGTTAGGATGATAATTTTCAATTTTTCTTAAAGTTTATCTCATTTCATCTATATTGATTTCAACCATAAGTGACACGGTAACACACACACTCACAATACTTATTCAAACAACCTTTTTTAATATAATTTTTTAATAGGTCATAGAGTGGATTAATGATAATTATGTGAACTTGAACCATGCCTAGAAATTGGATTATGTGTAACTCGAAGATTGTATTATGAAATAATTTATATAAAATCGACTGTAACTTGTTTGATATGTGATAGTGTATTTTTAGCTATTTTATTAGAATTGTAATCGATTCAAGTTATTCACAAGCCACTTGAGTTCGAATTAAGTCAAACTTGAGCTCAAAATGAAGCTCGTTTAGTTAAACGAGTTGAGGCTAAGGTTTTTTTTTTTTTTTTTAACTCGCAAGATAGTTTATGAACAAGATCTTTGAGGACTTATGCTCTAAACTTGTGTGTAGGCTCACAAATAAACTCATTAAGAGCTCATGAATAAGCTCATGAAGAATTTGTTATAATAATTATTTGTATTAATATGTTAATATAATATCATATATAATTATTTATATTGACATAATATTATAAATATAACTATGTAATTATTCATGTAAATGAGTTTAAGCTCATACTTGTTAAGCTAAACAAGTTAGAGCTCGGGCTCAAATCTATACTTCTTAGTCTCGTTAAAAGTGCTATTAGACTCTAGCTCGCTAATTTATTAAATAAATCGAACCTGAAAAGCTCGACTTGTTTACAAATAGGGGTGTAAACAAGTCAAATTGAGATGGTAAAATACTAAATTCGAGCTCGACTCAAAATCTTGAGCTCAATTCAAAATTCCAAAGTTCGAACTTGATTGAGCTTAACATTTTAAGCTCAAGTTCAGCTCGAAAAAACATTACATCAGCTCGAGTTTGACTCGATTAGCTCATTTAGGCTCGATTTATTAAAAAAATATTTTTAAACCTAATTTAAATAATATTAATTCCTAAACTTGATTAAAAATCTATAGATGTAGGGTTCTTCTTGAGCTGGTCACGTATGCGTCATGTATATCTCGTACTTATTACATGACTTTAGAGTATTATAGAGGAGATGGCACTTGGTGATAGGTGTCATGTACCAAGTATTGAAAAATTTTATTGGTCATTTTCTTTTGGTTTACTTCAATGATATCTTAGTTCACAGTAAATCTAAAGAGGAGCATGTTGTACATTTAAGAGAGATGCTAACAATTCTGAAAGGGAGTAAGCTTTATATGGATATGAAGAAGTGCATCTTCCTATCTAGAAAGTTGTTGTTTTCGAGCTTTGTAGTTAGTAGTGATGGGATTCGGGTAGATGAAGAGAAGGTAAAAGCAATTAGAAAATGACCTATTCCAAGAACAATCATTAAATTACAGAGTTTCCTTGAGTTGGCTAGCTTTTACATGAGATTTATTAGGCACTTTAACATTGTTGTAGCTCCTTTGACTGAGTGCTTGAAGAATGGCAAGTTTCAGTAGAGTGAGGAAGTTGAGAACAACTTTACTATTCTAAAAGGAAAGCTATATGGTGCGCTTGTCCTTACATTATTTGATTTTGATAAGATATTTGAAGTGGACTGTGATGCGGGTGGAGTTAGTATAGCGGCTGTTTTGTCTCAGGAAAATAAGACAATTGTATTTTTTTTTTTAGTGAGAAATTATGTGATTTTGGGTGGAATTGGTCCACATATGACAAGAAGTTCTATTCAGTTGTGCATCCCCTGAGGACTTAGAAGCATTATCTGGAGGTTAAAGAGTTCAAACTGTACTCAAATTGTGATGCACTTAAGCATTTGAATAACCAAACCAGGATTAACAAAGACATACATGCAAGGTGGGTTTAGTTCTTACAGAAGTTTCCTTTCAAGTTAAAACATAAGTCTGGGGTGCAGAACAAAGTAGCTAATGCTTTGAGTAGGAGGGCCAATCTTTGGGTGACTTTGAATGTTGAGGTTGTAGAGTTACAGGCCCTTAAAAAATTGTATGAGGCTGATGTTGATTTCAAACAAACTTAAGAGAAGTGTGTAAGTAAGTAGCCTTGTGGTGATTATCATATCCATGATAAAAAATTTATGCAGAGAAATAAAGTTTGTATGCCTAAGTCTTCCCTAAGGGAGAAGTTGATTTGTGACGTACATGGTAGTGGATTAGATGGTCATCTAGGGAGAGACAGGATGATTGCTACAGTAAGTGATAGGTTATACTGGCCTTCTTTGAGGAGGGATGTTAACAGGATAGTGCAAGGTTGTTATGTGTGTCAAATAGTAAAGGGACAATCCCAAAACACTACCTTATATATTCCATTGCCTGTCCCCAATATATGGGAAGACTTGTCGATGGACTTTGTACTCGGATTGCCTTGCACTTAACGAGGCCTGGATTTTGCTTTTCGTTGTTATTGACAAGCTTTCCAAGATGGCACCCTTCATCCTATGTTATAAGAGTAGCAGGTATACAGGCCATTGCCTAGCTGTTTTTCAAAGAGGTTGTTCGACTCCATGGGCTACCTAGGTCCATCACATCAAATAGAAACAACAAGTTCTTAGGCTATTTTTAGAGAACGTTGTGGTAGATGTTTGACTTATCCTTAAACTATAGTAGTACAGTTCACCCTTAGATAGATAGGGTAAACTGAAGCTACAAACGAGACACTTGGTAATATGATTAGGAGCATTTGTGGGGAGAAGCCGAATTAGTGGGATGTTACACTAGCTTTGACAAAGTTTACTTACAATAGTGCATATCACAAAACAACAGGGAAATCTCCATTCTTTGTGGTTTATACCAAGATTCCCTAACATGATTTAGATTTGATCAAGCTTCCCAATAATTCTGACTTTTGTGATGTAGCAAAGAATTTAGCAAGATTTGGTAGAATTTAACAGCAGAGGTATGAGAGAAGATAGAGCAATCCAATGCCAAGTACAAAGTGGCAGTAGATAAACATCATATGAAGCAATTGTTCTCAGTAGGTGATGAGGTGATGGTGCTCCTGCGAAGGGACTAGTTGGGAAGTACAATAAGCTGCAGCCCAAGAAGTATGACCTATACTAGATTTTGCAGCAGATAAATGACAACGCCTATATGGTTGGACGGCCTAATAGTATGGGCATTTCTAAAATGTTCAATGTGGCTAATATATTACCTTTTTACTTAGACAATGCACCTTTGTATCTAGAAGAGAACTCTAAGTTGAGTTCTTCTTAGGTAGAAGAGAATGATGCAGAGTAGATTGCGGGCCGATTCCTAGATAAATTAGATAAATCCAAAAAGCCTAATTCGAAATAAATGCGCAACCCATTTTTCAAAAGCTATAACTTTTAGCATACAACTCCATTTTATTATTATTATATATGTAAGTGAAACTCTTTCAGGATCTATAATTGTTGGGCCAAAAAATAGTTTTCAGGCCCAAAAACCTTTGTTTAGGGTCTCAAAACGAGCTTTTAAGTTTTTTTGCTTGAATTTTTGTATTTTGGATGCTTAAGGTTTTTTTTAGAGACGATCTATAATGATCCTCCCCTTATTACAAAATAATTCATCACATAATAATATCCTAGAATTTCTTGAGTGGAGATTTTTCCTTAATTTTGTTTTGATTATTAAGATTAATCGTTGATTGATTTTGTCTTTTATGCTACTCGTAGTATCAGATGGCTTGGAGAGAATAATAGGGAAGAGGAAAATATGGTCTCAATGTCTCAATATGCATAAGTGTCAAGCAAGAGAGCTTGAGTGAACCCCATACATCAACCTTACAATTCTTGAGTGATTATTGTGTCAGTTTAATCTTTGAGAGAAAAACTTTCCCTATAGAATGTTGTTTTATCTTCTTTCTCTAAAAGTTCTAAAATGAGGAGGAGTGATTGAGTATTTATAGGTACTTGACATAAATGACAATCATTAAATTATCTTAGTAATTGACAGATGTAATGGAGCAAGCTTAATTCATGGTTATTTTGAATCAACTCTTCATAAGCCAAGTTCAATAACTATTTTTCTATGTGTATGAGCATATTTGAGAGAAGTTGGATGCAGCAGATCGATCCAATAATCCATGTTCCAAACACACCAAGGTAAATTTTTTCAAATCTTCCTAATAATTGAATCAGATTCACTGAGTTCTATCACTTAACTCATGAGTCAAGCACAAGTAAATATGTATATATATAATTAATTAATATTTATACCCTACTCATAATCACAAGCCAATCAAATTAAAATTATAAAACTCGAGTTTGACTTGATAAATCACTCGAATAGTGATAGCTGAGCCACACATTTACATGTTTACTTTTTATATGTTATTATAACTGAATCGAAAAATAAAATACGTGGCCCAATCCATACGAGTATTTTACATGGATACATGGATTGTGGTCCATAATATTTGCTAAAAAACGAAAAAGAGAGTATGAAAAATAAATTTAATTGCTTTTCTAAGCAATATTGTTTAAATTAACATTACCCAGACAGGAGGGCAGATATATGGAAAAAGAAGCACAGCCCGTGTTATAAGCACCCACCTCCACTCAACATGAAAAGACAAGACACATAAAATTAATGAAATACTATGTTTAATCAGTAAAAGACATAAGCCCGGGGAAAAAAAAAAAAAAAAAAGTAAGAAGAACTCATTAATCACGACGATTGCTAATTCAACTTTTCTATAAAGGATAGGCACGCCAAGTCGCTTTTCGTGGCCGTCACATTAAAAGCCGAAAATGACATGATAAGACACTGCTTTTTCGCATTAAAAAGGGTGTCTTTCGTCTTTTCTTGCTAGTGTCCATCCCCTGCCACTATGAGTCAATATTTTTTTTTCAACGTACCCACAGTCCACACCCCACCTCCAAAAAAAAAAAAAAAAAAAAAAAAAAACTCACACGGTTTCGACTTTCGATAGTTTAGTTCGCTATTTATCCTCCATTATATGTTAACTTCTATATATATATATATATATGTATATATATATATAGGGTTAACCAATCATGTTATAACTTAGTTAGTGTTTTTTTAATAATTTCTCGATTGAGATATATCAATTTCAATTCTCTTTTGTTTCTATAATGATTAAAAAAAAAAAACTACCTAGGTAACAAAGAAAATAATAAAATAGTATAGTAAGCATAATTAAGTTTAAATTAGTTTAGCTAAGAGGAAGCTTGATAGAGTGAAGATGAAACAATATTAGCACGTTTACGAGGTTTACCCTACGTAGTTGATGCTTATAGGATAATATAAATTTTAGAGATCAAAATGGTTGAGAGTTGATCACATTTCTATATCTAATCTATAATTCTTGATTGGAAGATGACACATATATCTTGTTCTATATTTTTTTCAAAATTGCATTGTCTCGCTAATATTTTTGTAAGAGCTTCACCAAAATCCCATATTCGAGGCATACTAAACAAATTATTACCTTGGATCGAATTCTACCAAATCAACCACATTAAGCCCCCATCTATACAATTACGAAGTCTTGCCACAACAAGCTAAGAAGCCAACAGTCCACATTCTACACAATACCATGCAACGTGCAACTCAAAATAGCATGCCCACTTGTTCATGTTTTTACATCTTAAAAACACCAAAGTTTTTGTAGTGAACCCAACAATCGAGTCAATCTGAGTGGGAAGACTAACACAAATGTTTCTAACACATATAATACCTTGTAAGGAAAAAAAAAAAAAGGTTGAGAATCGTAACACTTATCTCTCTCACATATTTATTAATTATGATATATTCCTATTTTGTTATTATATGTGAAGAAACCACATATTGAACCACATTAAACAACAAAAACAAAATAGATACGGGAATACAGGCAAAAATGAGCAATAGCGATATAACAACTTAACAAGCGAAAAAGTACTTCAAATTTATTTTAAACACAATAAAGTCCAATGGCATACAAACTCAATAAATTTTTTTGGCCTCTCACAAAATTCAATAATTGAGCAGGATAATCTTGCACATAAATATTGGAACAAACTCATTCTCTTGAGTGTACACATATTATAAAGATAAGCAATTCAGTCAATTTTCAACTTAAAAATATGTATAAATATATAAAAGATGGATAAAATTTAAACTGAATCAAATAAAAACACATAAGATCAACCAAATTAAACTTCATAAGAATAACAAAAATGAAAGTTATAAAATAAACAAAAAGAAAACCCATGAAATGTACCAAATGAAAACTAGTAAGGTGATCAACTTAAAACTCATATGATGACTGTTACAACAAGGCAAAGGAGAGTGCCTACGTGGCATCAAGATTACATTATAGGTTAAAATCACATAACAACTTTCAACTGGACAAGTTACAAATAGTTATTGCACAACAGATCGTTGAGATCTAGTCATTGTAGTTGGATAGATTTACATACATGTAACAAATCAGACTTATTTTGTAACCGACAAACACATACAAAGTATAAATACAGTAAATCAAAGCAAAAAAGGGTACATTTTACCCCTGCTAAGAAATGAGTCTTCTGGAGTAAGCTGTACTCGAAACAACAACTATCATCTTCTTTCTTAGCTTTTCCTTGCATCATAAAGAAAACATGAGAGTTAGTTAGTATCATACACGAGAGGAGAGAATTAGGGTTTCATTGGAGAAATCCAGAGAGAAAGAGAGAGGGTTTTCGTACTTGAGAGTCATTCGTCTGAGTGACAAAACGTTAGGGTTAGTGGTTTTCATTTGACGAAGTGGACCAGGCCTTGCAATAGGAGTGAGCTTCCTAATATTTGGTGCTCTCGCAATCGACATTCCTCAACATGGCAACAAGATCACAATCAAATCAAGAAGAAATGGCCAAATTGCAAGCTTTAGTGTATTCAATAGCAGAATCAGTCAATAAAATGCAATCTCAAGTGCAAGAACAGGCAGATTCTTTAAAACAATTGCAAGATCAATTCACTCAGGGACAGAATCAGAACCTTGCTTCTTTATCTCAGAATTTCAATACTAATGGGGGTTCATCATCTTCTGCAACAGTTCTTGATAATATGCTTAAGGGTATGAAGCTCGAAATACCTACTTTTGATGGTGACGATGTTATGGAATGGATTTTCCAGGCACAAAAATTTTTTACATTTCATGGTGTTCCAGACGATCAACGCCTGGTAATTTCTTCTTTTGCATTCATAGGACGCGCATTGAAGTGGTATGAATGGATGGAACAAAACCAAAAGATCTCTACATGGGAAGCTTTTCTCAAATCCCTAAAAGCCAGATTTGGACCCTCTGAATTTAAGGATGTCCAATGTACATTATCCAAACTCATGCAAAAAGGATCTGTAGATGACTATCAAACTAAATTTGAATCATTGTCAACTAGGACAATGGGTTTGTCAGATAATTTTCTACTAAGTTGCTTTATTTCCTGTTTGAAACCATATATTAGAAGAGAAGTTCAAATATCTAGGCCTCATTCTCTTGATCAGGCCTTATGGTTTGCAAAAATGCATGAGTCAAAATTAGCAAACATGCATTATATGCCTAGATTTAATACTGCAAAATCATCTTGGAATAATGCAAACACTTTGCAATTTTCAAAATCAACAGTATCATCTAATAATACATCAATATCTTCATCCAAACCCACTATTCCAATAAAGAAATTGACACAAGCAGAAATGGATGAACGTAGGGCTAAGGGTATCTGTTATAATTGTGATGAAAAGTACAACATAAATCACAAATGTAAGGCAAAATTTTTGTTACTGATCACTGATGACAATAGGGAGGACTCAATAGAGTGTATTGATGATATGTCTGATACTCATATGCAAATGCTTGATACTATTGAAGATGTCGCAGATGCATATGCCATTAGCTATCATGCATTATCTGGAAATAATGCTCCTAAAACAATCCGATTTAAAGGCATTATCAATAATAAACCAGTGTAGATATTAGTGGATTCTGATAGCACTCATAACTTTGTGCAATCAAGACTGGTGAAATACCTTAATCTGACAGTAACAAGATCTCCAAAATTTAATGTGTTGATTGGGGATGGCACTAAAATGAGTAGTCAAGGCAAGTGTGAGGCAGTACAGTTTCATATTCAAGGTTTATGTTTTATAGACACTTTTCATGTATTACCTATATAAGGGCTGAATTAGTGCTTGGTGTGCAATGGTTACAAGAGCTAGGACCAGTAACTATTGATTATGGTCAGTTATCCATGCAATTTCAATATCAGGGGATTGTGGTGAAATTGTTAGGGGAGCGACAATCTCTTTCTGAAATTACACATCATCAGTTTAAGATACTCATATCTAAGGATGCTATTGCTTCATTTTATCAATTTGTGGCTCAGCAATCGGTTTGTAATACATGTGAGAATTTCACCAGAAGCCAAGCCTTGCAAGACTTGTTGGACAAATATTCTCATGTATTTGAAGCACCTTCATCATTGCCACCTTTAAGAGAGATCCAACATCAGATTTACATCGAAGAAGGCAAGGGACCAGTTAATGTGAAAGCCTACCGATACCCACATTTTCAGAAACAGGAGATAGAAAAGCAAGTTACTGACATGCTACAACAAGGAATTATTCAACACAGCATCAGTCCTTACTCTTCTCCAATTCTATTGGTTAAAAAAAAAGACAGATGGCACGTGGCGTTTCTGTATTGACTATAGGGCACTCAATCACATAACTGTCAAAGATCAGTTTCCCATTCCTACTATTGATGAGTTACTGGATGAACTATTTGGTGCTTCTATTTTCTCAAAATTGGATCTCAGAGCCGGTTACCATCAGATTAGAATGCATCCAAGAGATATTGAGAAAACTGCATGTAGGACACATGAAGGACATTACGAATTTCTTGTAATGCCATTCGCTCTTAGTAACGCTCCAGCTACATTTCAGTCAAACATGAACAAACCTTTTAGACCCCTCCTTAGAAAGTTTGTAATTGTATTTTTTGATGACATATTAGTTTATAGTATGTCCAAGTCTGATCATTTGGAGAAAGTTTTCACAATACTACAAGATAATCAGTTTTATCTGAAGCAATCCAAGTGTAGTTTTGGGGTCAGCACTATCGAGTATATGGGGCATATAGTATCAAGTAAGGGTGTGCAACCAGAGAATAAGAAGGTGGAGGCTGTTCTACATTGGCATGTCCCTGTGTCAGTTAAACATTTGAGAGCCTTTTTGGGGCTGTCAGGCTACTATCGACGTTTCATTAGAGGCTATGCTTCTATAGCAAGTCCATTAACTGACTTATTACAAAGGATTCATTCAGTTGGTCTACTGAAGCACAACAGGCATTTGATACACTCAAGACAGCACTTGTTAATGCCCTATTCTGGCACCCTAATTTTAAAGAATCCTTTGTAATTGAAACAGATGCCTCAGGGTCGGGATTGGAGCAGTCTTACTGCAACAAGAACATCCAATTGCTTTTTATAGCAAAAAGATGCCACTACATCTCCGAAAGGCTTCAGCATATGTTCGGGAGCTATATGCCATAGTGGAGACAGTGAGGAAATGGCAACAGTACTTGTTGGGTAAATTTTCTCATCAGAACAGATCACAGGAGTCTCAAAGAAATAATGACCCAAGTCATTCAGACACTTGAGCAATAGAAATATTTGTCTAAGTTGCTGGGTTATGATTACACTATCATGTATAAGGCTGGCAGTGAGAATAAAGTGGCTGATGCCTTATCAAGACAACATCTAGATGAGGGACATTATTTAGGTTGGTCCACTGTTCAATTCCAGTTTATGGACACTTTAAAGCAAGAATATGGATTGCTGGAGGCTTTTAAGAATGTGATATCCGACCTTGAACGGGGGAAAACACTCAAGCATCCTTTGGTTTGGAGGAATCAGTTATTGTATTCTGGGGACAGAATATTTTGGTGCTTCAATCTTCTCTCATTCCTCTACTATTATAAAAATATCATGTTTCCCCATGTTCAAGTCATTTTGGCTTTTTGAAGACATATAAAAAGTTGTCTTCAGCTTTCTATTGGGATGGTATGAGAACTATGGTGGAAGAATATGTGAGAAAGTGCCACATTTGTCAACAAATTAAATATTCTTCTCGAAGTCTAGCTAGACTTCTTTAACCATTACCTATCCCGGAACGAATTTGGGAGGATATAAGCATGGATTTTGTGACCTTACTTCCTAAATCCCAAGGCTACACAGTAATATTGGTAGTTGTAGATAGGCTCACTAAATATTGTCACTTAGGATCCCTACACTCTCATTATACAGCAACCTCAGTGGCTTCTCTTTTCCTATACATGGTAGTGAAATTACATGGATTTCCAAGATCAATTGTTTCAGACAAGGACCCTGTGTTCATGAGCAAATTTTGGAAAGATTTATTCTCTTTGAGTGGGATTAAGTTGAACACTAGCACAGCTTATCACCCATAAAGTGACGGACAAACAGAGGTTATGAATAGAACATTACAGCAATATCTTAGATGCTATATAATGGACTGTCCAATTAAATGGGTTTCAATGTTGCCTTGGGGGAATATGCTTATAATACTCCTACCATGAGGGTGCAGGATCAACTCCTTTTCAATTGGTTTATGGTCGATCACCACCAACCATTGCATCTTACATTCGAGGCACCTCTAAGTTGGATGCAGTAGACAGGGAACTATTGGAGAGGGACGAATTACTGAGACACTCCAGAGCAATTTGCTTAAAGCTCAGGAGCGAATGAAGTTGTATGACAACACACGAGGGAAGTACATTTTGATCCAGGGGACTTGGTTTATGTTAAACTGCAACCATATAGGCAGCTTAGTGTTTCTTTGAATAGCACACACAAGCTATCTAAGAGATACTATGGGCTACATGAGGTGCTTCAGAAGATCGGGACATGTGCATACAAGTTGAAATTACCAGAATCTGCTAAGATTCATGATGTTTTTCACGTGTCTTTATTAAAGAAGGCTCATGGTGCTTCTATTCCATCTCTAGACTTGCCTATTGAAGCTGTCAATAACCAGCCATTATTGATCCCACTGGTTATACTCGACTCCAGAACTATTTTTCGTCAAGACAAGCCTATTAGACAGATTTTGGTTCAATGGCAAGGTTACATCCTACTGAGACTTCTTGGGAAGACTGGGATTCATTCAGGAAGGCTTATCCCGATTATAACCTTGAGGACAAGGTTATTTTTCAAGAAGGGGAGACATCTGTTACAACAAGGCAAAGGAGAGTGCCTACGTGGCATAAGATTACGTTATAGGTTAAAATCACATAACAACTTTCAACTGGACAAGTTACAAATAGTTATACACAACAGATCGTTGAGATCTAGTCATTGTAGTTGGATAGATTTACAAACATAACAAATCAGACTTATTTTGTAACGACAAACACATACAAAGTATAAATACAGTAAATCAAAGCAGAAAAGGGTACGTTTTACCCCTGCTAAGAAATAAGTCTTCTGGAGTAAGCTGTACTCGAAACAACAACTATCATCTTCTTTCTTAGTTTTTCCTTGCATCACAAAGAAAACAGGAGAGTTAGTTAGTATCATACACGAGAGGAGAGAATTAGGGTTTTATTGGAGAAATCCAGAGAGAAAGAGAGAGGGTTTTCGTACCTGAGAGTCATTCGTCTGAGTGACAAAGCATTAGGGTTAGTGGTTTTCATTTGACGAAGTGGACCGGGCCTTGCAATAGGAGTGGGCTTCCTAATAATGACCAAGTAAAACCCAATCAAATAAAAATGGGTAATTTTTTGGCAATCTTTAAAAAAAAAAAAAAAAAATTACAAAGAGGGTAGCCAATAGATACCTTATTATTATCCAATCATTTATAGTCTTTATCCTAAGTAGATCTTTAGGTTAAAATTACAAACATAAGAAAATGAAAAAGAGACGAAAAAATTGCAAAGTCAAAAGGCTCGAAAGATGAGAAAGTAAAGAAATAATAAAAATAAGGAATTTTGAAAAATACGAGCAATTAAAATTAAGAGAAAATATAACGAGAGAAAACATATCCCCTTTTTTCTTTTGGGAGGTAGTAAACAAAACTTTGATGAGCCTAAAGTAAATTTTTTGAGTTTTGGTACACAGATAGTTTAGTAGTTTTTGAACTTTCAAAAAGATATTATTATTATTATTATTATTATTATAAGCGTTCAACTCGCTCCAACGATGAGCTTAAAAATAATTTGTATTTAGGCCAAGTTAAATCTCAAATGGTATCAAAGTAGGTCGCCAATTTTTATCTTTTTTTTTTTAAAATCCCTTTTTTTTCCCCAGCATGAGACGACAATATGGGTATGAAATAATTATATATATCAACGACGCATGATATTGTTTAATAAATAACTTTTTTTATAAAGAAAATATGGGTATGTACCTAAGTATAACTGTTATAAAATAACTGTTTCTCTAAATTATATATATCAAAAACACCAAAACCCTTTAATAGTTTTAATAATATAGAATTAGTCTTTTTTAAAAGGAAAATGATAATTTTGTCTTGAATTTTTTGGTTATTTTCTCGTATATAAAATCAAAACTAATTCAAGGCCTCCACAAGCCGGATTCTACCTGCAACACACCCCGACACAGACCGGCGGGTTTCGGACTCGTCTGGGTCCAAGTTAATTCCGCTGGCCTGAATCGTGGTCTGTAGGGTCCTACCTAGTTTGAGAAAATTAAAAAAATAAATAAATAAACAAATATTAATTAAAACTAATTTAAAAAGCAAATAATATTTACTAAATAGAATTTTTTAATATAAAGAGAAATAATTTATTATCTATTTAAGGTATTCAAAGCATTGTTGATAATATCATAAAAAATAAATAAAATTTGATGGTATGCCTGCTTTGCTTTATATAGAGTCAATCAATTGAATTTCTTAATAATGTAAAACTATTTTTTTTTTTTCATTTTGCAATCTTCTTTTTAAGTTTTTGAGTTTAAAATGTGATGTATTTATATATAAATAAATGCACATATATAAGACTTGCTTGTAGAAATGAGCTAAAGATTATAATATTATTATGTCTAATTTTCATTTTGAGTTTAAAATTTTATTTAAAGCAAAGATTTATAGCTTTAAAGTTTAGTTATTCGTGGAAATGCACTAGATTAAGTTTGGACCCATCCTATAAACCAATAAATCCACAATTTATCAAAGGGCCGATTGTGATTCTTTATTTTATGAATTACGACTCATTAGACCTAAATTGGATCCCACCCCGCTTGACCCTTAGAGGCCTCTAGAATTAATCAACTCCATTTTCTTGTCTAATTTTGGAATTTGTTAGCATTGGAAAGTTGGTAGTTTTACACTAATTAACAATTATAGGTGGGCAGTTCAACATTTAAGTTGTGGTTATAGTGGTCTATTGGTGATTAGAGTATAAACAATTAAAAAACTAACACTTAAACGTATAATTTTATGTATAGACGATTTTTAACATAATAAAGGTGTGACATCAGAAGATGGATTTTCACCTTTAATATCATAGATGTAGCTTTAGATATTATGAAACTTTAGATATTAGGGATAATGTAAAAAATTATATCTGAATTTTCGTAAAAAAATTTATCTAGGTATCTAAAATTTGGTTTTAAATAATTTGATTACTGAAATAAGTTTTTTGTGGACATTTTTCTTACTTAAAGTTTGGTTTTAACAAATATGATACCTGAATAAAATTTTCATAAATTTTTTTCATACCTGATTAAACTTACTTTAAATATGAAAAAAAATCTGTAAAAACTTTGTTTATATATCAAAATTGTCAAAAACAAATTTCAGGTATGAAAAAAAATCTACGAAAACTTTGTTCAGGTACTAAATTATTCAAAATAAAAATTTAGATATCTAATTAAATATTTTATAAAAATTTATATACCATTTTTACCATTAACCCTAGATATTATCATAATAGAAATCATGTTGACAATATGGATTTTATCTACGTGATGGCCTTATTCCTTTAGATTTTGTTTCTTTGGAGGAAAAAAAAAAAAGTAACAAGCCTTTTTTCCCCTTGGAAACTGAATATTTTGGATTTGCGTTGGTTTTAAACTTTCCTATTTAGATTTGATTTCAACTTAGAAATTTTTTAAATCAAAATTTCTATTCAAGAAGTATTGTTCTACTGATCTTCTCAACTTTTTTAAATAATTTCTCTTAATTTATAAATTAATTATTTAAATTATCAAATTTTTTTAATTTCTTATAACATTATTGTGCCGTCGTGTTTCTATTTATCATCTCAATTGTTGATTACATGTGATAATACTTTTAAGGGAGTAAATTGATAAAATAGAGAAATGGTAATAAGGAAAAAGCATTTCCCTCCACACATGGTGAAACAATGCCAAGTGCGCTCTTAAATATTTCATGCTACTAGATTGAACAAAGTCATTGTACTATATTTGATTTATAAAATATATTTGAAACTGGATAAAACTCTCTTTAAGAGATTGGATAAAACTTAAAATTTTTATCCCTTATATTTTATAGTATAAAATTATTGGAAAAAGAAAAAATAAAATCTTAATAAGAATTTTGTCTAATACTTTCTAATGCTATCATACCAAATATGGTATAAGAGAATTATATTATCTAGCTATCTAATTTTTTATCTTGTCCAATTCTTGAAATTAAACGGTACGTTAAGGTTTTATTCATGAGCTATGCACAACAATTCATGCTGCTTAAATTTAAAGTAACAGGTTATTCACCACTTAACATAAAAGAAAATAAGACTTGTATAAACTATATTATATGTCATGATGGTGTGTAAACTGAAAGAAAATTTTAAAATATATATAGCGTATATGGTATAAAATTATTTAAACTAGAAAAAAGAATCTTTTAATAAGAATTTTGTCTAATACTTTCTAATGCTATGCATATCAAATATGGTATAAGAGAATTATATTATCTAGCTATCTAATTTTTTATCCTGTCTAACTCTTGAAATTAAACTTTATATTAGGGTTTTATTCATAGGCTATGCACAACAGTTCACACTGCTTAAATTTGAAGTAATAGGTTATTCACCACTTAACATAAAAGAAAATAAGACCTGCATAAACTATATTATATGTCATGATGGTGTGTAAATTGAAAGAAAATTTGAAAATATATGTAGCGTGTGTAAGATACGAATGCTAAAATTTTTTTTTAACATTACAACGGGAAAGGAGGGATTCAAACCTAAAATTTCTCGACAAAGAAATCAGGGAGATATTACTGGTCTATAATGCCATTGGCAATATACGAATGCTAATTACTTAATTGTTTTATTATCATATGTGTTAAGATTTTAACCACATATATATATATATATCTATATATTATATAATATTTCATGAATCATGTTACGTTTGTAAAGGGAATTCTTATAAGTGCTCAGTGCTAAGTGCTAAGTGATATGTTGGATCACATAGTCAATAGGCCAGGCCCAAGATGAATCGTATAGGTAAGGATGAAAGTTTGCTTACTTTCGGCCTTAAAGAGAGAATTAATGATATACAAAACGAGCCAAAACTTTAATTAGAGCTTCCACCATAACTAATGCTCCGCTACGAAGCAATAAATCATAAAAATTAAAATAGTGGACATCTGTGTAGATTAGTCCTTCAGAGCTGGAAGCCCAAGATCCTTTCGGTTAGACTCTTCGACTGCCAGTCCGTTCGACTTTTTTAGTACTCAAACATAAAGATGTAGACTGCTTCTATTTTTTTTTTTTGGCCAATGTAGAGTGCTTCTTCAAGTTCAAGAAAATGAATTTCGCAGCTGACAGCGGATGGATGCAGTTTCTTTTTTTACTCTTTTTTCCTCGTCACATTTGCAATAAGATGGGAAAATTTCAAATTGGTACTTCTTACTTAAAAGATCATTAAAAATGACACTAGATAATAAGGTTATTAGCTGATGATTGCAGTTAACTATCCTAGAAAATGTCAATACAAAATAGTCAAAATGATTCGGATATTTGAGAAGTTTCCCTATTTTCTATCATTAATCTTCTTATGGTTGCTAATTACCATCACTTGTGTCAGATTATTGCAGTTATATTTTACCACTATTTAATATTAAAAGCCATTGGTATTGCAACCATTGGAGACGTTATGATAATATTTAATAACTAAGAAATTTGATCATGACAAATAGAAGGAAAAAAAATCTCTAAACTTTTTGTACGAAGGGGCCATGACCACCATATTTGGTAAACAGGTAATGAAAGTAGCATCAAAAGCTTCACAATGAATTGGACCATCTACACCTAATACCTAGCTAATTCATTGCAAATCACACTAGAAGCCTTTAAAAATCAACATCATGAACTACCTACGTATGAACAAATTCACATAAGAATGGGTAAAAAAGAATCAAACAGGATCATTTATAATTCTAGAAAATGTAAATGCAAGACTTATATTGACGAAGCGTCAGAAGAGCAAGGAAGCTTGAAGCAGAGCGTGGAGTCGAAGAAGAAAAAGATCAAGGAATGATTTTATGTTATTCCGTTATGTAACACGCTTAGATACACACACACAAGTGAAGACACGTGTGACAATGTAACACATGTAAGAGGAACATATCTAAAGGCCTAACTTGGACAAACAAACAAACAATTTAGGTTTATGAAAGGCCTTAGTCATCAGATCAAAAAGTCGGTCTCATGAAGGAACATGATTAACATGTAGAAATCTAGATGAAACATGATCACAAACAAGATGAATATCAAAATCAATATGTTTCCTTTGATTAGGATTTTTCGAAATGAGCTTGGCAAACTTATTGTTGATGTGTAAGCACATAGGCAAAGAAACGTTGATACCCAAATCACGCAAAATATAAGAAACCCACAAAAATTGCATAACAAGAAAAGTCATACTCCTATACTTAGCTTCAACAGACAAAGAAGAAACCATGAGTTGTCTTTAAGTTTTCCAAGAGATAAGTGAATGCCTAAGGAAAACACAAAAACCAAAAAGAGATTCTCTATCAACAATGTTAGAGTGCCAATCTGCATCATTATAACCAAAAAGCAAATAAGAACTACTAGAAGAAAGAAGCAACCCTACATCAATTGTGCCATTCACATAACATAACTATCATGCTCCAACGGGTACTCTAAACGTGATAGCCTACTGTACATAATATTAAACTTGAGAATAACTACCTTTGTCACTCGGAAGCTTTCATATTGGTACAAGGCGTACATTCACAACAAAGGGAGGCCGGTCGAGTTTTGCATTTTAAGATAATGACAGCAGAATAATCAAAGCAAATACTATTATGATTCATCAAAATATAAGATCTTACAACTTCTATGGGGCATTTCTCTGATAAACCTTCATAATAACATAGTCTTAATAAATTAGATAACTAAAGCTAAAAGATTTCCGAAGGAAATCTAATATAAAATCTTCAAATAGAATTATCCAAAAGCTCCCAAAAAACATAGGTTCTACCTAGGTGGTCATGGTGGTCTTAGGCACAAAAACAATAATCCTACAACATTAAAAATCTATTGGAGAATAAGTATAACTAGCTTAGTGAGATATTTCTTACGCAAAATGTACTCATAACAGAGCAATCAAACAAGTCTATTAAGCAAGCATATGAAATGTAACAACTATATGATCAAACAATACATACGACTATCTAGTTTCGTCTATAAAATGGATTTACCCCTCCATTCGGTGGTTAAGGAATGATTTGAATGGGTTACTAACAACCTCCTTGAAAGTTTGCGCGCTTCTAGGGGTTCCAATGAACTGTAATACTAGTCCCCCGGTTTTTCTTACCCAAAGCGATCGATCTAGTTCGGCTACACTATGAGGCCGTATTCTCCGAACGTCTTAATTCCTCAAGATGTAGCCAGGCAGTTTGCCTTTTTGGTCCCACGCTGAGAAGTAATAGCAAATGCAAAGAGGATTTTAAGTGATATGCATGAGCAATTCAGTTATAAGAAATTTCCAATTTGACATTAATCCATTTAAGATGATCAATCAATATGTGCACACACACAACAATATACATAGAGACAATTTATATTAATCAACCAGTCGAGCTTTGATATGCTTATTGTCTACTAATCACACATAATGAATCACATACATAGTATCCATAATAACTCGCATGTGTATCAATTTTTATCTTTTCCTAATGTTTAGTGCTCTATTCTACAAGCACATGCACGAATACATAAAATGTAAAGGAAAACTCACTCATCCATATCGCTATCTTTTTAGTTGTAGCAATCCTTCAGTAGGGAAATCTAGTATTCCTCGTCACCTAAACAAAAAAAATACCCAATATGAGTATTTCGTAGAAATTTTACTTAAACTTTCTAATTCTATTTCACTGTGTTCTTCAAAAATAGCGCAGAATGAAAATGAAATTCCAATTTAAAATGGTCATATTGCTCATTTTAACTCGGAATTTCGCATATTATATGTCATTTTCTACCTACTCGAAAATATCTATCTATTTCTAAGGTTATTTTTATTATAAAAATCCGTTTGGGTTTGGAAATGATAGGGTACAGAATCATTACGAAATTCCAATTCCTTAAACATAATTTTTCAAACCTTTCTTCATTCAAAAATCCTTAAGCAAAAATATAAATATTTATATGATTGAAAAATCCTTTGAATATATAAATATATATATACACATAGACTCATATTATTTGCATGATTTTAGTGATGTTGCCTCAAAATAAAGTTTGTGAACAATTTTGTGAAGATAGAGTCTTGTGAAGGGTCATTCTTTAACTTGTGATTAATTTGTTATTTTGTAAATTTGTGACTTAGTAACAAGAATGTCATAAATCAATATATTTTTAAAATCTTTATAGGTTTTATATTATTCACAAATTCTTATTCAACAATTTATTTTTATAAATCATGGTTTTTCCTATTTGTGACAAAAAAACTCAATTGTATTTCTTTTTAAAGAATTTTCTAAGTTTGACTCTTTAAACAAAATTCTAATTTTTAGATTTTGCAAGTGTGAAACATAATTAAAGAAAATCATGATTTCATGCTCATTTTGAGCCCATGGATGTTTTTGTTTTTATGTTAGACTCTTTTAACTAATTATTTTTCAAAATATGAACATTTATGCGGTTATGAGAAAAAATCATTTCAAGTTGTATAAAAGACGTTTCAAGTTTTAGCGTATAAGAAAAATCTGTGAGTGACTTATTCTAAACCTTCATGCTTACAATATTTCTTTATTAATGCATGATTTTTCCATTCATAGACCTTTATTTGAAAATCTTTAGTTTGTTACAAGTAGGTGTCTAGTAATTATAAATGTTATTTGTATTTCCTTAATTCCATAAAAAAAAGATGGACATCACTTCGTAAAACTTAGTTCCTTAGGTTGTGTACCAATTTTACTTCTAAGTGGATTTTAACTTAGTGAGTTGATTTTATCTTAACTTTGAAAACTAGTCTAGTTCTTGGTTTTTATTATGGAGTTAAAAAAAAAAATCCTATAATTAAGTTTTTATGAAAAATTTAGATATCAAAGAGTTATTAACACTAAGTTTTAATAAAATTTATGTTACTCATCATAAAAAGATAATGTTTATTTCCTTAGTTAATTTCTTTGGTAAAAACCATCTTTTATTGTTATTAAAGGAAATTTATGATAGGTTTGTCTAAATTTTTTAAAAGGATTTATAAAAATACTTCTTCCATGTTTTTGATAATAAAATCTTTATTTAAGTTCAAAGTTAGATAATAAAAGAGTTTGGTTCCATTTTCCTTTATTAAAGAGAATTCCACTTTAAATTTATTGAGACAATATCATTTTAATGATGCATGCACATGATTATGTAATATGGAAAATATGAAAATATCGCATAATAATATAAGAAAGATTATAAGAAGCAAAACTAAGCAAAATAATATATTCAAGTATTGGGAGCCTTAACTTCATCAAGGTAACCCGGTTATGTATTGAGAGCCTTAAGTTCATCAAGGTAACCCGGTCAAGTATTAGGAGCCTTAGCTTCATCAAGACTTCTCAAGACTAAGAATAGACTAGTCCAAAAAGAAAAGAAAAGAAAAGAAAAGAAAGAAAGGAAGGAAAAATCATAATAATAAGAGCAATAAGAATAATAAGCTTGTTAGAGAGTTAGTGAGCATTTAGACTCTAAGAAATATAGAGATACATATAGATAATATAACATATATACAAAGTTAGTTAAGGGCATAATAACAACATATAATAATAACAAAATAACAAAATCGAAATTCTTGGCATGTGCAAGAACAAAACATGAACATGTTGTTACTTCTACAACTCACATGAGTTTTTGAGAAATAACACCATAGTCATGCTGAGTTACATGACATGGAAAATAAATGGTAGGAAGTTTTTACCTAAGGTAATGTATTTTATTGAAGAAGAAGAGAGGTGGTTGTAGTGATTTTGGGTAGTAGTTAAAGAGAGGTTTTGGTAGTATGTGAGTGAATGAAATGTCGGAAATTTGAAAAAGTGAAAAGAGATTTTCAAAGAGAGGATTTGAGAAGTGATTTTGGGAGAGTTTTGTTATGGTAAATGGGTATGTGAAAGAAGTGGAGGGAAAGAGAGTATTTATAGATAAAGGTAGAGTAAAATTAGATGTAATAAAATAAATTGAAAAAGAAATAAAATTGAGAGGGAGAGAGGGGGATGACCGGCGGTACAAGAGGGGAAAGAGAGAGTATAATTTGTTTTGTTGTTTTGTAACAAAAAGTAATAATATGTAAGATATGAAAGATGTAAAGTAGTATTGGAAATGTAAATTGTAAGAAAATAGATATATAGCTAGTAAGGAAAAGTAGAAATAGATGAATAGTAATAAATAGTGGGAATAGTATAATAAATAGTAGACTAGATAAAAAAATACCAGTAGTAATAAAAATACGTGTAAATGGCTACATAAGATATTTTCAGATTCCAAAAAATTGTAAAACTGTATTTTAGGATCCTTATATTTTTACAAGTCTAATGATGTTATCGGGATATTTTTATTATCCGGTGGACTAGGCACGGTTTTTCGAAAATTGATCATGTTTGGATCGAAATACACTAAAAATTTATGAATATGATATTTTTAAGCTTCTCTATATTATTATGAACTATTATCCACAATTATCTCGATTCTGTTATTCAGAGTTTAGGAGCGAGGGATTGTCGGATCTAAATGTTAGGGTTTGTTGTAGACTTTGGTGCCTTTTAGAGTTCCACTTTGACTTTAGGCTTCTTGATTTGTTCGTAAGGTCATAAAATTTTGGGGTTTTTGACCGTGTTATATCTTTGGTTCAATATTTATGTTTTATTTTATTATGATTTATTTAATATTTTTCATTGTCGAGATTGTTTAATCGAGTCTAGGGTTGTGTGATGACTTGGTTGACTTTGGTATCAATTTAGATTTTTTATTTCAAAATTAATCGAAAGGCTTAGGATTCTATAATTTTTTTGTTGAATATTGCTTGAATATTCCATCTCGATTTATGTATTAGGGATCAGATAAATGAATTGTTTCATGTCGGGTTTTGAGTCGAATGATTATTGAATTTCTATTTTCGTTTTTGAAGGTTCTCTTTTTCTTAAGGCCATGAATTTCGCATTTGATATTGTTTAGGGTTTGGTTTTAATTTGGGTAGGCTTTAAGGTTTCGATTTGGTATTTTAATTCCATGATTATTTTCTAAGGGTTACAAAAATATTCGGGGGTTTACAATAACACTTGAAAGGCAACTTAGAGATGAGATGTGCGAGCTTAGACAATAACTGACTTAATTTTTGAATCATAAAGGATAGATTAGGATGTGTCATTATCAAATACAAATGTCTTCTTACTATTTGTTTGGAGATAGTTAGAATAGGAAGCTCATGACCAGAATGATGATCAAGATGATGACCAAGTTGGAAAGGAACTCGACAAGGCTTGTAGCCATAAAGCCTTACGTTTGTCAAAACATCAAGCACATATTTTCTCTAATTGAGAATAAAACCATCTGTAACTCAACAAATTTCATACCAAGGCAAAAACGAATTCACCAAGATCCTTGATGGAAAGTGCTTCATAATGGCGTTTTTAATAGATAGAATTTCATCCAAAGAGTTACCAACGACTAAACAATCATCAACAAACACTAAAAGTATTGCAAAACCAGTATTGCTTTATCTAGTAAACAATGAACAATAAGCCCATAATTAGAAAATCTCAAGGAGTAATGAACTTAGAAAACTTATAATTCTACTGCTTGAAGGCTTCTTTTAAACCATATAATGATTTCGCAAGTTTACAAACTTAACTAGACTCAGCCAAAGGATAACCATTAGACAGTGTCTTATAGATTTCCTCATCAATGAAACAATGCAAAAAAGCATTGTTAACATCTAATTGATGAAGATGGCAAAATTTAATTGCAACCACAACTAAAACTAAACAAGCTGAAGTAAGCTTAGCAACGAATGAAAACATATGAGTATAATCAACCCTTCAACTTGAGTATAACCATTTGCCACTAAATTTACTTTATACCTCTTTATGGTGCCATCGGGTTTATATTTGATTTTATAAACCCATTTAGAATCCACTATTCTTTCTTGGAGGTAAACAACTAAAAGTTGGCTTGAATTGAAGAACATACAATCCACTCTGATTCATAACCATTAATAGGTCCTTGCTAATTGTCAGGTCCTAAAATTGACAAGAATGTGAAGTAAAAACAATGATAAGCTTAGTAAAAGAAAGTAGTTTGCTGATTTATAACAAATTGTAGAATAAATAGCTTTGTAAAGGATGTCATTTAAGGCTATTTTGAAGTTAAATGAATATGAACAATGGTAGAAACGACTTTCATATTGCCATCGAGTAATCTCACATGAATGGAGTAAGAAAGTGTCAGAAAAATCCCCAAAAAACCTAAAAGCAATCAAAGATGATTTTTCCTCTTACTTGTAGTGATCATAATCAAACAACAAAATAATAGAATAAAAACAAACAACACAAGAATTTACGCGAAAAATCTCAATTTGGGAAAAAAACCACCAGACCGCAACGCACAATTCTTCACTATCAAATAATAGATTAATATTTATCTCACTAGATAACACGAGTGGATCACTCAATCATCACCATAAACTAGTGCATTACAACAAAAATTGGGTCTTCTCTCTAAGATTTAGGATAGCCTCCATACTTATCTCATACAAACCTTAGGATAAATAAGAAGTATATATATGAAAACAAAGGGAAAACTCACTGTCAAACATAGGCTAGTGCAATTAAATAAAGGTTGGCGGTGTTCAATATAGGCGTTGTATCAGCGTTCCTATATCAGTGGCCTACTCACCTTACGCCGATGGCATTGGAGCTAGTCTTGACATTCTACAGCTCTCGACAAAATTCTTCAATTTAAAGGCCGGTGATGATATGATTGAAGCCGGCGGTGTACCTATCTTCAATGCCAGCAAATAGCAAAAATCATCTTCCTTTGTTGCACAAATCTCCTTATTTCAAGTCCTCTTCTAAGTATATGCCATACACTTAGGCATCATTGATTTCAATATCTTCTAAATATATACAACATATATTTATCATCTTCTTGGTTATATATATCCATATGAGTTGGATCTATAACCAAACAATCTCTCCCTCCAACTCATATAGGGGGTTTCATCATACTATTGTCTTCCTTGCGACATTTTTCATTTAATGAACCCTTTCACAACCAGTTTTTGCCTTGTACCTTAATTGTGAGCTCTTTTCATCATCTTCAATTTGTATACCTTTTTGTGCTTCAGTGGTCTCTTACCTTTAGGCAATTTCATCAAGTCATGTCTATGATTCTCATGCAAGGATTTTATCTCGTCTTGCACGACTTCTTAAAACACTCTGATTCTCCCCCTTTAGTCAGCATCACAAAATCATATAAACTATATTTCACTATGGTTTTCTATCTCTTGAAGATCTCTTTAACTCAATTGCTGATGAGGCTCATGGGACTCTTGAACTGAATCTTCTATATCACCTGATCATTAATAGAATCTTCAAGGGATGGCACTAGATCTACATTAACTGGGATCTCATACGAGGATTTTGACTTCTCAGGCTTTTTTATATCTTTAATGGTTTAGCCTTCAATAAAGACCACATCCCTGCTCTTGATAACCTTCTTATCAGCTGGATATCATAATGTGTAGCGATACTCATCATATGCATAACTAGAAAAATACATTCCTTTGATTTCATATCAAGTTTCCTTCTATCATCCTCGGGAATATGCACAATTGCCTTGCAACTAAACATACATAAGTGTTCATAGGAAATACCTTTACCAATAAACTCTTTCTAAATATCTCCATCGAAGCATAAGAGGGGGATAGATTTATCAGATAACAGTCGTCCTCATAGCTTCACCCTAAAATGATTTAGGCAGCTTCGCATGAGACAACATACACTTCACTCTCTTGTGATAGTGCAATTCATCCTCTCTGCAATGCCGTTTTTCTGTGGGCTCTTTGGAATTGTCTTTTCAGTTTAATCCCATGTTCCTTGCAGTATTCGTCTAAAGGCACTACGTACTCACCACCATTGTCAGCCTTGACAGATATCAATTGTCTTCCATTTCTCTTTCTACTTTAGTGTGGAATTACTTGAAACACATCCAACACTTGATCCTTAGACTTTAAAGCAAAGGTCTACAGCTTCCCACGGTGATCATCAATAAAGGTAACGAAAAAGAGAGTACCACTTATTCCCTTATCTTTCATGTAACACATATCTATGTGAACTAAATCCAACACATGAGATCTCCTAGCAGGTGTATCTCTATGAAATGTAACCCTATGTTGTTTTCAAATAGAATCATACAAGTTTTCAGAGGAGTACCTTTTGCATCAGGGAGAAGTTCTTCTTGACAAACATCTAGAGCCCTTTTTCGCTCATGTGACAAGCCGCATATGCCACAATTCTATAGAATTGTCATCAATCATATTCACATCTCCTTTACTTAGCTTTGCTAACATTAAGTAAAGGGTATTGCTTTTCTTCCCTTTTGCCATAATGAGAGAGTCATTGGTGAGCTTCCATTTTTCCTTTATCAAAGTAGCTTTTATAGCCTTAATCATCAAGTTTTCCTATAGAGATAAGATTCACGTGGACATCTGGAACATGTCTGACGTCTCTAAGAATGAGCCTACAACCAATGTTAGTCTTTAAAACAATATTTTATGCTCACTACTTTGGATATACCATCATTTCTCATCCTGACATTGCCATAATCACCAGCAGTGTAGGAAGAGAAGAATTTATCATGTGAAGTCAGATGAAAGGAGGCACCAAAGTCTATGACCCAATCATTATCATGACATGCAAGGCTAACACAGTCCTCATCCCAAACAACAATAATCTCATCATGTGCTTCTACATAGTTATGCCTTTATCCTTTTTATCCTTTTCATTACCTTTATCCTTACCCCGCTCGCTCTTCCAGAGTCTGCATTCTCTCTCGAAATGACTTGGCTTGTCATAATAAAAACATTCAACACTTTTCTTTCCTCTGGATTTATATCTTCCCCTAGATATATCTGATCTATCATCCTTTTTAGATGAGTCTATATTCTTGCTTCTACCATACCTTCCTTACTTATTAGTAACAAGTGCCCTAGACTTAGATCTATATCAAGATCCTTCCTCTTAGCCTCTTCATTCATCATGCTATCCTTTACCATAGCTATGGTAAGCTTTACCTGTGGGGCAGAGTTACTGATAGACATAACAAGGTCTCCTAATTGTCAAGCAAAGAATTCAACAAAAATATTTCCTAGATCTCTTCATCAAGCACCAGCTTTATGACAAACAACTGATTGATAAGCCCTTGAAAATCATTCAAGTACTCTACCATGTAGGATCCATCCTCTTATTTCATATTGACTACTCTCCTAATCAAGGAGGTTTTATTCAAGACAATCTATCTGTCATATATGGATTCCAACTTCTTCCAGAGGACATCAGCCCTGATTCCCTGGGGAATATGGTGAAACACACTATGATCAACCCATTGTTGGATATGTCCGACAGTTTTCCTATGCATGATTGCCTAATTTGCATCAGTTTTATCTGTTGGCTTCACACTATCACCATCCAAAAGCAAGTATAGGTCTTTAGATTACAATAAATCTTCCGTCATAGATTTCCAGATGGAGTAATTCGACGAATTCATTTTAATCATCGTACTTGATGACTCTGCCATGTCTGCGCTACAATAAAACCGTAATTCTTTTTTAAACCTGGCGCTCTAATACCACTTGTCAGGAAAAATCTCCTAAAAAACCTGAAAGTAATCACAGATGATTTTTCCTCTTACCTGTAGCGATCACAATCAATTAAACAAAAAAATAATAGAATAAAAACAAACAACACTAGGATTTACGTGGAAAACCCTCATTTGGGGAATAATCATGGGACCTGCAGTGCAGAATTCTTTCACTATCAAATAATGGGATTACACAGTTTATCTCACTAGATAACACTAGTGGATCACTCAATCATTACTACAAACTAGTGGATTGCAACAAGAATAGGCCTCTCTCTCTCTCTCTCTCTCTCTCTCTCTCTCTCTCTATAGGATTTAGGATAGCCTCCATACTCATCCCATACAAACCCTAAGACAAATAAGAAGTATATATAGGAAAACTTACTGTCAAACATAGACTAGTGCACTTAAATAAAGGCTGGCGGCATTTAATATCAAATGCTGAATTGGCATTGCTATGCCAACTGCTTACCCGCCCTATGCCAATAGCGTAACCCCCCAAGGCTGACAGAGTTGAAGCAATCCTTGACATTCTACAGCTCTCAGCAAAATTCTTCAATTTGAAGGCCAGTGATGTTATGATTCAAGGCCGACAGTGTACCTGTCCTTAGTGCTAGCGTACAGCAAAAATCATCTTCCTTTGTTGCACAAATCTCCTTATTTCAAGTCCTCTTCCAAGTATATGCTATATACTTAGGTATCCTTGATTTAAATGTCTTCTAAATATATACAACATATATTTAAGATCTCCTTTGTTACAGACTCATATGAGTTAGATATATAAACCAATAGAAAGTTACTATAAGTGTGTGAAGATATGTCTATATGGAGTAATGTGATATGATGCTCTTGTATCAAAATTTTTGCTAAAAGAATTTTTATAAGAGGCAAAAGGAAATTCTTTACAAGAGTAGGCCGTCGTAGTAACATGAGTCCATCATTAGGCTGTGCTCCCTTCTACATCTTTACCACTTCATGAAAAATTTTAGAAATGAGCTAACTATTCTCATCTTCCTTAACATCATCAAGTGCTATATCTAATGGAACCGTAGCAGAACCAATGGTATTAATTCCCACATGTGCAGCCATTCGCATATTGCATTCATCCTTAGAAGATTTATATCAATCTGGAAATATCTTTATCTCAAAACAATTATGTTAGTGATAGAATCTCTCTAAGTACTTAAAATATTTTTATAATGTTTTGGTGATAACAAAAATCATATACTTGTACATGCTTTTATATTAACCTCAACAAATGCGTGTAAGTTCATGATGGTTTAGGAGCACTGGTAAAAGTTTGAAAGTTAAATCACAAGCTAAACTTTCCTTTATATAGCAACGAATTTAATTAAAAACTTAGTTCCATGAATTGAATATAATAGGGAATTATATTCAATTTTTCCACTAATAAGTTGGTTTATGATCCAATGGGATGTCAAATAAATATCAGAAGTCAATATAAAGCATTTTGATGAAAATTACTTATATGTGCAATATATGGAAAGTTTTAAGATGATATTTCATATTGTTGGCATGACATAATTTTAAGGAAAGTGGCAAGCAAGTTTTAACGAGTTAAATCATGAATGGATATTGAAGAGTAATCAAAGAAGATTAAAATAGCTAAAGAATCTTGCAATCATGGAAAGAATATCTTCAAAGTTTAGAAGAAATTCAAAATAACATCTTGCGCTATCTTACTCCTTATGACAAGTTTGGAGCCGAAATCTCCAAGACACGGCATGGAATATTTTCTATTATATTTTCAACATTTCTTTGCAGCTTTTAAAGTAACAATTCAAACTAATATGAGCTAAAGAACCACAAAGATATTTAAGTAATGGGAAAAGGATTATTTCCTACCAAATTTACATGGAGGTCAATACTTGCTGCATTATAAATTGAAGACTTGTTCCAGAGCAAAATATACGAGATTTACTATTGAGAAAAAGCTCTAAAAGTGTACAAATTTCGTGAGATTTGTTAAGTATTGATTTAAGCCACTCCAACGTTCAAAAGATGCTTTTGAATACACTCAAATTTACCTTCAGGAGATATTGAATTTTTCTGTTTACTCTTTGCACTAAAAAGCAAGGATTCTTATTATGGTATTCCTCTAGATTTGATATACTCTCTTTTGTATTTATTGAATTTGTAAAAGAAATGACAAAGAGCACCTATAGGACTTTGAGCTAGCTTAAGTAGAAGCTAAAATAGGCGGTACGAGTTATTAATATATATTGTAGTGGACACAAGACTACTTTGTACATCTTCATTGATTTGATTGGATTTAGTAGAACAAACTGGTAAATACAACTTGGCCCTCGTGTGTGGAGCTGGGAGATTGGACCAAATCACAAGGTAGAACCACTGTACATAGTCAAACGCTCTTTTCTCTCTCTTTTTTACTTATTTTTTTATATCCGCATTTGGCTCTGATATTGAATTCGCAATAATTTAACTTAAAGAAATCCAGATTCATAACTTGTTGAGAAAGAGATTTAAGCTAATCAAACTCGACTAGATCATAAGATATCAATAAGATTTTCATAAAGAGTTTTTAAACAAACATCTTAATATATTGTCTCAAAACCTATTTCAGAAGAAGATTTAAAATAAAAATTTGCAAAAAGTTTTCAATCTAACCAATTTACCCCTCCCCCCCACCCCCCCCTAGTTACTTAACTTTTGGAACCAACAAATTCTTTACATTATTCCCTGGTTTCTTACAATGAATACAAACAGCTCTAGAAAACTTCCACTTTCATCCTTCTTGTCATCTTTGATTGGCTTCTTCAAATTCCTAATAAAGAATGCAGCATTATCTCGAGTTCAACTAACAATAAAAGTTTTTTTTTTTTATTTTTTTGTTTTCCTATTTGATACATCAAATACTAAACCTTATTGTCTGTAGAAAGTGGATCCATGGATAAAATTTAACTCCTCACACTCTCAAGTTTCATTCAATCCCACAAAAAATTGAACGAACTTACTTCTATTATCCATTTCCATAAACTTTTGAACCAAATTGCAAGAATAGGAATTGATACTACCACAAGTACAAAAAGGAATTCCACACAAATCATTCATCTCATTCCACAAGTGCTTGAGTTTGTTATAATACATTGTAATTGTGCACCTTCTTAATTGACATTAATAATCTCAAATTGTAATTGATACAATAAAGGATCGTTAAGCAAGTCAAAACATTTAGTAATGTCAATCCACAACTCTGAGCATATCGTGCATAGATGAAGCCTTCGGACAATTCCTCTACCATTGAGTTACGTATCCAACGATGAATCATAAGTCACATTGTTCCCATTGTTGCTCATTTAGTGAAATGAAATCCTATTTTTGCTTTCGTTCCTAGGGTAAGTTTAATTGATCGGCTCTAAGTCACGTAATTTGTGCCATTGAACAAAACACTAGTAATTGCTAAACCAGGATTATTAGATGGAGCCAAATATAACGGATCACAATGGAATTGATCAATATTCATATTAATGCCATTCACTTCCAATGTCTTCATTTCAACAATAAAACAAAAGACAAAAAAAAAAAAAAAAAGAAAAAAAGAAAACACAATTCAATCAATATAAAACAACATTAGTTCTCACCCATGGCTCTAATACCATCTAGAAAATATAAAAGCAATAAGACTTACAATGATAAAGCATTAGAAGAACAATGAAGCTTGAAATAGAGCATAGAGCCAAAGAAGAAAAAGACTAAGAAATGATTTTACGTTATTCTGTTATTACCAACACGTTGGTATGCGACCTATATACTTAATACTAATGATATCCTATGGAAATTATAAAAAGATATGACAATTGTTTATAATTTTTTTAGATAAAATAACTTAATTATATCATTTGAAAGAATGTAAGTAGATCAAGTCTAAAATAGTCCTGACTCAAACTAGCCATGCCGGGTTTGCTTGTTGACTTACCTTAGCAAGTGATACTGACCCATCTTTTGGATCTGGTAAGTCCAACCGGGTCTTATTTAAAAAAGTAATAAATAAATTTGTATTATTTATTATAATTATAAAATATAAAGATAAAAATAAAATATAAAGTAAAGGAAAATTGAAAAAATAAATAAATAATATTTAATGTTTATACTATTTTCCATATGAATAATAATTAATATCAATTCACAAGTATTTAATGCGTTGTTGATAAGAAAAATTGAATAAATATAATTTAAAAACATATCTCATACTTTATATAGAGTTTCTCTAAGAGAGCCATTATACTTCTAAACAATGTAAGACTTCCTTTTCTTTTATAAACTCTACTCTTTTAGAGTGTTGCTCTAATCACACATTACTAATATTTTAACTCAAAGAGGATGTGCTTGTGTATAAATAACTATACATCATTAATAGTTTTAAATGAAAATGAGTTAAAGAGCATTATATTCTTAGGCCTAATATATATTTTAAGTTTGAAGTTTTATTTTAAATTAAAATTTCTTGTTTCTTCATTAATTTAAAAAAAAAAAAAGTGGCAGTTAGGACTCAAATTGGAGTTTGCAAATCCATGGGAAGGGACTTGCCATTCCCATGACCAAGGTAGTTTTAGGTCCAATATACTGGGAATTGAACTTGGCAAGTCCAGGCCAAGTCTTAACTTGGCCTCAATCCTAGATATGTCTAAATGTAAGGATGATTGCAGTATCAAGGCAATCTTTTGTGCTAATATGCAATTATAATTATTTCTATATCAATAGATCAATGGATTTGTATAGACATCGGCATGGTTCGATCGGTTCTGGACCTGAACCGAAATCGGAATCCCTAGAGCTGGGGCTGTTCACGGTTCCACGCGAACCGTGAACCAATTTTTTTTTTTTTATTAAACGACAAAATGATTTTCGCAAGGATGTAGATAAGTTTAAAATTTATTGGATATTTAAACATATGATATTGATAATAGATAACTTATCATTAATATTTTACTGATATTGTTTTGAAATCCCATTAAGAAAACAAAAATCATAAGGAGTAGTAGTTCTTTAAATAATGAGAAGGAATATGGATTCAACACTTTAAATAACATCAATATTTTTATGGTAAAATTTTTTACAAATCAAATAAGAGAATAGATAGTCTATGATAATAAACTCTTCATAATAATTTTACTCCGTCCTCCACGTGAAAATATAAATATAAAAAAAATAATAATAATAAATTAAAAAGAAAAAGAAAAATGAACTTGAGACATAATTAAGAATTTCCTCAGCGCGTGTCCTGTTAGGCCCACCCCTCGTCAAAGCAGATTCACACAGAAGTAGAGACTAGAGACCAACTTGACCAACCGGCGGTTCTAGACCCCCACCCTCCCCCCTCCAGTCCCCTTCCTCAATTCTTCCGTGCTCTGTTTGTTTTTTTTTTTTTTTTAATTTCTATATTTTGTAGGTCAGAACCGCCGGTTCCAGTTCTGGAATAGTGGTTCCCGACCCAATTGAACCACCGATTCCGCATGGATGAACCGCTAGGACCAGCCGAGGACGGTTCGGGGTGGTTCACAATTCGGAACCGCTCCATGCCAATGTCTAGATTTGTATCTATATTTACTATTGCAATATCAAATCAATAAAAGAAAACTCTAAACCAAAGGATCAAACAACCTTATAAAAGTAATTTTTAGTGTAGATGAATATGAAATATTGATTTAATATTACTATAAAAGGGAAATATTGCAATGTTAACAATTTTTTAAGGTTATACCTAGTTTAGAAATTCTGGTTGTGCTTGTAATTTTCATAGTTTCTAGGCAATGATATCACAATTTACTCAATGAAATATTAACCACTAGAGGTGATTCAAATATGAAAATACTTTTATCAAACAAAAGAAAAATTCAATGTACATAAATAAACATTAACATGGGATGGGTTAGACCAGTAACCTGGCTCAATACGGTATCTATGGGCATAACCTATTCATTGAGTTCAGTCATATGGGGCATGACCCATTAAAGACTTAATGGGATACTGAATCATGCCCCACGTGGCTCGTCTTAGGTTAGGCAGGTTCCAAATTACCTTAGATTGGACTTGTGACCCAGTAGGTTCAAGTTAACTTTGCTCATGCCAATGTCTATACATATTATAGTTACTTGGTCAAAACCTTTTTGTAGAAAAGAAGAGTAAATAGTAGCAAAAAGGTTAAGCTTATAGCTACTAAACTAACAATAATTGGAATTTGCATGTTGCTATGCTATTCCCACATCAAAACATCTATCAAGAAAGTGTTTTTTTTTTTTTTTTAAATAAGTTAAGTTTTTTCCTTCTTCCCATTTGCACCATGTATGGCCACTATTATATTATCTCTTTTAGACCTAACAATTAAGGATTTCATAAGGCAATTTTATATAATGTAGTACTTGACTAGCCTTTAAATTTGTTTCCTTACTTTGAATCGACTTCATAACACCTAGCATATTAGGGGGCATTAAGTTATTTAGTATATTGAATTAGAAAAAAAAAAAAAATAGGGCCTTATAACTCTAAGTGCAAATTTAAGCTAGATATATCTAGCTACAAGATTATATATGCTAAGAAAAAGTATGTTAGTGAAAATAAGCAATTCGTAGAAGATTGTAAATTTGGTTTGATGAAACTAAAAATAAAGATAGACTTAGATACACAAATGAAATCGCTTTCCTTAGAGAATTCACTCCCCCATATTAAGTTTGCTATGGGATTTGAATACGGAATTCCCCCAAGATACAACTAAGTTTTGATACTTGAATAGCAAATATTCAAGTATCAAACCACACTTAAAACAATTTTAAGATGTAGTGTATAGTTATTGGTTAAGAGAAAAAATACAAAGAGAAAAATAATAATAAATATCAGTTATATTTTACTACCAGATGCAACACATTTTATATGTTGAATTGATATTTCAACCATCATGACTTTTCCCAAGAGTCACATTGTTTAGATTTTGGTTGCATCCTTTGGCTTTAAAATTGATTAGTTATTAATTAACTGAATCATTGTCATGAATGGTTGCAACCTAAACACATAAAACTCCTTAAGAAACTTATCAAAAATTGCAATCTTCTTAAATTAACCGTCTAAATAAAATTGAAGTATGGACAGTGGAGATAACGGTCGTGTTATAAAATTCATGATTTTATTTCATTTTTCTTCTTTGCTTTAAGCACAAGATCCACATTATGGATTACAGAATTGACAATCAATTTCTACAATATATACAGCATATGTATATTTGTTTCTGAAAAATATCTTTTAAAGATGTTTGATATTCGATAGAATTGAAATTAAGCATCATCACGGTATCTAGGAAAAAAAATCATCATGGTAATATGAAAAATGCGTGAATACAAGTGGTACTTAACGGTAAATAATGGTGGAAGGTATAGGTAGCAGTTAATGGATGATGTGCCAATTAACCATTATAGGGAAAGCCTAATGAGGAATGATTTTTTTTTTTTTTAAGAAGGAGGAAATCGTTTGCTACCTTTGCTTGTTAGTATTTCATTATTATTATATCAATATTAAAAGTTAGCCACTAAAGTTACCTTTCACCCAAATCACTTATATATGTAATCTTCAATATTTTGAAGTTGTTATGATAATAAAAGGTTAATATATAAATAAGATCTTTAATATTATGTCCATATTTATAGGGCCAATATGATAAAGGCCTAGTTCTTCAAATAAATAAGACTAAAACATCCAATTATTACTTTCATGTCAACTTTGCCAGCATGTTCTTGGGTCTAATTTCCCATTTGTCCTGTCATCTCCTAAATACAAGTAAAAATAGTGACTCAAGTGACAATCAAGTTAAGTTACACTTGTGCTTTAACCTATTTCTTTTGATGAGCTTGGTAAGCTTGAATTAGACTTTATAGTGTTTATAGATTTTTTTTTAAATAAAGTTTACGATTGAGCTTTAGTATAAGACTTGCTAATAATCGAGTGGGATCTAATATCCATAATTAAGCTTAAACAAGTTCAATCAAGTACCATTTCAAGTTAGGATCTAATATCCATAATTGAGTGGGACTTAAGTTTTGAATTTATAAGATCAGTGGGAACTCAAGTTGAACATTATTCAACTTTAATTGGCTCTTTCATAACCTAATAAAAAACAATCTCCTAAAGCTTGAACAAATACTAAATTGATATTTTATTGGTAAAGAAAATCATCTTTTGGGAATAATAGACAATGACACAAGTAATGGCATGTAGCAAGTTCAAAGTGTTGAAGTTCACATCGTAAGACTGTCCTACTATCATTGCTCCATCATCTATCTCCAAAAAACACAATTTCTCTTTCCCAAGAAAATCTCTAACAATCACCATGTCTAATGAAGTATCAAAAACTAACTAGGAGTATTAATTGGTACATTGTATAAGCATATAGCAATAAGGTTGCAGTCTTATCAGTACATAAGTCTCATAAAAACTTGTCAAAATTAATTATTGTATGACCAATGATCATCACTAGGTTTAAGTAAGGAGTAAATCATAAAGTACATAAGCTTGTTGAAATGCTATAGAATTGTGACCAGCTCTAAAACATCATGTGCAATCTCCTCCTCTTTGAAAAATCAACATATCCATACCTTTGTCTTATGTCGTGCTTCTTCAATTGCTTCATAGTTAGAATCTTATGTGAGTAGCTATGAATTCCATATAGAACTGCTAAAAGAAGTTTCAGAAGTTTTAATCATATTAAGCAAGTAAAGCATCAATTCATGTAAAAATTATTACGTTCCTAAAATCATTATATAAGACAAATTGTGAAGTACCCTTTTGTTGATAGTTGAATGCAAACCATGGGCCTCCTAGGACCAGTCTAACCCATTACTTGTTCAGGCCAGCCCATTGGGCTTAGGTCGACCCACTTTAGATCTCTCTTTAGCCGTAAGAGGATCTAACTACTTTGGCTTGAGAAACTAACCCATTGAATATTACGGCTAGATGAGTCTTGAAATAAAGGCATTCATGCATTTCTTCTAACCACCACCCGTCTCACTCAATTGCATGGCTAAATGTGGATCAATACCGAATCAATAGCTTCGCCTTATGTCTTCAATAACCATGACCAACCACCTACCATCCCATGATCTCATAATGATAACGTGCATAGCCACAAGGGATTTACTCGCTATATATACTTCTGATGTATGTTGTTGCCAAGGTAATGTCACTTTCAACTCCCATCTACTTATTTGATCTCATGTTCTTGAGGATGCGAACTAAGTTAAGAATCAGAGTAGTCGCACCGAGAAACCTCTTGCAGCACCACTAATCGTGTTCTATTTGACAGGCCTAATACACTAGTTTAGACCCAATAATCATCTTTATCTTTACTAGAATTGAGTAAGCAACATTTGGCGCCGTTTATGGGAATGCAACACTTGGAGTTGTTTCCTTCATTTATACTCCATCTTGAAAATAGAACCTTAAATTTTGCAAAGTTCTTTGACAATCATGCCCATACGCTCAAAGGTTAAAAGGGCAGCTTAGGTTCCTTATCTTAGGAATAATTTAGATTCTATCTTTCTTTAATCCTTGGAAGCCTACAAATTCTTAAGAAGGCCTCAGTACCTTGTCGCTTCCAATTCCATACAAGACCAACTAACTTAAGAAATGTGTTCACCATGTTGATGAGCAAAACACCAAGCTGATAGAGCATAATCTACAAGTAGAATCGCATCTCAAAGAACTAGAATTGGGAATTGGAATTGCTAGGGAATGATAGTGAGATCCAACCATCTCGGTCTTAAGCTACAACATCCCAAATGCCTTTAGAGGAATAGTACCATATTGGCCTTTCACAAGCCCAAGTACCAACTCGAGTGCATGCCAACCCTAGGGCCTCTTATTTAAGGGTCCCTAACCCCTAGAGGTTAGATATCCATTTATGGCACTTGCTGTCTCTCGAACATATATTAACAAACCATCTCCTATAGACCTGTTCATTTATCATGGAAAGTGTTTCAAGGATTTAACCCCTAAAGAGATAGAAAAAGAACTTAAGCGAATGTCAAAGTTGAGGAAAGCAAAAGGAATGCTCAAGCTCCCAAAACTGCTTTATTACTTATCAAAACTTCCCTAATGCAATTTGTGATTAAGGAACCATTCCTTGCGGATATGAAATTGCCCATGTTCAAGATGTATGATGGGACCACCGAGTTATAAGAGCACCTATGTTGCTATAAGGACCAAATGCTGGTCTTTGGTTTTAAAGATGCCATCTTCTACGAAATGTTCTCTAGAACACTGGAGAAAGTAGCATATAGTTGGTTTTAAAGACGTCATCTTTGATTGTTCCTTGGTTAGAAACTTATGTAACTGACGAGTGAGTTTAAAAAGCACTTTGCGGTTAGTCGTCCCCCAAGGAAGGACACCTCATCTCTTTTTTAGTCAAATAGAAAATAGATGAATCCCCAAGAGAATATACCACTTGATTCAACTAAGTCATGACCTAGGTCCTAGTTTGGAACTCAACATTGTAGTTCCTTTAGCCATCTATGGGATCTATCGAAACGAGAGTCTCTTCTACTCAATCGCTGAGAATAAGTTGAATACCTTGGAGGATTTTTAGATAGAGCCAAGAAATACATTCGGCGCAAGGATTTTTAATCTCGTTCAAAATGGGATTGAGAATTCTAATAAGGACCCACAAAAAATGAAAAAGAGAGGGTTTGTTAAGGACAAATTAGGTATCTCTTGAGACTAAGAAGGATCTTCAGGCGAAACCCAAAAGAGCAGGGAAAAAGGAGATTTTTTTTTTCTCCAGTTTTGGCACATTCAATTATCCTCATGAAGAAATTTTTCTTGATCATAAACACTCAAAATTTCTACCCAAGCCAAGCTGAATGAAAGGAAACCCCACTTGAAGGATTGGACGTAAGTATTGTAACTACCATCGTAATATGGGACATAACACGAATGATTATATCTAGTTGAAATCTGTATTGCAAGAGATTATAAGGAAAGGGTTCCTCAAACACTATAATGTTTTTTTAACTAACAGGGTTGAAAGACTGACCCAATAGAGGAGATCGAATTGTATCCAAGAAGCTACCAGTAAAAAGGACCACATGATGGAAGATGACGCCCAAGGTATGGCCAACACCATTACGAGAGGATCCCATCCGATAGTTCATTCTAGCTACTTTAAATGATAAAGGCAAGGAGGTGAAGTTCATTACAAATAGGGAAAAAGATCTTTCCCTCACTTTCACAAATGCCAACCTAGATGACATTAAAATCCCTCACCAAGATCCCTAGTGCTCAATGCTTGAGTGGTAGGTTATTATATAATGAATGCTCTGGTCAATAATGGAAGTAGTGTAAGCATCATCTTTGGTTACGCTTTCAATAAGCTACATGATGACAACATTTAGAAAAAGCTAAAGTAGTGCATACATGAAGTTTATAAGTTCAATAACCAACTAATAAAAGTGAGAAGGATTATAATAGTTCCCCATGAGGTTTGGTGATGACAAACATCGAGCCTTGAATAATGTGGAATTCTTAATCATGGATTACTAGTCTATTCTTCTTTCATATGGTCCCATCGTCTACTCACTTGAAGCAAAGTTCCCCATGCCCACTGATGTAGGCATTTGTAGAAGGTATGGTTAGAGTTCTATAAAAAAAAAAAAAAAAAGTATGTCAAATAGACCTCTCTTTCGAATGCCCAAGTGAAAAAGGAAGAACCCATTAGAATAGAAGGGTGAACTCGTTGAACCTACTAAAGAAATCCAGCTCAGTAATGGCATTATGCACACTACTTGGATCGAGTCGTTGCTATCTTCCGAACTAAACTATAAGCTTATGAATTCCCTAGAAAATAACAGTGACATGTTTGAGTGGTTCCCAACTAACATGCTAGGGATAGACCCATGAGTAATCATTCATAGACACAATATCAATCTAAAGGTGAAATCATTACAACAAAAATGAAGGCATATGGCCCTCGCTTTACAAGTTACCATTGAGAGGAAGTGTAGAAGCTCCTTAAATTTAGTTTCACTTAGGAAGAAAAATACCCTACTTAGCTTGCCAATGTGGTAATGGTAGAAAAGACCAATTGAAAGTGGAAAATGTGTGTTGATTATACCAACCTCAGCAAAGCTTGCTCAAAAGATTGCTTTCTCCTCCTATGTATAGACCAGCTGGTAGGCTTTATCTCTAGTTGGTCCTTACTGAGTTTCATGGATGTCTTTTTGGGTACAAGCAGATCATAATGGAGTCGTATGATTAGGTACACACATCATTCGTGATTGACTTCGACACCTATTATTATAAAGAATGTTGTTTGGCTTCAAGAATACAAGTGCCACATACCAAAGACTGGTAGCTATGGTATTCAACGAGTAGATTGGTCAGATAATGGAGCCCAATGTCGATAATATGATAATGAAAAGTAAGGAGCCTAACAACCATTTGAATGACTTGAAAGAGACGTTTAATTGCCTTAGGTGATATCTAATGGAACTAACATACAAAATTGCATCTTTAGACATTGTAGGGAAAGTTTTTGGGATACGTGGTCACATAAAAGGGAATAGAAACCAACCATGAGAAGATTTAAATAGTCTTAGACATGCAATCCCTAAAGTCCATTAAAGACAACTAGAGGCCCACTGGAAAAGTGGCTACATTAAGCAGGATCTTATCTGCAAGCGTTCTTTAAGATCTTGAAGAACCCCAAGGACTTCCAGTGGTCCGACTAATGGAAAGCTACCTTTGCAAAACTAAAAAAATTGCTCACTGCTCTAATAGTGTTGGTGAAGCAAGTTCCAACGGATGGTTTGCTTTTATATCTAGCCAGTAGCGATAAGGTTCTTTCATTGGTTCTTGTCTATGCGGATGATAGAGAACAAAAACCAATTTTATTATGTGAATGACATTCTGTAAGGCCTAGAAGAATGATATACCAAGGTGAAGAAGTTCACTCTAGCGATAGTCATTTCAACTAGAAGGCTCAAGCCCCACTTTGAAGCTCGTCTGGTTATAGTGCTAGTTGACCTACCCCTTTGCAACATCTTTCACAAACTCAATGCTTTGGGATGAATGATGAAATATGCCTTAGAACTTAGTGCCTAAATTGCAATTCAAAGCTAAGGATGCCTAAGGTCCTTGCAATTTTGCGGCCGTGTACACTGGTGCTCCTTCAAAGAACATCTAGGACATAAAAATCCTAATAGATGCTCCATGTCAACGAGTCATTGACTACAAACCTCAAGCTAGTAAAAGATGTCGGTGTGGAGTATGAGGCATTGACTACAAGCCTCAATTGTTAAGATTTTCTTTACCCTCCAGTTTAGTTTTAGTGACAATAACAATGAGGTGGAGTATGAGGCATTGACTACAAGCCTCAAGCTAGTAAAGGATGTTGGTGTGGATAACTTGAAGGTCTTTTCAAATTTGCAGTTTTTAGTCCAGCAGTTAAAGGGAGAGTACAAGATAAAAAGGAAAGCAATGATCAAATACTTGGATATTGTCTAAATAATGACTTTTGAGTTCCTATCTTAGGACACCTATGAAATCCCTAAGGCAGAAAATGTAAGGGCAAATAAGCTCTCTAGATTCATAGCAATCGGCCTCCCTATGGACTAAAAGGAGGATAAGATACTCAGGGAGTACCTCCCCCAGCAAACCATTGACAAGAAGTGTCAGGAACCCTCAAAGTCAATGAAATGTAACTAGAACCCTGTTGGGTGGACTCCATCCTGAGTTACTTGAGGGACATTACCATCCCGAATTATAAGGAGGTAAGGAAGTTGATGTATCGAGTGATAAACTATGCTCTGATGCAGGACGTTCTTTACCATCGCGGGAATAATAGGTTGTATCTGATGCCTTCAACCAAGAGAAGCTCTAACAGTCTTACAAGACATGAAAGTTGGGGAAAGTAGTGACCACGTCAAGGAACAAACTTTGTGTATCAAGGCACTTCATTTCGGTCGAACATGAAACAGGATGCTATAGACATTGTCAAGAAGTGATCATGTGCCAAAAACATGCATTGTGGTCCATATGCTGAGCAATTACTTGCAAACCATGACCAACCTGTGGCCACTCACCCAAAGGGTCTGGAACTACTCGATCCTTTCCCCCAAACATTAGGATAAAAGAAGTTCAACATTGTAGAGGTGGATTACTTCACCAAGTGGGTAGAAGTCTAAGTAGTTTTCAATAATCAAAGCATAATATGACCAATATCATTTCATTCTCATGAATGATATATTTTTGAATAACCATTTTTTAAATATAAAACAACTAAAAGAAAAAAAATAATGTGTTTGAATTTTTAAACATGTAAAATGATTTGATTTAATTTGAACTATATGATTTGGTTTAGGGTCCTGAACCAAGCAATGAACCATTTACTCTTCACCAAATCAAACCACAAATTGAACTGTTTCAAAAAGAATTGAAATTTTGGTGTGGTTCAATATTTTTTTCCCACCACAGCCCTACTTGGAAGCTTCCTTGAATTTTCTAATTTTCCCTTTTTTTTTTTCTTTTTTTATGTTTGCATTTGAGAGCATCTTCGGAGAAATAGGGTTGTTTGTCATCTATAGATGAAATTATCTACTTATGTTTATTTTAATGGTTTTTATCTTAAGAAATGAGAGAACTATTGACTTCATTTAATCTTATACAAGTAATTTAATTTGAAATATATATATATATATATATACTCTTGTTGATTATAACTTACCTTTGTTATGCATGACAACATGTCAAAGTTTATAGGAGATTGCCTGCTTTAAATCTCGCTTGGACTTCATATGGGGTACTTTTAATTTACTGGATCTATTTTCGTATTGAATTATTATATTATATATATGCACTTATATAGTTTTATAGTTCAGTGAAGATGAATATTGGTGAAATATGATATGAAGATTCTCCAAGTTGTTTTGAGATATCTAGATAATGTTTAAACTATGATATAAAATAAACTAACCTTTTGTTGGCATTGTTGCTAAGATTTTGTTCGGATTAATGATATATGGTTTTGTTATAATGTACTTAGATAAGATTATTTGTATACAATTCTTTGAATAAAAAATTAATAATAAGGCACAATGTCATGAATGGTACTTGAATTTTAGCAATATATATAATTAGTTATCTAAGGATGAAATTAATCAATTTAATACTTGAACTTTAAAATTGATCACATTGATTAGAAATGTCATGTTAGATGATGGTATTAGCCAATTTGATGAAGTTACTATTGGCGTACATGAAAAGTTCTTTTAGATACTAAATTGATCAATTTTAAAGTTTAGTTACCTAATTGCATATTTTGCTAAAGTTCAGATATCATTCGTGACATTAACCTAATATAATATAAACATTTCATAAAATATCTTATTTAGCAAATGTATTGACTATCTTCAATTTGATTATATGTGGTACACAAACTACAAGTTACAAAGGACTTGTAATTTCATAAATTTTAATGAAAATGAGGAAATATTTGAGGTAAAATATACATGTGTTATTAGGCAATAAAATGTATCATAACAATGGATTTCAAATTAATACTTTTAGCTATTACGACACAAAGACATAATGTAATATGTTAAACAAAAATGTGTTAGAATATATTATGATACCAATATGTGTTCTTATAATAGTACATAGATAAAACATTATTTCACAATAACCTTTCAAAACATAATTTGTTGTCACAACATCATTGTATTAGTCCATTTTAGACATGGATTTCCTAAGCTTGAATCAATTTGTTTAGGTTTTGGGCTAAACTCTCTAAGCTCTATTTGACCTATTATTAAGCCTGGAACAATTGTGCAAATTCAGACCAAGTTGTCCAAATGGCAATAGCTCAGTCACTTCTTGTGCACTACTAAGCAAATTCCCCTACATATTGGAAGGAATCTATCTTGATTGATCAAATTGGCATTGATGAGCAATCAATAGTTATCATCCAATCAAATCCAACTCATCACTTAAGGATTTCAGAAATTACCATAAAGGGGAGATAAGCTTTCCTAGATACACTTCCTTAATATATTGGGATGCACTTATCCATTATGGTGGTCCGCTTTCATTATCAATTGCAGCTTCAACTCTCATAAATAGGCTTCTTAATCCTTTGGTGAAATCATTTACGTACATATATATAGTGGCGAAATGGCCCCTAAAGCGAGGAATCCTACAAACTTTGGTGAAATGTAAAGACCCGACCCACTTAATATTAATATTAAGTAAATCAAGTCCCAAACCACATATAATATTTTCATATTATATGTAAGGTTGTCCTAAATCTAACTATTTATGTAAATTGTTTGTTTAAAACCATTAAAATTTCATATAAAGGCTTTCACAAAAAATATTACTTACATGAGTAATCCATACACATATTTAACATTTATAAGAAAATATCTACAAACTTTGTGTCTAATAGATGACACAAAAAAACTTACATATTGTCTCAAACTAACAAGGAAAATAAACTCGAAATCTCCTTTTACATCATAAGGCTTAACTAACAAGCCTTTTAACAAAATACAAAATACATTTCCTTTAACAAAATATCTTAAACAAAAACTTTCTTGAAAAGCCACAAGCAAAACCTGGGCTCCTATCCATCCTATTCATCCAGGAATTTCTCCCAGTCACTCCCATAACCCAAATCATCACAGCAATCACCATCACTTGAAAAGTAGCAAAAGTGAGCCAAAGGCCCAGTACACAGTAACAAAACAAAAAGCGATATGGCAAGCAAACTTAATCTAATGCAATACAACAACTCATATTTCATTATCTTTAGTTAGAATTCATTAAAGAAAGCAAACACTGGAGTATTCAAACTCCGAGACAAACTAAGGTATTAGGGGTCCTGAGTAACATCAGTTGCCTAGGAGGTTGATATAAGTAGGTCGAATACTTATATCTCCTACCAAACTTTCAAAAAGAAAAAGTAATCTCAGTTATGGCTCCTAGCCGTTACTCAACTCCACTTAACTTAATCCATAACATCATCTAATTGAATAGCTCCCATAAACACTTGAACTAAATCATATTATTTCCTTTTAAGAATAAGTGAATATTACACAGTTACTAAATACCCTATCGATTACCCACGAAGCCACTAATGAAAGTCATTGCATCATGACAAGTGGCCTAAGTGCTTATACTAACATGTCATTGCATCATGAAATTGAAAGGTAATGCTGCTCCCCATACCTGATTCAACGGCGAAAATTACAATAAAAACAAACATAACTTAAGTCAACTTGAATTAAGTCAAATTAGAATATGTCTAACCAAACAAACAATCAAGCAAGTCACTGTGTACCTGAAATATGTAAAGAATCAACAGAGGCACTCAAAGAAAGATCAGAGGAATCACTCAAAGGAGTAGGAATTTCTATCATTGTAACAAAGAAAATCAACTTAAATCAATGTTTATACTTAATATGATATATAAAACTTGATTAATTCTAAGCTTAACATTCATATAAGCTTTTTAATTAATCATAAAACGAGACAATAAACAAAGAACAAATATAAAGAAGTAAAATTACAACAAATAAATTTAATAAAGAAATTTTTTTTTTCAAAACAGTAAGTGACTCCCTTGAGTACAGGTTGTATTGAAGGTTGTATCAAATGAAACACTCCTATATATGGGCTGTTTTAAAGGCCGTATCAACCATGGAAAAACACACTATGAATCAAAAAAAGGAACACCCTTAAATATAGCATGTATCCAAGGTTGTTTCAACCCAAGGAAAAACACATTTTGACTTCCGAAAGTGAAACACCCTTGGATATGGCCCGTATCCAAGGCTATTTCAACCCAGAGGAAATGAAATTCAAGATCAGAAAGTGATACACCCTTCTAAACAGGTCGTATAGCAGGGTGTATCAAAATTTTTTACACTCCCTTGTTTCAAACTCGATTTTTTTCCACTTTTCTCATATCCTATCATACCTTAAGCCTAAAATAAACATCTTTCATCATGCCTCATGCAATCATGAACACAAAACAAGTATAAACTCCACTTTAACAACATCAAACAACTCTCCACATCACTCAACATGAATTGACTCCTTCATCACCAACTCAACATACACAAAACAACTTCAACACTTATCATAGCTTATTAAACTCCAAAACTTCAACTCAAAATGACATTAGAGCTTACAACAACTTATCTACTATAACTTCAAATCCAAAAGCATTATTAAACAACTCAACATAATAAGATTACTTGTAATCTACCATGAACTAATTTTGATAGAAAATTCATGAAACAAAAGGCTATAAATCATCACAGTAAGACATGTAGACTTACCTTAAACTTGTATATGATGAGTGGGAGTGAATTCTTGGTGAATTAAGCAAGGAAACTTGTTCAAATAGGTTAGGAAAATGGGCATGAAATTTCCCACAAATTTTGGTCTATTTTTTTTTATCTAAATAAAAGTTGATATTTATCCCTTATTAGTTGACTTTTAAGGTAGATTTTGAAAAAGAGCAAAAGGGACTTTGGACTTTAAATTTGGCTCGGCCTTGTGCCTTATTTAAACCAAATTTCTGCTATGTTTAGCTTTGGTTTTGGGTTGAGTATGATTTTGAAAACTCAAGTTTAACATGAATTGAAATAACAATATGCACTAATCTCAACCACACTAAAACACTATGCTTATTTTTATCACATATAACTTATCAACCATATTTATATATATATATATATATATATAAGTAATTTTTTAACAATATCAATCATACAAATCACATTCATACATAAATCATAGAATACACTAATCATGCCATTTATCTATATTACTAAGTCATACTAACATATCAATTTTTCATTTAACTCAACACTAAAAAAAATCTATAATTTACTCAAATCAACATATATATATATATCTAATTGTGCCTGAAAATTAGGTTATTTCATTCTTTCCTCCTTTAAGAAGTTTCGTCCTCAAAACTTTCCTCATCCTATTTATTGAATAAGTCAGGGTATTTATGTCTCATTATACTCTCAATCTCCCGTACAGCTTCTCTTTTAGACTGATTGCTCCATTGGACTTTTACCATCGGTATTACTTTGTTTCTCAATTCTTTGTCCATTTTTCCCAAGATTTTGATCGGTTTCTCTTCAGTAGTCAAATCTGGTAATTTCTCTGGCTGATTCGTATCCAATATAGCATCGAGATTAGATATGCATTTTCTAAGTTGAGACACAGAAAGACATCATGAACACCCGATAGACTTGGTGGTAAAGCTAATATGTAAGCTGTTATTCCTATTCATTCCAGAACTTCTTAGGGTTCAATATATCTTGAGTTCAATATGCTCCTTACTCCAAATGTGAAAACTCCTTTTGTCCGTAATATCTTGACAAATACATGATCTCCAAGCTCAACTCTAAAGGCTTTCTTCTCAAGTTGGCATAAATTTTATAACGGTCTTAAGCTATCTTTAACCTCTGTTTAATCATTTAAACCTTATCAATCGCTTGTTGCACCAAATCAGGACTAATTAATGCTTTCTCACCCACTTCATTCCAATGTAGAGGAGATCTACACTTTCTCCTATACAAAGCTTCATATGGAGTCATTTGAATCATTGTTTGATAGCTATTATTGTATGCAAACTCAACTAGAGGTAAGTGTTCATCCCAATTCTTTCCAAAATCTAAGGCATAAGCTCTAAGAATATCTTCAAGAATCTGAATCGTCCTTTCCAATTGACCGTCGATTTATGGATTAAATGTCGTACTAAACTGTAACTTTAATCAAGAGCTTCAAGAAGACTTTTCTAGAATCGACTGATAAATATGGTATCTTTATCTAAAGTGATGGTCATTGGTATACCATGTAATCTCACTATCTTTCAAAAATAAATTTGGGCCAACTTCTCGAGTGAAGACCCAACTCTCAATGGAATGAATGTGATGATTTCATTAGCTGATCTACAATGATCCAAACCATTTCATTTTTAGCTATTGTCCTCAGTAGAGCTGTCACAGAGTCTATTGTAATTTCATCCCATTTCCATTCTAGAATCCCTAATGGTTGCAATTATCCTCTAGGTCGTTGATGCTCAATCTTCACTTGTTGACATACTAAATATTTAGAAACAAATCTTACAATATCCTTCTTCATTCCTTCCCACCAAAAATGTTGCTTCAAGTCTTGATACATCTTTATGTTTCCAGGGTGAATCGAATATAGGGAGGTGTAAACTTCTTTCATTATCTATTTCCTCAAGCCATAAATATCAGGTACATAAATTCTATCCTTAAACCTTATAACACTTTTATCATCGATCCTCATATCTTTCTTCTTCCTTTTACTTATCTCATTTCTTAATCTTTGGCTTTCAGGTTCTTCTAATTGTCTTTGCTTAATTTGATCCAGAATTGTCAGTTGCATAGATAAGCTCGCTAACATTACTTCAAATTTTTCCATTGTTACTTCAATATCTAACTTTTGAAGATCTTCTTGTAGTTTCCCTTGAGTTGTAATCAAAGATTCCACATTCATTTACTTCTTCCTACTGAACACATCTGCTACAACATTGGCTTTTCCCGGATGATACAAAATTTCAACATTGTAGTTTCTTATTAATTCTAACCATCTTCGCTAACGCATATTCAATTCTTTCTAGGTGAAAATATATTTCAAACTCTTGTGATCAGTGAATATCTTACATTTCTCCCCAAACAGATAATGTCTCCAAAGTTTTAGAGCTAAAATGACTACTGCAAGTTCCAATTCATGTATTGGGTAGTTCTTCTCATGGGCCTTCAATTGTCTAGAGGCATATGCAAGCACTTTATTATCTTGCATCAATACATACCCTAGTCCTTGTATCAAAGCGTCACTATAAATTATGAACTCTTTTCCACTCACTGGTAGTGCTAGAACAAGAGCCGATATTAATTTTCCTTTCAATTCCTGAAAATTGTTCACATTTATCATTCCACCCAAATCTCACATGTTTCTGAGTCAGCTTAGTTAGTGGAGTAGCAATCTTAGAAAATCCTTGAACAAATCTATGATAATATCCGGCTAAACCCAAGAAACTCCGCACTTCCGTGATATTAACAGGTCTTGGCCATTCTAATGCAGCTTGAACTTTTTCTAGATCAACTGATATTCCTTCTCTAGTGATAATATGACCTAAGAAAGCAACTTCATTCAACCAGAATCTGCATTTACTAAACTTTGCATATAGCTTCTTGTCTCTTAATCTTTGCAACACCAGTTTGAGATGTTTTTCATGCTCAACTTTACTTCTAGAATATATCAAGATATCATCTATAAACACGATCACAAACTGATCAAGATAATCCCTGAATACTCTATTAATTAGGTCCATAAAGGCAGCCGGGGCATTGATTAATTTGAACGACATAACCAAGTATTCATAATGACCATATCTCGTGCCAAAAGCAATTTTAGGAATATCTTGCGGCTTGATCTTCAACTGATGATATATGGACCTTAAGTCAATTTTCGAAAACACCACTGCTCCTTTCAACTGATCAAAAAGATCATCAATCCTTGGCAATGGGTTCTTGTTTTTAATCGTCACTTGATTCAATTCCCGGTAATCAATGCATATTCTTAAACTTCCATCATTCGTTTTCACAAAAAGCACAGAAGCACCCGAAGGAGAAATACTCGAACAAATGAATCCCATTTTCTGTAATTCTTCCAACTGATCCTTCAACTCTTTTAATTCTACTGGAGCCATTCAGTATGGAAGTTTAGATATCGGGCTTGTTCCTAGTATAATATCGATTCCAAATTCTATTTTTTGATCTGGTGGCAAACCCAGTAAATCTTGTAGAAACACATCAACAAACTCTTGCACTACTGGCACCATATCAACTGTAAGATCTTCACTATTCGTTATTTACCCCACATTCTTCTCCCATAACTCCATAGAATACATATTCTTGGGTCTCTCTCTCACCAAAAAGTGTGATACTCCCATTCTCAAGATCAAAACTCACTTAAGCTTTATTACAATCTATTGTGGCTTTGTACAAGTTTAACCAGTTCATTCCCAAAATAACATCAAAATCAGTTAAAGGTAAAACTAACATATCAATTGGCATGCTCACACTAGAAATCATAATATCAACATTTCAACAAACACATGGTTCTCTAGAGTACACACCAAGAGGAGTATCAATGCTCATTATCCTATCATGTAACACTTCAGAACATGAGCCACACTCATTCACAAAGGTTTCGGCCAAGCATGCATAAGTTGCACCAGTATCAATCAATGCATATGCAGGACAATTAGCAATCTGTATGGTACCTACTAGTGTATCAACTAAAGGAGCTCTTTCACTTTGTTGTAAGGCGAAGACTCTAGCAGCTATCATTCCTTTTCCAAAATTCGAACCTTCATTTCTAGGATTCTCTTTGCAATTCGATACAGATGTCCTCTTTGTTTGCAATAAGCATAGAAGATAGGCTACAGCTTTGGTTCTTTACACTCAGAAGCTTGATGACCTGCTTTTCCACATGCAAAGCATGTTCCCGTAACCCATTTACACTGAGCTACATCGTGAGGTCCAAAACATCTAATACACCTCTTTTCAAACTGAGTAAAAGGCTTAAAAGTCTTTACCATCAGTCCAAGACTTAGTTTCTTTCCCAAAAATGGTCGCTTGCCTTTACTCACACTATCATACCTTGGATATGGAGTATAGAGGAGATTGATCTCTTTCCTAGAAAAGTAGCTCTTCTCTCCCCTTGAGCCTTATTAGCATCTGCAATTTGTTCCATTAGCTTTGCCTTAACCATAGCTTCTGACAATGTTGTCAATCAAAATTTCTTGACTTTGCTTCTTAATTCCATGTTTAATCCATCTTGAAACTTTTGAACTTTCATTCTTTCATCGTTGTAACCCGCTCCTACAAATCTAAGCAACCTACAAAACTCCGCATAATATTCATCTACTGTTTTACTTCCTTGCCTCAAGCTTAGCCAACTAGAAACCATTTCTTCCCTCACAGTCGATGGAATATACTTCAAAAAGAAAGCGTCTTTAAATGTATTCCAAGGGATTGGTCTTACATAACCTTCACTATTTAACATTCACCAATTATATGCATTCCGCTTTATCATATACACTGCTAAGTCAACTTTTCTATCATTCGGTACTTGACAGGCAGCAAAAGCTCTCTCCAACTCAATGATCCATCCGTCTATGGTAATCGGATCCAGGATAGTACCATCAAACTCAGGTACTAACTTGACAAAGTCATGCAACTTCACTTGATCATGTCGGTCTTCCACTTGTAAATTATTCCCTTGTCTCGCCTCATGTGGATTATATTGTTGCATAAATTGTTGATGTTATTGATACATCATGGCCTGATACTGTTGAACCATTGCAAACATATCACGAAACAAGTTAAACTTAGTAGTTGTATCTTTTGTGGGCATTCGGGGCATAGGAGGATATGGAGGTATTTGAGGAGGCATTCGAGTGGTTGTGGATCTTGAGTAGTAGAAGCCAAAGTCAATGATGGAGTCGAAGTAGTAACTGGAGTAGTTGCTGATGTAGATGCTAGAACAGTAGACTGAGGAGGAGCATGTGGCATGCTCTCCCTGTCTATAGTTTGTCTGGTAATTCTTTTTAACCTATCCATCTTTAAACAACGCACAATATACATGACATATGATAAATATACAATGCCAAAAATAACTTTAATTCAATTAATAAGAAAGTAACATTCAAACAAAACACACCATTCAAACAAATCCTAAACTCAAACCATATTGAACTCGTCGCATCTAAGGTCAAGTCTTCCCTTTTCTAACAAACAATTACATAAATATGCTCCGATACCAATTGTAAACACCCGACCCACTTAATACTAATATTAAGTAAATCAAGTCCCAAACCACATATAATATTTTCATATTATATGTAAGGTTGTCCTAAATCTAACTATTTTATGTAAATTGCTTATTTAAAACCATTAAAATTTAATATAAAGGCTTTCACAAAAATAGTGCTCCATGAGTAATCTATACACATATATAACATTTATAAGAAAATATCTACAAATTTTATGTCTAATAGATGACACAACAAAACTTACATATTGTCTCAAACTAACACGGAAAATAAACTTGAAATCTCCTTTTACAGCGTGAGGCTTAACTAACAAGCCTTCTAACAAAATACAAATACATTTCCTTTAACAAAATATCTTAAACGAAAACTTTCCTTGAAAAGCCACAAGCAAAACCTGCGCTCCTATTCGTCCCATTCATCCAAGAATTTCTCCCAATCACTCCCATAACCCAAATCATCATAGCAATCACCATCACCTGAAAAAGTAGCAAAAGTGAGCCAAAGGCCCAATACACAGTAACAAGACAAAAAGCGGTATGGCAAGCAAACTTAATCTAGTGCAATACAACAACTCATATTTCATTATCCTTAGTTAGAATTCATTAAACAAAACAACACTGGAGTATTCAAACTTCGAGACAAGCAAGGGTATTAGGGGTTCTGAGTAACATCGGTTGCCCATGGAGTTGATATAAGTAGCCCGAATACTTATATCTCTTGTAAAACTTTCTAAAAGAAAAAGTAATCTCATTTAGGGCTCCTAACCGTTACTCAACTCCACTTAACTTAATTCATAACATCATCTAATTCAATTGTTCCCATACACACTTGAACTAAATCATATTATTTCCTTTTAAAAATAGCGAATGTTACACAGTATCATTAACAAATACCCTATCGATTACCCGCTGAGCCACTAATGAAAGTCATTGCATCATGACAAGTGGCCTAAGTGCTTATATTAACATGTCATTGCATCATGACATTAAAAGATAATGCCGCACCCCAAACTGGATTCAACAGCGAAAATTACAATCAAAACAAACATAACTTAAGTCAACTTGAATTAAGTCAAGTTAGAATATATCTAACCTAACAAGAATCAAGCAAGTCACTGCGTACCTGAGATATGCAAAGAATCAACAGAGACACTCAAAGAATGATCAGAAGAATCACTCAAAGGAGTAGGAGTTTTCTATCACTATAGCAAAGAAAATCAACTTAAATCAATGTTTATACTTAATATAATATATAAAACTTGATTAATTCTAAGCTTAACATTCATATAAGCTTTTTAATTAATCATAAAACTAGACAATAAATTAAGAACAAAATATAAAGAAGTAAAATTACAACAAATAAATTTAATAAAGAAATTTTTTTTTTCAAAACAGTAAGTGACACCCTTGAGTACGAGCTGTATCAAATGAAACACCCCTATATATGGGTTATTCTGAAGGTTGTATCATCCATGGAAAAACACGCTATGAATCAGAAAATGAAACACTCTTGGATATGGCCGGTATCCAAGGCTGTTTTAACCCAAGGAAAAACACATTTTGACTTCCGAAAGTGAAACACCCTTGGATATGGCCCATATCCAAGGCTGTTTCAACCCGAGGGAAATGAAATTCTAGATCAGAGAGTGATACACCCTTCTAAACAGGTCGTATAGCAAAGTGTATCAAAAATTTTTACACTCTCATATTTTAAACTCGATTTTTTTCCACTTTTCTCATATCTTATCATACCCTAAGCCTAAAATAAACATCTTTCATCATGCCTCATGCAATTATGAACACAAAACAAGTATAAACCCTACTTTAACAACATCAAACAACTCTCCACATCACTCAACATGAATTGACTCCTTCATCACCAACTCAACATACACAAAACAACTTCAACATTCATCATGGCTCATTAAACTCCAACACTTCAACTCAAAATGACATTAGAGCTTACAACAACCTATCGACTATAACTTCAAACATCCAAGAACATTATTAAACAACTCAACATAATAAGATTACTTGTAATCTACCATGAACTAATTTTGATAGAAAATTCATGAAACAAAAGGCTATAAATCATCACAGTAAGACATGTAAACTTACCTTAAACTTGTATATGATGAGTGGGAGTGAATTCTTGGTAAATTGAGCAAGGAAACTTGTTCAAATAGGTTAGGAAAATGGGCATAAAATTTCCCACGAATTTTGGTCTATTTTTTTGTGCAAATAAAAGTTAATATTTATCCCTTATTAGTTGACTTTTAAGGCAGATTTTGAAAAAGAACAAAAGGGGCTTTGGGCTTTAAATTTGCTTGGCCTTGTGCTTTGTTTAAACCAAATTTCTACTATGTTTAGCTTTGTTTTGGGTTGAGTTTGATTTAAAATCTCAAGTCTAACATGAATTGAAATAACAATATGCACTAATATCAACCACACTAACACACTATACTTATTTTTATCACATATAACTTATCAACCATATATATATATATATATATATATAATATAAGTAATTTTTAACAATATCAATCATACAAATCACATTCATACATAAATCATAAAATACATTAATCATGCCATTTATCTATATTACTAATTCATACTAACATATCAATTTCATTCAACTCAACACTTAACAAAATTCTATAATATACTCAAATCAACATATATATATATATATATATCTAATTGTGCATGAAAATTAGGTTATTTCAAATGGCCTCTAAGATGAAGAAGTCCCTTACTATGGGTGAAATGTCCTTAGCAATGAGGAATCATCCCTTCTTTTGTGAAATGGCCCAAGGAACGAAACTTTCACTTATAATGTGGTGAAATGGCTCTTGCAATGAGGAATTCCCCCTTATTACGATAAAATGCCCCCTGTAATAAGGAATTTCCCTTAAACTGGTGAAATGCCTCTCAAAATGAGGAATTCACACCATAATGTGGTGAGATGGCCTTTGTAAAGAGGAATTCCCCTTAATATGGTGAAACGTCCCTACATCGAAGAATTAACCCCATATTGTGGTGAAATGCCCCATGGAACACAATATTCACCCCTAATATGATGAAATGGCCCTCTAAAATGGAAAGTCCCTCCCCACCCCCACCACCCCCCCACCCCCCCCCCCCCCCCCCCCCCCCCGGCCCCGCCCCTTATTACCATAAAATGGCCTTAGCAATGGGGAATTTCTTCCTAAAGTGGTGAAATGGCCTCAAATGAGGAATTAACTCTCTACTATGGTGAAATGCCCCCTATAACAAAGAATTCATCCCTAATGTGGTGAAAAGGGTCTCTGTAATATGAATTTCCCCCTATTATTGGGGAAATGATCCCTATAATGAGAAATTTCCCCTCTAGTGGCGTAATGTTCCATGAAATGAGGAATTCACCCCTAATGCAGTGAAATGGCCTCTACAATGTGGAATTCCCTGTTAGTATGATGAAATGCCCCCTACATCGAGCAATTAACCCCTTACCGTGGTGAAATTTCCCTTGAAACAAGGAATTTATCCCTAATGTGGTGAAATGGCCTCTACAATAAGGAATTTCTCCCAAAAGTAGTGAAATGCCCCCTGCAATGAGGAATTAATTCCTACTATGATAGAATGCAACACCCCCCAACCTCCCTCCCCCCCCCCCCCCCCCCAAAAAAAAAAATGAGAATTCACCCTAAGGGATAAAAGGGTCAATGTAATGAGGAATTACCCTCTATTTTGGTGAAATGGGGTCTGCAACAATGAATTAACCCCTACTGTGGTAAAACACCCCCTGGAATGAGAAAATGACCATATTGTGGGAAAACATATTTATTAAATATATTTACTATAAATTATTAATTATATATAATATATATATATATACTTATATAATGTATTATATATTTATACTCATATGATATGCTATTTTATCTTAAAAATACCATACGTGATATACAAAAACAATGTATCCTACATGACATATAATATATATATCCTATAAACTAATAAGAACAATATAAATTTATACATTGCTAAGCGTATAAAAACATATAAAATTTAATTTGTTACAATAACATGTATAAATATATATATCCAATATACATATCATATATATACATATGATATGATTATATATATAAGTATTTATATGATATACATATAAAGATATAACCTATATAACATGTTATATACAAACCCTATACAAATTTTGTATATAAAGCTTTATATATTACTATAACATATAATATATATTCTATGTATAAATATATTACAAGTGTCATTTATAAAGATTTTAGATATTACTATAATATATACATATATGTCCTATATAACATATAAGAGCATACACAAATTTAATATATTAGTATAACATTAAAAGTATTTATACATTATATATAACATGTAAGGATATTTATAAATTTGATATATTAATATAACAAATAATATACATATATACTATAAAACAATTAAGATATATATATATATATATACATGCATGATATGTGTATTTTATCTTATAGAATATGAAACATGACAAATATATCTCGTAGAACATATTATATATATCCTATATAACTTATCATAACATGTAGGAACTCGTAATTTGCCATACCTCTTTCAAGTGTCATGTCATAATAAATGATATTTTTTTCCATATCATTTTAGAAGTGAAATATTACTACATAATTTTCTAATACTATCTGGTTTGTTTTTGTTTCATTAGTTATTTCCTTTTTCCTACCCTATTTCACACAATTATGATACTTACAAGAAAGAAATACTTAGTTGAAACCCATAAGAAAGCAGACTTCAAGATGGAAAGTTTTCCATATGACTTTCATATCAAAATCCGAGTTCAATTCAACTTAAGTTTTCAAATTTTTCCTATAAAACTTTAGTTATTTGAAGTAGGGGTCTTTCCTTATTAAAAAGAGAAAAATTGATATTCTTCTCCTGGCAAATCGTAGAAATTAGTAAGAATCAAATGAAACCATAGTGTTTATTGAAGCTCGCATATTTTTTAGATTTTGCAAAATTGTAAACCCTAGCAGTCCTTTTTCCTGGACAAGAACATTTGAAGTAAACACGAAGTGAGATTTGTTTTGGTAGATCATCAAAGTCCATCTTACGATGACATCAATATATCATGTGAAGATGGTACACTTGTATAATTAAAGCAAAAATAATAATAATAACAGTAAGTTAATATGCCTCATATAATTCTAATAGATACACAATATACTACTCATTACGTAAGATACAAAAATCTATAATAATAGAAGAGTTATATTAGAAAGGGTTAATATTTGAAGATATGTTCAAATGAAAGATTAATAATCGAAATGGTTAAAACAAATGATCAATTTTATATAAAATAGTGCAAATAAGTGATTCTTTGATACGTCGCTTTAACACCATTTGAATTATCTTGATGTAATACGTTTGTGTAGAGCCATGCCAGCATCCATATCATTATATTTCAAACGGTCTCAGAATGATAGAGTAACAAATTCTTTATTTACATCATTTTGTATAATGTTGGTCTTTTTATTTTTTATTCATTTGAATTGATTAAACATTGATCTCTTATCTGAACTTATCTTGAAAATTACCCCCTTCAATATAATTTTTGCCTATAATAATTGTTTAGTACCTAGCTCAGGCCAAAAAAACATGTATACACAACATATTATAAATATAATATTATAATATTATTTATATAGTGTTACAATAATGATGTTATGGCATAGTATAATTATAATGTTATATTATATAATTTTTTGTAATACTATATATAATATCATATAATATAAAATTATATTTCGATCGAAATAATTCTTAATATATCTTTTCATTTTGTATTTTAAATATGAATCTTAATTAATATATATATATATATATATAACAATACATTGTTTTTCTAACCTATATTACTTCAAGTTTGAATATAACCATCCACTAAATATGAGGTTTTTATACTACGATTAGGCTATATCAATCATTTAAAAAATATTATTTATTGATAACTAATATCTATTGAATGGGAATTTGTATTGTAATTTCGATAAATTTACTATAATGGTATCAAATTAACTAACATTAGGCTATTTCACTGATAATGAGCACTGTTTACTATTAATAGGTAACATTCACAATTAATACACAATGAGCTACTTTGTTTTAATTACTATTGGATGAGACTTTTTACTATAAGTCAACATGTTTTATCATAGGTTGATATGTTTTAAACTTATTTCTAGTAAAATCCTCCAAACTGAAAGTATATTCTTTCCCTTAATAGTGATTATACAACTCGTAAATTAATACTTTTTACTAAATAATATGAGCCACCTATTGTAAAGTAAGCCTAATGTCAATAATTATATTTTTAGTACCAGTAAATTAAATTGTCATTTTTTTTTAGCAACAACTAATCATCAAGTGTCTTTTATAACTTATAATATTGTTTATTTATATAGATATAAATATATTGTCATTAATTATCAAACTATGTACGAAAGTTTGAACGTTAGTACTCCAATGGCCGTCACACCTCTTAATGTCGTATATCCGAGGACATTACTACCCGACCAATATGAAATGACTCCACCACCTCCTACGAACATTATGGGAACGGGCATTACACTCCACCTTCCACTGAACATCACGGGAATGGACATTACACTTCAACTCCCCTGAACATTCCAGAAGAACATACTTGGGAAATTGAAATCAGTCGTCTGAATCTTAACTCCTCCGTTTAATAACTAAGTTGCTTAAGAGATGCATGGACTGCATTGTGAATAAATAAAAAGGGCTTGTAGTATGTATGTTTTCTTTCTGCTTGAGTGCTAAAAACTTGTATGATAAATGTCGTTCTTGTAACCCTTCTATGTGAATATCAAATGAAAGATGATGTTTTTATTTCTTAATTTCTCATTTTCTTACTTGTATATGTGTCTTTCCAGGAAGAAAATTTTTGAAAAATGGCTAATGATAATCAAACTGGACAACCAAATGAAAATAACTACGTAGCTCAAATTTTAGCTACCATGCAAAATATGTTGCAACAACAAGGTGATGTACTACAACACCTATTAAATCAAAGGAATCAAGCCCAACCTGCTGAACAAGAAAACAGAGCTCCTAGTACAGCCAAGTTATCTGAGTTCATTAAAGCAAACAAATACTTCAGCGGAGATATCTCAAATCCTGCAGAAGTAGATGATTGGCTTTCTACAGTAGAACGGTGTTTTGAGGCTTTTGAAATACCAAACCACCAAAAAGTCTCATACGGGACATTTATGTTACAACTTCGAGCACGCAATTGGTGGGATTCCAAAGCCAGAGTATTAGGTAATAATATCACCTGGGAAACATTTCGAGAAGAATTCCGAAAAGAATATTTCCCTCGGAGCGTCGAAATGAAAATGGTAGCAGATTTATTCTCCATGAAAAAAGGGAACAAAACTGTTACGCAATATGAAACGGAATTCTTCAGACTATTGCAGTATGCCCCGGCCTCATACAGAGATGATGAGACCCTAAAGAAAACTTTGTTTATTAGAGGTTTCGACCCTTTCATGCAGTGCAAGTTAGAAGACTATGATTTGCCCACTTACTCAGCAATAGTAGAAAAGGCAAGACAATTGGAAGCCAATCGAGATCGTATGCAAGAGCATAAAGGAAAAATTGGAGGAAGTTCCTTTAAGAGATTTACTCCTAAAAATAGGACCATGGTTCATAATGCTACTGGACCAAAAATAATTACGGGTAGTAGTTCTGCAATCAAATGTTGGAAATGTGGAAAGGAGCATCTTCCCAGTAGATGTGAACAGCTACAAGGGAAATGTTGCATTTGTGGAAATGAACATCACAGGGCAAGGGATTGCCCAAGAGTTAAGTGCAGATGTTGCGGAAAACGGGGACATATAGAAAAGGATTGTAGAGTAAAAAGCTGAAAGAAAAAAAACCCCGCTTTGACTGCTGCCAGAATTATGCAATGGAAAACCTAGAAGAAATTCCTGAACAAGACTGGATGCAAATGGCCACGAGGAAGAAGAAGCAATCATGATGAAGATCTATAAGTGAGGATGATTCTCATGAGATGATAACAGGTGAGTTTTAGGATAGAATTTAAGAAAAGACTTAGACAAATCACGATCTTATGTAAAGACTTATAAATATTATGCAGGGCATATTCTTATACAAGGGAATTCTGCATATACACTTTTTGATACGGGTGCATCTCATTCTTTTCTTAGCACTCAATTCCAGCAAAGGAGTGGTATCCCGATCAGGAAGACTAGAGTATTTATAATATACCACACCTACTGGAGAAAGAGTATCCACTCGTGAAATCATAATCTAATGCAGAATTCAAATCCGGAATCAAAATTTCCCTATAAATCTTATCTTGATCCCAATTACAGGCTACGACTTAATCTAGGCATTGATTGGTTATCCAAATTCCAAGCTGAGATTGATTGCGGAGAAAATACATAATGCTCCAAGGACGAAGGATCAGGTTACCTGATGCACAACAGAAGATTTCATCAACAATTGCCAGGATCGAAGCCATTTCGAGTACGGATAAAGAATCCGGTCTTAATTTAAAAGATCAAGAGAAGATTTCGAAAGTTGAGGATATTCCAGTCATACGAGAATTTCCGGATGTATTCCCTGACGAGTTGCCAGGATTAGCACCTCATCGCGAAGTTGATTTCTCTATAGAATTACGCCCTAATACCGAACCCATTTCCAAGGCTCCTTATCGAATGGCACCAGCGGAATTAAAGGAACTTAAGATACAACTGCAAGAATTACTCACTAAGGATTTATTCGACCCAGTGTATCTCCATGGGGAGCCCCAGTACTATTCGTGAAAAAGAAAGATGGGACGCTTCGACTTTGTATTGATTACCGAGAACTCAACAAGTCTACCATAAAGAATAAATACCCTCTTCCAAGGATCGATGATTTATTTGATCAATTAAATGGGGCTACAGTTTTCTCTAGAATTGATCTGCGTTCAGGATATCATCAACTCGAATCAAACCTGAAGATATTCCAAAAACGGCATTTCGAACTCGCTATGGCCACTACGATTTCTAGTAATGCCTTTTGGCTTGACTAATGCACCAGCTGTGTTCATGGATTTAATGAATCGGCTTTATCAGCCTTACTTGGACCAGTTCATTGTGGTATTCATTGATGATATCCTAATCTACTCTAAAGATAGGAAACACATGCCACCCATTTACGATTGACCTTGGAAGTTGCAAGAATCTCAGCTATATGCTAAACTTTCGAAATGTGAATTTTGGCTAGATCGGATCTCATTCCTTGGTCATATTATTTCAGGAGATGGAATATCCGTAGATCCAGAAAAAATACAAGCAATACTGGAATGGAAGCGTCCTGAAAATATTACGGAAATACGCAGTTTCCTTGGGTTAGCTGGTTACTATAGACGATTTGTCAAAGATTTTGCAAAAATCTCCAAACCCATGAACCAACTTACTCAAAAGGGAGTAAGATTTCAATGGAATGCAGATGTGAATCCAGTTTCCAGGAACTGAAGAAAGATTGACATCCGCACCTGTATTGAGGTTATCTGATCCCAATAAACCCTATGTAGTCTACAGCGATGCATCTAAAAATGGTTGGGATGTGTATTAATGCAAGAAGATCAAGTGGTAGCTTACGCCTCTAGACAATTGAGACCACATGAGCGGAACTACCCGACTCATGATCTGGAATTAGCGGCATGTATTTGCTAAAAATATGGAGACATTATCTGTATGGACAGCATTGTGATATCTATACTGATCATAAGAGCTTGAAATACATCTTCACGCAAAAAGAACTCAACTTAAGGCAACGTCGGTGGTTAGAATTAATTAAAGACTATGATTTGGACATCCATTACCACCCTGGAAAAGCCAACACAGTCGCTGATGCTTTGAGCAGGAAAAATTACAGCGAGGTAGCTGCTTTACTTACTTCTCAAAAAGAGTTAGTCCAAGCTTTGAACAATTAAGGATAGAATTTGTACTCCCAAAGTGTCAAGGTGAACTAATGAATTTGGAGATACAACCTACCATAATCGAAGATATCAGGGCAAACACAAGAGGACAGCTCCTTAACACAATTTCGCCAACGTATGCAGGAAGGAGATGAAATTTCTCGCAAAACACTCATGGAGTTCTTTGTTTCCGAAACCGGATATGTTCCAATAATAGGAAATCAAACTCAAGATATTAGAAGAAGCACACTGTTCAGGATACACAAATCATCCTGGTATGACCAAGATGTATCATGACTTGAAGAAACACTTCTGGTGGCCAAGAATGAAGAACGAAATTTCTGAGTTCGTAGCTGGATGTGCGATTTGTCACAAATCAAAGCAACACCAACGCCCAAGTGGTTTGTTGAAACCTTTGTCTATTCCTCAATGGAAATGGGATCACATCACAATGGATTTTATTACAGCATTACCAAGACGAGAAACGGTCATGATATGATTTGGGTTATTGTTGATCGTTTGACCAAGAACGCTCACTTTTTGCCACTACGAACAGGGTATTCTATTGATAAATTAGCCAGGATCTATGTCCGAGAGATTGTACGATTGCATGGCATTCCTCTTAGTATAATCTCGACAGAGACACAAGATTCACTTCGCGATTTTGGGAAAGTTTACATCAGGCCATGGGCACCAAGCTCAACTTTAGCTCAGCATATCCCCAAACTGATGGTCAGTCTGAGCGTACCATACAGACGCTTGAAGATATGTTACGTGCTTGCTCATTAGAATTCTCGGGGGATTGGGATAATCAACTGCCTCTAATTGAATTTGCATATAATAACAGTTACCAAGCTACAATCCAAATGGCCCCCTATGAAGCATTGTATGGAAGAAAATGCCGATCACCGTTATATTGGGAACGCGAAGAGCAAATAACAATTGGACCAGAGATGCTGCAGCAAATGAATAACATGATTCAGATAATCCGACAGAAGATGAAGGAAGCTCAAGATCGTCATAAAAGTTGGTACGATCAGAAAAGAAAACCAATGGAGTTCGACATAGGAGACCACGCATATGTCAAAATCACGTCATTCAAGGGTTTGCACCGCTTTGGAGTTAAAGGGAAACTGACCCCACGATATATAGGACCATTTGAGGTGTTGGAACGGATAGGTAGCTTGTCGTAGATTGGCGCTACCACCTAACCTTTCCAACTATCACGATGTTTTTCATGTGTCAATGCTGAAGAAGTTCGTAGCAAATCCACATAAGATCACCGAGTTGGAACCTGTAGAGCTCCAAGATAATTATACCTACGAAGAAAAACCTGTACGTATTGTAGATACACGTACCCAGAAATTGAGAGGCAAGAAATTAGAATATGTTAAGGTGCAATGGCGAAGCAATGATAGTGAGACCCTGACCTGGGAACCCAGACTTGTTATGGAAGAAAAATATCCTGGGTTGTTTCACTAAAATGTATATAGATGAAATTATGAATTCCAAAGGTTTTGAGGACAAAACCTAAATTAAGGAGGGTAGAAATGTAATGCCCGATTTATAAGCATACGAAAATTAAACCTAAAGTAATATAGAATGTTTATAGAACTAAAGTAAGATAATAATTAGAATTGAATAAATAGGAAGAAAAAATATATATTTAATATTAAGAATTGTTACTTCTAAAAATCAAAAGAAATTTATATAGAAATATAAGAATTTAAAATCCAAATGAAAATAAATGAACAAAATTCCTTGACTATATAAATAATAACAAAGGTAGATAGTGAATAATCAAGGTTAATAGTAAATAGTAAAATGAATAGTAAATAAGTAAATTATGAAATAGTAATTACGTAATAGTAAGAATGAAAAGTAAATTAAGGTAAATTAGATATAGTCAAATCAATGAATAGTAAAAGTTGGCTGAATTTGTCAAATAAAACCAAAATTAAAGTAGTAAAAAGACTAAAATACCCTCAAATTAACCTAAATATCTCTAAAAACCCCTATAAAACCCAAAAAATAGGAGACAAGGATTGTCCAGCTCCTAAGAATGTCATAATCATTCTGAAACCATAAGAACTCTAAATTTTGGAAAAATTGAAGGAAAATTCCCAAAAAGCAACAATTTACTCAAAAAGTAGCAAATTAACCAAACAAATTACCAAATGGAGACATAAACATCAATCAAGCTCTGCAAAAATCAGAAAAATTAGGAAAATTCGTGGGAACAGATGACAAATTTTTTTTACATTAAAATAAAAAAAATAATTATGCATGTACAAATTAGGTGTCCAAATTTGGAAAAAATATCAAACATTTGTCAAAAATTACTGTAGCTACCAGAATGGACGTGTAAAATATAAGGATTACGTGGTAATTTTTGCATGAAAAATTTTTGACACCTGGTAATTTTTACCGATTTTACAAAATCCAAAAATCCGCTATAAATACCGCCCAGAAGTTGTAAAATTCACCAAACTCACACCCGAAATCAAAAATCACCAAACTTGACAGTTAGGAGTCTAAAATTCCCACAAGGCCGTCCGACAACCCTAGGAGGGGCAATTCCGCCGTTTGGTAGTGGCGCCGGCGAACCCTAGCCAATCTCCGACGAGAAATATTTGCCACATCAAAACTTGTTCGTTCGACTCCAAACTTTTACAGTAAGTACAATATAATATCAGTTACAACATATAAAATTTTCAGAATTTTTCGTGAAGTTTTGATATTTTTAAAAATTACATGATTATCACTGCGAATATACTAGGAATAGTGCAATCCGAACTTCTAATATAAAATACCTAAAACGATTCCTAAAAATAAATAAATATTATATTATTACTCCAAGATATTTATACTGACATTTTATACTTACAAATTTTTTCACATTTATTTGAATATATGCACTAATTTATCAATTATAGCTAGTAAATATCAACTATAGCTAGTAAATATTAATTATAGCTAGTATATCAACTATAGCTAGTAATTATTAATTATAGCTAGTAAATAAAGAAATTATGAAAATTTTATTAAATCGTTCATAACCACCTTAACACCTTACTTATTAAATATACTAGTTCTAATAATGACATGCATACCTCAATAAAGGAATTACTAAATATTTATGTAATAATTAAATATAAAAGTTTAAAGCTTAGCAACTAATAACCTTGAAATTATAAACTATAATCATATACATATAAATTAGAATAACTTTTCTAAACAAAGTAAGCTCATTAATTCCTTTTACTAACTTACAATCTTTAATAAAGTGATTTCATTCTTAAACAAACCTTATAATCATTACTACAACTAAAACAAGATTTAGCACATAATACTAATTCTTTTTTTTATCAAAATCATTCTTTTAGGTAAACTCCACAGCAATCTATTCCACTCACGAAATCTATTTTGGTAAGTGGGTTCATTTATATGGTAATTGTTAAAAAGGGATATTATTTACATTATAATTGTCTGTGCTTGTAACTTAGCTTAAAAACGTGTGTGGCTGATTGATTTTGTTTGATATTGGATGTTTACTTATCCTATTGTATTGGTATGAGATACAGGTTTGATCGCCTAAGTAAAATATATTATTAAGATACGTGAAACTAATAATCGATCATGCATAGCATAACTCATTTTGCATCCTTGCATCCACAAAACCAACCATTCAGGTGAGAATGGATTTCTTCTTCTAGCCTTTATTGAACTAAGTGACAAGAGAGGAGGTCGCAATAAAGGTTGCAAGCTATCTGAGGGATAGTCCTAAACGGTTTTTGGGAGGATAGCGGTCCATTGCACATTCCCGGTTTTATGAAAAATGAATCTGTGTAAAACTCCTCGAAACCCAAATTAAGTGAGTGTGGGTTAATTCTCTAATCTCGTAATGAACCGGGTTAACATTACGCGGATGGGCATCGCGATTGACTGCACAATTCACTCTAATAATAACAATGATTGTGATTTGTCTTATAAGTTTATAATTACCCTTTTTATATCCAACTTACTGAGCACGTGGAATTATGCTCACCACCTACAGCTTCTTTGCAGGAAATCCATAAGAAATTAAAGAAAATGCCTGGAATAATACCAATAAGTACCAAAAACTTAATTTCCATTTCTGTAATATCTTTTAAGTGCGGCTTATTTAGTGAGCTAGTAATTATCAGATGTTTATGGATCATGAGTTGATCGAACTCCATAAATCTTTGATAATTACGGCGGGACTGTACGAATTAATTTTCGGGATGTGACATACAATATTCATAATCACTAGATTAATGTATTATATATTTTTATATATTTATATATTTGTATATAAATCATAGATTATAAATAAAAATGAGGTTATTATGTAATTTATAAATTATATATATAACTTATACATATATAACCTTTAAGTATAACTTATAACTTATAACTTATATATACTAATTATAATTATATTAACTTATATACATAAATATAATTTATATTCATAACTTATAAATTATATATACAACTTACATATTTTATCAATATCCTACAATTGATATGCTTCATAACTTATTTCTTATAACTTGTTTATATAAACTATTACTTATAACTTATACATATGAAATATGGCTTATATGTATATATAAAACTTGTAAGTTATAAAACATAAAACATAAAACATATATAACTTGTAACTTTTATATACAACCTATAACTTATATTTGTATATATATAATTTAACTTACATGTTCTAACTTAGATATATAACCCATATATTTCATCAATACACTATTCATTTGTTCATATATATAGCATATATAATACATATATAGCTCATATATCCATAATCCCTCTAGATCATGTATTTATATATATATATATTATATATTTTAGAATGAGTTATATATATATATCTTGTAACTTATATATTTATATAAATCATGTATATAGAACATTACTTATAACTTATCTATATGAATATATATATATTATGAAGGGATTAAAAAAAATCATATGGTAGGTAATTTTTTTTATTCCCTGCACGTGGAAAGGAAAGATTGTGAATAATAAATTGTTTCCTAGGAATAACTATTCTATTCCCCCTCTATTACCTCCAAGTAAACGGGCCATTATTGTTACTCTACTAATTATGTCTTGTAAACATCTAACATAAGCATCAAAGTGGCTGCGTCTAATAGATCTCTCGAGGCCCACTAGTTGTTCTTTGTTTTGCAGGCTTAAGCAACCTCTCAAAAGCCCAAAATCTTCAAGATCTCTATCGGTTAGGGCTTGACACCAACAATTATACATTTAGTTAAAATAAAATCAATTAAATAAAATAAAGAAACAATTTGTTGTACCTTTTAGGACACATATTGTGTTTAAATAGCCTATTACTATAGCTCATTAAGGATGTACTAAGGATACAAGTATTTTGCATTTTAATAGTTTTTATATTTTGAAACCTTCGATACGAGAACACAATATGTCATCTTAACATCCCAAAGTTGTTGTAGTAAGTATGTTATACCCTATTAATATGAATTAAGTGTGAAAAATAAAACTTGTTGAGGATTATAATATGAATTTTAAGTTAGTAAATCTATTTTTTATAGGTTTCTAGGAGTTGGAAGTTTAGTTATTTCCTTAGACCTTAGTTTTAGGAACATGAATATTGTGTTTATAGCTTGTGAGTATTTATATAGAAAAATGATTTGATTTAATTAGGGTTAATGTCACAAATGGTACCTAAACTTTGGTAAAATATGCAATTAGGTACTTGAACTTTGAAATTGATTAATTTAGTATTTGAGCTTTGAAATTGATCAATTTAGTATTTAAAAGAATTTTTAATGCACGCCAATAATACCTCCATTGAGTTTTTTTAAAGTACTAATTTGATCTATTTTAAAGTTTTTTTTAGGTACTAAATTGATTAATTTTAAATTTCATGTATTAAATTGATTAACTTTAAAGTTCATGATTCTAATTGCATATTTTACCAAAGTTTAGGTACTATTTTTTATATTAACTCATTTAATTGATATCTGCTAATAGTAATTAATTTGTTGCTTGTACATGATTTTGGTTAGTGGATTAAGAGTAGTGGTCATGCTAACATGTCATCTCGATGATCTTTGTGTGGTATTATCACTATGTGGAGTTGTATTTGGAATGATGTAAGTAGACTTAGATGATTTTTTGGACTCATAGATATGTGAAACACTTAACATCTTATATGTATGTATTTTATAATGTGTAATGAGGTAATGAGTACCCCTTTTGTTGTTTGTAATTGTAGACACCAATTTTGCCCAATTAATTAAGGCTTAAATTTAATTAAACTCATTTTCCAAAAAGCCTTTAAGTATTGATGAAATTGGCTAAGTAATCAAGGCACAGGCCAATGGCCTGTTGGGTTAAACACAATGACCAAACACACACTCAAGCTCCATGACACAAGTTCAAACCTAGCAAAGGCAAAATTTTGTATTTATCATTCTAATATTTTAGCCTTTGCATCTTCCTCAAATGTGACTTTTTGCCTTACTTTGCATCAGTTTTTAACTGACAAGACATCATTGATTGTCAAAATTGATGATGAAATGCAAAGTGGTTATAGAATATGAAAGATTAGTGCAAAAAACAACCCAAAAGTCAAAAAATTCAATTTGTAAAAGCATTCAATTGCACTTAAATGAGGAGTTACAAGAATTGAATAAAAAAGAATGAATCAAGCCCAAATTTTTGGTTAAATTCGTGGCAAAACAAAGAGGCAAAAAACGATTCATTTTCGAAACTGTTTGAAACGTAAAATTGAGCTTGCAACCTATAATATAGGGGGTCCAAGGAGCAAAAGGCACAAGTCAATTTCAAGAAAACATATACATAACCATATCAATTCGAGATTCTCGAATTTAGGAAGAAAAATTCAAAATTTTCAAATTCGAAGTGATTGAATCGAATTTGATCAAAATTGAATGTTTTAGGAATGTTAGAAACTTGATTTTGATGTCTTAGTGTGCTTGGATTTGATCAAATTGATCAAATTAATCTCTGCAAATTTTTTTTATTTTTTCGGATTTGCGCCACCGTACAACCACCGTTGGAACAGCCCCTTGCCGCCGTTCTGGGCGCGAACCACCACCTTCGGAGGACACGCAACCACCATAGGAGTCGGGCCGACAAGCTTCCAGCCATCGAGGACCACCGGAGCCGCCGGAATCCGCCCCGAAAAGTCGCGTCATCGTCTTCTTCACCCGCCAGAGCTTCGAGATCAGACCCGAAGTATCCGAATCCAACCCGGTCGGTCATCGGTCAACGGTCGTCGGTCATCGGTCAACGGTCAACTTAGATCAGACGGCCCAGATTTCATCAAGCAGATCAGATGGTCCAGATTTGATCAAACAGATCAGCGGCCCAGATTTCATCAAGCAGATCAGACGGTCCAGATTTGATCAAGCAGATCAGCGGCCCAGATTTCATCAAGCAGATCAGACGGTCCAGATCTGATCAAGCAGATCAGACGGCTCAGATTTAATCATCTCGATCAACGCCCCAGATCGAGTCAACAAGATCAGACGATCCAGATCAGTCAGCACGATCGACGCTCCAGATCTCGTCCGCTTCATCCAACGGTCCAGGTTAATCCGCATTATTTTATTAATAGTTTATTATATAATTAATTTCAGAAAATAATAAAAAATAGTAAAAATTCATAAAAATTCATAAAAAAATTCAGAAAAATACAGAAAAATCCAGAAAAATCAAAATAATTATCTTTTATATAATTTATTCTTTTAATATTTTGTGATATTTTTTGAATATTTTTAGTATGTATTTATACATAAATCGCTTTTAGAAATGTGTATTTAATGCATGAAAAATAATTTTAATATATTGTGAAATATTCTAAATATGTTGTGAATATGTGATGATTTTTTAAAAAAATAAAAATAAAAATAAAAAAAAAAAAAATAATAATAATGATAAAAATAGATAAAAATGACAAAATTGGACTTTCCAAAACCAAAATTTTTTAGAAAAAAATAAAATAATAAAAAATGATTTTTGAACTTAGAAAAATATGTTTTCATAAAATAAAAAATCAATTGATTAGATCATAGGACCATCAAAAATGATTTTCATAAAAATATAAAATTTAATGAATTTAAAGTGAGAATAGTTCAAAAATTAAAATTGACCAACAAATTAAAATTTTTTTTAAAGAACTACGTTTTGTCTGATCTCGATTAGAGAGTACGTAGGCACCTGCGGGGCGACATTAAAAAATGAAAAAATTTTTGTTTTTAATATTATGAATAATTATTTTGTAAATATAAGTTTTTTTTAAAGAAAAAATGAAATATATTGTTGATAGTCATGTTCTAAAAAAATGAATAAAAAATAAAAATAAAGAAAAATGCATAAAAAAGTGAATAATGTGATTCGTGAATATTGTTTTATAATGTATTATTTGAATTTTTGAGCATATAAAGGATAGATTATAAATTTAAAATTCCGAAAGTGGTAACCAATTTGGTTTTAATAGGTTAGCCCCCGAATCCATGATATCTGGTTTTAAAATTTTTGGTTTTTTAATCAAATTTTCGCAGACTAGTAGCTAAGTTAGGATCAACCGACCCATTGATCCTAGCTTTTTATTTTTTCCCGATTTATATCGGGTGGCGACTCTAAATCATTTTCAAAAATGAAAATTTCTTTTAACCCTTAGTCGAGGATTCATGTTAAATGGGTTCGGGTTTAATGTGAATCGGGTTAGGAGAAATGAACCAGATTAGTGGAAAAAATCCAGGCTCGACAGTAATGCCTAAATTCATATAAGATTAAAAGTAAATGATAATTAAATATATATATATACATACACATATATATAAATGAATGAATGAGAACCGTGTTGTATGATTACCTGCATATGTGTGCGGTCTTTCGTACCAAGCTCCAACTTTGAAATGAATCAAAGTTGATTTATAATTAACACATGTAGATTGATTGTTGCATGTGTGTATGTGTATGTATAGAGTGAATTGTGGTTTGCTTAGTTATATATGTTAGCAAGTAATAACTAAATATGAGTCTTTGGTAAATGTATTTAGAATGGTAGTTTATTCATGCTATTCAATTATTATGTTAATGCAAGTGGTTGTTGTAGTAATTAATGTTTGATGAATTAATTGTATTTTGAGCTAAGTTTATAGTCTAACTTGGCATATTTTTTGCCTTCTTAAGCTCAAAGTCAAGCCTAAATCCAAGCCTAATTAAGGCCCAAAGCCTTTTCCAAATCTGCCCCCCAAAAAGTCAATATAGATTAGGATAAACATCAAAGCCTATTTGCACAATTAGACAATCCAAAACAGAACAAAAGGAGGGGAAAATTTGTAACTCTAGACGGCCAACAATTTTCAACATCCAAATCAAGTTTTCTTGGACTCAACACACCAAAAATCCTTCCTCAAGCCTTATATATACATTGACGTAAGTTTATTTGATGTTTGAGATGTCTTATTTTCCTCTTAATCCATGAAATATGCATGTGTAGTATAATACAAGTAGTTGATATGCTAATTCTTGTTGAGATGTTGTATAGAGATTAGGAAAGCTTTAGAATGCTTGACATATTATAGATAGGTTGTAGTAGGCTCTCATGTGGTTTGGAATGAGTTGGAAGAGTTAAAATGTAAAAAAATTTTGTGTTTGGAAAATAGAGGAAATCTACAATGCGAATTGCAGTATACATGGCCTCGTACGTCGCCGGCGTACATAGCGTTAGAGTTTTTATGTCTGATGTTTTGAAAATTATCTTAAACATCGCAGGCGTTGAAGTCGGAATTTTCCAGCGTTAGGATTTTTATTTTTAATCTTTTAAAATTTTTCTTAAACGCCATCGATATTGAGGTTGACATTTACCGGCATAAAGACTTAAAAGTTCTATACATAATGCATACTTCTTAACGCCGCCTTATACGCTGCCGACGTATGATCCTACACAACCGGCGTTAAGGTTTGCATTGCCGGCGTTAATGGCCGGCATGAACTTTGTAAATTTTAAATTTTTCTAACTTCTTCCAACATCTTCCAATACATGATATAAGACTTTTTTATCAAAGATTTGCTATATATATGCTATGTGATGACTTTGGATTGTTTTTACATAAGGTTCAATAATTTTCCTAAGTTCTAATCTAGTGAATATAAGCTTGACTTAGGATAGTAATGTGATATAGTTAATTTATGTGAAACAGAGATAGATACTCAGTTGGAGATTCCCGTCAATTCCCAAATCAAACTAAGTGTACAATACTTTGATTGATTATTACTTAAGATAGGCATATACCAATTTGACCTTAATCAAAGAATAATGAAAGATATTGAAATTGGTTGTACTTTACGTTGTTGAATCCGGAACCGAGGAGTGACAACCTTGTCATGGTGCAATGGCACGGTAGTTTAGGCACTTAGCCCAATCCTATGTCATGATGCAATGGTTCATCATGATGCAATGGTGGTTTCTTTTATTGGCTAAGTGGGTAACTAATAGAGTTAAATGTATCGGTATATTCTCTACATAGGCTCGGAAGGAAATAATATGTTTTAGTTCAAGGGTATGGGACCGTTGAACTAATTGATGTTATAGACCGGGATAAGTGGAGTGTATAAAGGAATGTAAACCATAAATGATGCTATTAATATTCTTTATCGATTAGATATAGGAGATATAGATATCCGGTCTATCTATATCAATCCCCTGAGCAGCTGCTGTTACTCAGGACTCCCAGAATTCCCAAGCTTGAATCGGAGTTTAAATACTCCAGTGTTGTTCAATTTACTTAACTAAAGATAATGAAGTTGTGTTGATTTATTGCATTGCATTTAGTTAAGTGAGAATGGCATATGTATTTGTTTGCACTATTGTGTACTGGGCCTTTGGCTCATGCTGCTATTTTGCAAGTGACTTTGACGACAAGTCCTATGACGATATGGGCTATAGGACTCACTGAAAGGACTCTATGAATGACTAGGAGAGAGATACCTAGTATATGTTTAGGATTCCTTTTGTTATAATTTTTGGAAAGTGTTTAGGCTTATTTGTTAAGTCTTAGAATGTACTTTGATTTGGATTGTATTTGTAATGTATATATATGATATATGACTTGTATATAGGTATTGATCCACTACTTATGTAGTGGTCATGTTTCTTAATTCAAAGCATGTGAATGTTATATCTGTTTTAAACAGACAGCCATTACAAACACATCTTTTTAAGACGACCTTACCTATAATGCTTGAATATTGTTCTTAATATTTAGGTATTATACGTGGTCAGGAGATTTGGCACACTTAATATTTGGGTTAAGTGGGTCGGGTCTTTACAAACTTACTCTTTATCTTTCAAATACAAGTATAGGTGATAATGTAACTATTAGCGATATAATTGGTTGTAATTTATTAGTGAATTATGGGAATGATTCTATTACAAATAGATATTATGGAGATCGGTGACTCAGTATGTATCAAAGTGTCGTTTAGAGAAGTAGAAATCTTTGTTACTCATGATAAATGGTTTGTACTAAGTTGAGCTTAAAACGTTTAGTTATGTAGTATAGTTATGTGCTTTAAAAAGAAATGTTGTTTTAGTGGACCTTTTTAAGCCACACTGACAATTGTCAAACTCATAATTTTACTATTCACTGGAAAGTGTAGAATCAATAGAATCATGCAAAATTGATAAAATCACAAACTAATAGAATTGTATACCTAAGTTCGTTATTTTACATAAAGCCTACATATAAATTAATTTTCTACCATTTTAATTATTAAAAAACATTATAAAAATCATAAACTCATAGAATCATATTACAAACTCACGATTTTGACGACTATACCACCTTTGGTGTAGTTTTGTCTGGCAAAAGTATAGAGTATGAGTTGTTTAGATTACATATGGATATCTTCAAAGTGTGTATGAAAATAAACTAATTGAGGATTTTAACATATTTGAATCTTATTGTGTATGTATTTGCCATGCAGTTATGGACATATGGCAGGTTATAGCATTTCAAGTTCTACGGCATTACAATTTTCACACATACCATTTTGCATGAAGTATGTGTAATTTAAATACATAACTAGAAAATAATATTCATTAGTGAAGAGGTCTAAGTGACATTAAAGTTAGGGTAATTCATGCAAATCTGTATTAATAACTTAAAAAATTATATGGATAATTAATATTTTTAAAAGCCAGTAGTACTTACACTTCTAAAAAACTAATATATGTGGAAGTTTAGCTTATTTAGTATTGATGTGTTTTTAAATAATTATAATATATAGTTAAGGTAAAATGTCAAATTTAGTATCCAAACTTTGCACAAATATTCAATTTAATATTTGAACTTTGAATTAGTCAATTTAGTACCTCATCAAACTTTTCATGGCTAATTTTCATATCCTTATTAACACTATTTGCTCTATTTTCTAACGTGGAAGAACCGATCTATCAGTGTACGATGGTGTTAAAAAAAGTAATAAAAGTTCAATGATATTTTGCCTTTTCCAAATCAAAAAACAGTGTTAAAGGAGGTTGTAAATGTAATCATAAAAAGTTTTATCGAGTATTTTAAAGTTTATATATCAAATTGAATTTTTGTGTAAGGTTCGGCACCAAATTTGACATTTACCCTATAATTAAAGAATTTTTTTTTTTTTGAAAATTAGAAAAGGAAAAAATTATAATTCAACATTGAAATTTATTCCTCTATCAAATGTTTATATGATGTATCAAGGTTATGTCCAATGTGGCATGTCTTATCTTATTCCTCTATCAAATGTTTTATGGGTGCTTATTGACATAGATGTATAGATCAATGGCGTTGTGATATGCGTTATCTGTCTTTTAACCTACCTATACAAACTCATCAAGTAAGCCCATATTTCTTCAAATGCTTTTATTTCTCAATTAGATTTTGCCCTAATTTTATTTATATAGAAGTTTATCTCCTAAAATTTTTTCCACATCTTTATTCTTAAAACAGAGTATTGAATCACCAGAAGTACTATTGAAATACTAGAAGTATTAATCCGCAAATAAATGCCAGCCCTACTGCCTATATTGGAAACTAACTGTACAACTCAAACACCTTACTCTCTCTCTCTCTCTCTCTCTCTCTCTCTCTCCATTCGAGGTAAAATAAAACCCGTCAAAAAAATCAAACCTTTTACATTCCGTTCAAATGGTGGTGAAGGCTGAAGTAGCGGTCAAATCCAACAAAGGTTCCTGAAAATCAAGTCACTTTTCCAGCCATGTGAAGCCTGAAAATTGAGGTCCAGTTCATGTTTCTGAGACTCAACTTACAATTATTATTCAAATAGACCAAATAGTGTTATTGGTAGTAGTATTATTATTTAGAGAATCGGAAGCAACACCAAGGAGAATCAGAAACTCAACCCTCCTTCCATTATTCTAAGTTTATCTTCCTCATACTCGATCTCCAGCACAACGAATCTCCTCTCAATGCTGTCCAAAATATACCCCTTTGCTGTTGAAAATGAGGTCCTCTCAATATTCTGTTTGATGGATAGAAAAATAGAGTAAAAATATTTTAAGCGATTTTGTGCATTTTCTGGTAGCAGTTGGTCTGACCTGAGAACACTCAAAGCTTGCATTTATACCACGTTTCCCCAACAAGTTAGATCTCCACGGCAAACATGTTGCTCTCCGCTTTTCTTACAGTTTGAAGCTAACCACATGTGATTTTTCCTCTTCACAATTTGCAAGTCTTGTTTCTTGTAATCGTAACGATTTCTTGACAAACATGGCCTCACTGTTCCAGCCACGGTTGATGTTATAGTAGTTCTTGGTTTTATTATTCTTTGTTTTGAGGACAGTTGTGTGGATGGTCGTAAAGGTCAAAACATAGATATTAGAATTCATTTCTGGAGTACATGGTCCAAGTTCAAAAAAGCTAAACTTAAAAAGGTGCACTGAAGTTCTCATAACCCATTTTAAAGTTTGCTTTACACGCTTATGGCATGTTTGGTATCCGAGAATAGATGGGAATGAAATCACAATTCACAGCTTCCATTCTCTTTCCTACGTTTGGAAGCGTCGTGAGAAGGCGAAATCGCGATTCTCTGGAATCAACGATTCCAACTTTAAGGTGGAATTCAATTCCGTCTTTGAGAAAGCAAAATTGTGATTTCATTCCCCCTTCCATTAAGCACTTATACTTAAATTACATTTTTATCCTATAAAATTTATTATCTTATTTTTGTAGCGAGTATTTTTGTTAAATTCTAATGTAAACTAATTCATATCCATTTCATTCCGTTTTCGTATCCAAACAAAGGAATGAATTTGTCATTTCCTTATTGATTCTATTCCATTCCATTCCATTCTTTTGATTCCAATCCATTTCATTCCGGACGATTCTCCTGTACCAAACGTGACATTAGATCCTCCACTTAATGATGTTGGCTCTTTTTCAATTGTATTTAGTCCACATGAAAAAAAAAAATTAAAAAAATATATAACATTAAAGCAAACAAAAATTGAATTGAAAATCTGGAAAAACACTAGGGGCTTGCTATATTAGGCCATATGGAGGGTTTCAACTTTGATTATGAATTTAATTTTGTTTTAATTAGGATAAAATAATATTAATTATAACAAAAATATAAATAAAAATAAGACTTTTCTACATCGGAAAAAATAAAATAAAAATACAACGTCAGATGACACATGTCACAACGTGGTTGATTCGTATGTTCATATTAGCAACAGAATTAACAACATTAACCGAGGTACCGAAAATGACCACGAAAAATTTGCCTAGGTACTGAAATTGAATTTTTTAAAGTTTAGATATAATTTTCTTCATTAACCCTAAATTTAATAATCAAATCTTATGTAGTGTTTTGGTACACACATGACAACTTATTGATAAAACAAATATAATATGTCAGCATTTTTCTACAAAATATAGTAAAAATATTTATGATATACTACTACAACTATATTTTTAATTTTCTTGAAAAATTTTAATACTCTTTATGTGTAATTTTCCACAAATCATTGATTAAGTTAATATAAATATGTTTTTACTTTAAAGTAAAATCTATACATGGAACAGGTCTTGATATATAGTCTTAAAAGGTCTTTGTTATTATTATATCTTTTGGTTTTAATTTTTTTAAGGTAAATTATATTAGAAGGCATTAATATTTATAGTAAGTTTGATTAAGGTACTAGCCTTTTAGAGTGATGAAAAGAAAATTCAACCTTTTTGAAAAGTGAGTTGACTAAAATATCCATTGAAAAAAAATTAAGAAAAATTAATAAAAAAATGAAAATATTAATTTCTTAAATAAACTTTACGAAACATTCATATTCCTTCTATCCATTTTATGAAAGTGAATTAATTTTTTAAGCACTCTTCCAAATTAGTTAACAAGCGTTACCATCTAAGATATATGTATGTATTGACTTTTTTATTAATAATATCTTTTGATAATTTATAACTTTTTATTTTTTTTACTTATACTATAATTAACTATTCTTTTCTTTTAGTTATATGTCTAAATGGTAGATTCGTTTTTAAACAATGATACTTATTTAAAAATTGTAATACGATATAGGCATGGTTCTTGTAAAGATCCATCCCACTTAACCCATATATTAAGTGTGTCAAATCTCTCGACCACGTATAATACCCAAATAATAGGAACAATATTCAAGTATTATACGTAAGATCGTCTTAAAAAGATGTTCGTATGGCTACTAGTTTAAAACAGATATAATATTCACATGATTTGCATTAAAAAACATTACCACTACATAAGTTGTGGGTCATCATCTATATACAAGACATACATCATATATATACATTACAACTTTCTAAGGATCACACGAACATAGAAATCCTACTTACAACCTAGCTACATTAAAAATACAATTCAAATCAAAATACATTCTAAGGCTTAACAAATAAGCCTAGAACTTCACAAAATACATCAAAAGGAATCCTAAGCATATACTAGGTTTCTCTCTCCTAGTTATCCATAGAGTCCTCCTAGTCAGTCCCATAGCCCATATCGTCATAGGACTCGTCGTCAAAGTCACCTGCAAGATAGCAGCATGAGTCAAAGGCCCAGTACACAATAGTGCAAACAAATACATATGCCATGCGTACTTAACTAAATGCAATGCAATAAATCACCACAACTTCAATATCTTTAGTTAAGTGAATAGAACAACACTGGAGTATTCAAACACCGATTCAACCTTGGGAATTCTGAGGGTCCTAAGTAACAGCAGCTGCTCAGGGGGTTGATATAGATAAATCGGATATCTATATCTCCTATATCTAGCTGATAAAGAATATTAATAGCATCATTTAGGGTTCACACTCTTTTATACACTCCACTTATCCCGGTCTATAACATCAATTAGTTCAACAGTCCCATACCCGTGAACTAAAACATATTATTTCCTTCCAAGCCTAAGTAGAAAATATATCGATACAGTTAACCTTATTAGCGACCCACTTAGCCAATAAAAGAAACCACCATTACATCATGGTGAACCATTACATCATGGATTTGAGTCATTGCATCATGACAAAGGATTGGCTAAGTGCCTAAACTACCGTGCCGTTGCATCATGATAAGGTTGTCGCTCCCCGGTTTTAGATTCAACGACGTAAAGCACAACCAATTTCAATATCTTTCATTATTCTTGGATTAATATCAAATTGATATATGTCTATCCGAAGCAACAATCAATCAAAGTATTGTGTACCTGGTTTGATTTGGGAATTGATGAGAATTTCCAATTGAGTATCTATCTCTATTCCACATAAATCAACTATATCACATTACTTTTCTAAGTCAATCTTATATTCACTAGATTAGAACTTAGGAAAATTATTGAACTTTATGTAAAAACAATCCAAAGTCATCACATAACATATATATATAGCAAATCTTTGATAAAAAAAGTCTTATATCATGTATTGGAAGATGTTGAAAGAAGTTAGAAAATTTTGAAATTTACAAAGTCCACGTTGGCCATTAACGTCGGTAATGCAAACCTTAACGCCGACGGTGTAGGATCATACGCCGGCAGCATATAAGGTGGCGGTAAGAAGTATGCATTCTGCACAGAACCTTTGAGTCTTTATGCCGGCAAATTTCAACCTTAATGCCAGCGGCGTTTAAGATCATTTTCGAAAGATCAAAAATCAAGATTCTAACGCCGACAAATTCCGACTTCAACGCCTGCGGCATTTAAGATAATTTCCAAAAGATCAAACATAAAAACTCTAACGTCAGCGCACGAGGCGGCGTACACTGCAATTCACATTGCAGATTTCCACCGTTTTCTAAACACAAAAATTTTTACATTTTAACTCTTCCAACTCATTCCAAACCACATGAGAGCCTACTACAACCTATCTATAACATGCCAAGCATTCTAAAACTTTCCTAGCCTCTATACAACATCTCACAAGAATTAGCATATCAACTACTTGTATTATACTACATGCATATTTTCATGGATTAAGAGAAAATAGACATCTCAAACATCAAAATAAACTTACCTCAATGTATATATATGGTTTGGGAAAGGATTTTTGGTGTGTGAGTCCAAGAACTTGATTTGGGTGTTGGAAATTGTTGGCCTTCTAGAGTTACGAATTTTCCTCTCCTTTGTTCTGTTTTGGATTGTCCAAGAATGCAATTAAGCTTGGTGTTTATCCTAATTTATTTGACTTTTGGGCTAGATTTGGGAAAAGGCTTTGGCCTTAATTGGGCTTGGATTTGGGCTTAACTTTGAGCTTAAGAGGATAAAAATCTGCTAAGATAAAGACTATAACTAGCTCAAAATACACTTATTCATCAAACATTAATTACTACAACAACCACTTACATTAACATAATAATTGAATAGCATGAATAAACTGCCATTAAATACAATTTACCATAGACTCATATTTAGTTATTTACTTCCTAACACATATAACTATAGCAAACACCACAATCACTCTACACATACACATACACACATGCAACAATCGATCTACATGTATTAATATAAATCAACTTTGCATCATTTCAGTTCTAGAACCAAACCAAATTAAAACTGGAACCGCTAGTTCCATGTCTTGAAATTGAGGAACTTAAACCATCTCTTACGGTTCTGGTTCGGTTTCATAGAACCATTGGTTCTCGGTTTTAGTTTTGGAACGGCGGAACCACCTTTTTTTTCAAATAAAAATAAAAAAAAATGAATTTTAGTTTTTAATAAAATAAATTTTAAATTCCAAATAATTATTGAATCTAAAAGTGTTAAACTACTTAACCAAATTTTTAAAAATTTTGTTTAGAATGCACATTTATTTGCATATAAACACATTCAATATTAATTGTAGTTATTAATTTGAAATTATAAAATGCTCTAGAAAGTAAAAAGAAAATTACAATAAAAAAATAGTCTCACATTATTAAGGAAATGAATTTTGCTTTTACCAAAAGTTTATTTAAATTAGTTATATATGATTGTAAACTATATTTAATTGTATTGTTGATAATAACATATTCAATTTGTGAATAAGTAATAAATTTTATTATTTATATAAAATAATTTAAATATTAATAATTATATATTAATAGTTTTTTCATTTTTTATTTTTTTAATGTAACCGAATGGAACTGCAGGTTTCACTGTTCTAGACTAAAGAATCGCTTAGAAACCGTGAAACCATCGATTTCATAGTCAATTCTAGAACCAGTCAACAAAACTAGTTCTAATTCTAAATCCGTTGGTGACAATTTCTGATTTAGAATCAAACCATGCCTATGACTGGTAGGTGAATGACTTAATCCAAAACAACATATTATCAATATGTGATATTTCACTACATCCTCCTAATTGGAATGGCTCTATACGAATAAGAGTATAACGTGCAATACATATTTCTATAATCATATTATAGTATAATAAAAACCAACCTTCAACAATTCATAAAATGATGGCCAAAAACAAAACAAAAAAAAAAAAAAAAAGGAAAACATAAATGTACATTACTAGTATTTATTATTATGGCAATCTCTTTAATAGATCTATTATCTATCTTAAGTTTAAATTTAAATATACACATAGCGTGGAATTTTAACGAGATATGTGTTTTACTTTTCTAATGTCCCAAAACTCCCTTAAGTCATTAATTTACCACACACGGAGTAACAGATTTATATTTCAAATTATTATTTTTTTTCTTTTTTACTATATTTATATTATATATATATAAATATCAATAAAATTTATAGTTCGATAAATTAGACATGAGGATGGCCAAAAAAATAGATATGAGTATGACAGTCAAGTGAGGTTCCCCTTTGCCCTATTCAAACGGATATATTCTAAAAAAAGATTTGTAAATTTTTATTATTTTTAATATTTTTTTAAAAAAAATATCATCAGTATCGCCATTCGCACGTATAAATATGATCATGAGATCCACGTCCTTTTCCCTCTATCAGAACTGTTTTAAGGTATGACCTTTTTTTTTTTTTTAAATGTAAAGAACCAAGCTTTATTATGAGAAGATATCATGCTATTAATTTTAGATACTGGGTTTTCTGTGAATTTGCATAAAGTTATATTTTTAATCAACATTAGTTTACTGTACAAGCAATGATATATAAAACAAATTTCTAATTATTTTGAAGGTGTAATCGATTCAAATTCTTTTTTTTTTTTTTTTTTTTTTGTTGCAGTGGTGATTTTCATGCACTGGGGAAACATGGAGACAAAGAAAATAATGTTATTTGCTTTGTGCTGCAGTTTGGTCTTTGTTGGAGTGGTAATAATTGTAGAAGTTCCCATCTTCATGAATTATTAGTTTCTTGTTTTTTCTTTTATTTTTTCAATAATATGATTTTGTTTTGGATGATTATGAGCTGAATTTGGTGTCATGCAGATATGTGCTCCACAAACATGCCCTGCTAATGATTTAGGTGGTAAATGTGCGGATGGTGATGATTGGAAAGGTGAATTCTTTCCTGGCATCCCCAAAATCAAGTACGAGGTAAGGATTAGAAATTCTATGTCATTAGTTTTCTCTAAGGCTAGATATGTTAAGGGCATGACGAATTTAAAGTATATGCATGAGGAAAAGTTTCCTGGACCCTTTTCAATATTTATTACAATTCATCCCAGTGATATTGACAGGTTGCAAATACTACTTGATTTTAGCAGTAAGTCATGGTGGCAGACAACTTTAGTGGTAGGAGTATTAGTAATATTCTCATGATGCTTAACCATCACAAGCCATTCAGTATACGACCAAGATTGTTATCATAACATTGGATGGTTTAAAGGTTTAACTATGAAACACTGAAAACGATTGGAAAAACATAATCCGAGTAACAAACATACCAAGATTTGTACCTGCATTCAAGGATTACGTATCCAAATTATGGAAGGTGGGAGATAGGGATGCACGAATTTCTGTACTTATGATTTCATGATGAATGATGAAATTTACTGATTATAGGCTTTGATATAATATCCGTGTTAAGTTTTAATATTGTTTGGCTTTTATTTTCATCATAGATTATGATGCAAAATGAATGGATTTGTTTCAGGGTCCTTCAACCAAGAACCACCTAGCATACAAATGGTACAATGCTGAAGAGGAGATCCTTGGCAAGAAAATGAAGGTTGGTCCTAATGAATGATTTGAACAGGTTCATGGAAGTTTGGACTGCTGGATACTGGATATGAGGCTGATTTGATCTCTCTTTCCAGGACTGGTTGAGGTTCAGTGTTGCATTTTGGCACACTTTCAGGGGTACAGGAGGTGATCCTTTCGGTGCAGCAACAAAGAACTGGCCATGGGAAGATGGCACTAATTCTTTGGCTATGGCAAAAAGAAGAAGTAGGTTGAAGACTAAAGATCTGGTTACCTATTTTAGTTATTAGAAATTATGGAGAAATAGCTCCATGTCGAATGCTATGTTTTCATGAATTTTTTTTCCCCTCATGCAATTTTCCCTTTTACTTGCAACAGTGCGAGCAAACTTTGAGTTCCTCAACAAGCTTGGAGTTGAGAGGTGGTGCTTCCATGATAGAGATATTGCTCCTGATGGAGCAACTCTTGAGGTAGAGCAGAGCTCTCTACTAGAATGATCCTAGGGAGCTAGATAAATTCATGATTGTGCATTTTGTGGTGATGTAGGAAGCAAATGCAAACTTGGATGAAGTGGTTGCTCTTGCTAAACAGCTGCAGGAGGTATTTTTAACACAATTAATCAGACATCTTCTGTCTGACATATTTTTATTTTTGGTCTTATGTGGTTTATTGTGGATTATAAATCTTATCCGATTTTACTTTTTAAAAGAGTTTGATTATATTGTAAATGAAATGAAGTGGCTTGCTCTTCCAAAAATCCTAATTACTGATATCAAAGAGAAATTAAATTCCAATAAATTAAAAGCTAGGAGATTGTATTATCTGTCTCATCACAATTATCTGTCATCACAATAGTGGATATTGGTTATTTATATTACACTATAACTAAAACCAATAGTAGACATTCGAAACCAAATGAGGTCTTAGTGCGATAGCCTATAAGAAAGCTGTAGTTATTTATATTACATAGCACCAAAGGCATCCTTGTATGAGATTCATTACATCCCTTTTTCTTTCATTTACATGCTCTTCTTGCATGTAGGGGACAAGCATCCGTCCTCTATGGGGCACAGCTCAATTGTTCGTGCATCCACGATATATGCATGGAGGTGCTACAAGGTAATCAATAATATATGCAGTGAATGTTGCTATACTTGCTACCTTGTTTGGTAATTATTGAGCCATTATTTAGTTACAGAAGTTTCTTCACCAGTATTCATTCATTGATCAAATGATTCCTATTTATGTTCAGTCCTGAGTTAGGTGTATATGCATATGCTGCTGCTCAAGTCAAGAAAGCTATGGAGGTAGGTAATATGGTGCTTTCAACCCTTTCCATGGAAGGTGACTTTTATCCAGATACTAACAACATAACATATATTGCATTTTTCAGGTGACTCATTACTTGGGAGGAGAAAATTATGTTTTCTGGGGTGGTCGTGAAGGTTACCAGACTTTACTGAACACAGACATGAGGAGAGAGCTTGACCACATGGTATACTATTAGTTCTACATATTACGTGCTCTCTTATTATTTATTAGTCTTTTGCCTCGTTTATTATCAAATCATATTCTAAAACTCTCTTCAATGCTGCAGGCAAGATTCCTTCAAGCTGCTGCTGCATATAAGAAGAAAATTGGATTCAACGGTAATTTTCTTTTTATTGCCATTAGCTTATGATATTCAAAGTGGTCTGACCTGGAAAGATAACCTAAAGATCACATATTGATCTTTTGGATATGTGAAACAAAATTTAAAGTGGTCAATAGCTGTTATCTTTTCCTTTAAAAGAAGCAGGTGGTGTGTGTTGTACCCAGGTTGAGTTTTCGACTTCTTTAAATTTGTATTCTGCAATTTTCAGGAACACTGCTAATTGAACCTAAACCTCAAGAACCCACTAAGCACCAGTACGTTGCCTTAGCTAACTCTCGTGCCTTTGAGCATTACTGTGGCTAGGCATTTGACTTGATACTCCTCTTTCAGGTATGACTGGGATGTTGCTACATCTGCCAACTTCCTGCAGAAATATGGACTTCTAGGTAATGTTTCTTATTGTAAAAATACTTAACACAATTTCCAAGTTTTCTTCTTAGCTATTTTCACTTTATATTCAAATGTCCTTTTTCATTACCTTCGTCTATGAAGGTAGGTTGGCTTTCCATAAACATGTGTGCACTTTTTATTTGTCAGCATCCATGCTGAAACTGCTTATTTGTAGCAGCTGCAAATTGCTGAAGGCAAAGTAGTTTTGTCATATTATAAGGTTTTTATATGATAAGATCATGTTACTTGTTATGGCTGTACTAATTGGCCTCAAAAACTGTTGCTTGGGCTAAAATTTTATGGAAAGCTTGATCCATCTTGGTCCAGTTTCAGGTTTTCATATAGAGAAATAGATTTTTCTGTTTTGACTACCACTATCAACGAAGTATCAACATGTCATATGAATACACATATAACAGCTTATTATTTAAAATAATACTTTGAAAAAATTCTTCTTGAATAATATAAATTGTCTTTTCTTTCTGCAGATGAATTCAAGATCAACATTGAGTGCAACCATGCCACGCTTTCTGGTCACAGGTGCTTGACAATCCTGTGTCTAATTGGTTTGCACACGTACTCAGAATGACTCTTATGTGTAATGTTACAATTTCGATATGAAATTTTGTAATATGTGCAGCTGCCATCATGAGCTTGAAACTGCGAGAATTAATGGTATACTTGGAAACATTGACGCAAACTCTGGCGATCCGCAAATTGGTATCGTGTAACAGAACACATGTTTTTGCTTGAGCAGTTATGTTGAAAGCGATATATCCTCATATATGGTTTATAATGATGCAGGTTGGGATACCGATCAGTTCCTCACTGATATCGCAGAGGCAACATTGATCATGCTCAGCGTAGTCAGAAATGTAAGGCACATCCAAAAGATAATGCCTCCTGTATTGTTATTTGGAATCCCTAATATCCCTTCTGTTGAATTGCAGGGAGGAATAGCCCCTGGAGGGTTCAATTTTGATGCAAAACTGTTCGTAATTTTTTCCCTTTTCTTAAAATTGAAAACTTTAAATCTAATATCTTCTTTCGTGGTGTTATTTGTTTGTTTCTCTTTGTTCCTGGATGTAACTGGCTTGGAAAGTTCATATCTTTGATTTTCATTTTACCGTGGATTATCGCATACTCTACTATTTCAGGCGAAGAGAGAGTACAGATGTTGAGGACATTTTTATTGCACACATTACTGGAATGGATACCATGGCACGTGGACTCCGAAATGTTGCCAAATTGATTGAGGTTAGTCATTTGTGTTGTCCACGACATGTAGCTTTGGGATGCATGACTAACTTATTTTGTTCTATCTTATGCAAACATAGGATGGTTCTCTAGAAGAGCTTGTTAGGAAGCGTTATGAGAGCTTTGACACAGAAATTGGGGCACAGATTGAGGTGCTTAATCTGATAAAAGTGTTCTGTTACATTATATTTCTTGTCATCATATGTATTTACTGCAAAGAATTTTGGACAGGCTGGTAAGGCTGACTTTGAGATGCTTGAGAAGAAAGCTATGGAGTGGGGTGAACCCAAGGTTCCTTCTGCTAAGCAGGTAAGCTTTTCATTTGGCTCAACTTGGCACCATCCCCCTACAATTAAGCTTTCGGTTTGAATTCTTCAAAATCAGATTTCGGTTTTCTCTTCTGAGCTTACTGGCATTTTTATCATCAAATGTTTATAAACTATGTTGCACAAATTAATGAGAAAAAATGCTGATTATGTTGCACATACATTGATTTGGAGACACTTGGAACATGCATGGACACCGTTTGAAAATAAATGAAACATGGACTGGAAGATAGATCCTTAAAGTTTCAAAAATGTGCATTTATTGTTCTACTTTAGAAGCATTTCAATGAGGTAAATGGGGTTGTTAATAGGTATGAGGAACCAAAATTTAAAGGAAAATTGCCAAAATGTAACAGTTGTGGGTTCAATGTGCAGTTCCTTCACGCATGCAATATTTTACTTATGGCTATTATAAACTTGGTGCATGGAAAAGTTTCCCTAGCAAACCTAAGAACTAACCTATCAGTGTCTAGCTTAGCTCACCATGAATTTAAACATTCTCTTCTGCCTGAAATTATCAGAATGAGCAAAAAAAACATAATAGTGAAGCTACTCATGTAACTCCTTTTGGAATCTTGTGTGCGGTTTGCTGTGTATTCAAACACTTTTTTGCATTTTCATTTTGTTGTAAAACTGGGACTAAAAAAGCATATCTGATTGTAACTATTTTGCAGGAACTTGCGGAGATGATCTTCCAGTCTGCGCTCTGAATGTAACTCTTTCTCCCACATTGGCGATAAAATAATGTTATTATAGGATTTTACAATGATGAGTTAGGTAAATTTTAAGAGTAGAGAACAAGTGAGACCTAGCTTTTTTGGATCTGATTTACTCATAATGATGTTTTGGTCGTTCTATATTCAACTTATGTTTTTTGAGCTATGCACGACTTTCTTTACAGAGTGCATTATGTTTGGCTGGAAGAATAATTTCAAACCCTCCTATTTTCTGTAGAAACTATTATGGAGTTGGAGGGGCAATTCTTTTTAGTTTTCACAGCATCTAAGGAAAGAGCCATCTATCGTGTATGTTGGGTGTTGAGGATAGATAAATCTGATCTATTCATAAACTATTTGAGTTTGATTTAATCCGGGTTAAGTGAGAGCTCAAACTTTTGTCTTGGAAATTGCAATGGTGCACAAATTGAGTCCGGCTTACAACTGATGCCATATTGCAATGACAGCTGTTAATATTATAATATATTAACTATGTACTATAGTTGTAACGCCTTAAATTTAAAGGTATTTTCAACATATCACCTGTCCATATAGAATATAGACACACAAAGGTTTAGAAATTGCTAATATTTTAATAAATATCATTGAATAATCTCTAATTACACACCGATAAAAGTATCTTCAAATTAGTAGACATATAAGTATTTCACATGTATAAACACAAAGCAATCGCAAACCGTACATGACATTAATGGATGATGACTTATAGAGTCCATCTTGGATAACCAACATACAAACTAATAACTGGGTCTATGCCACAACGCAATATACTAGAACATCTAACATCATAATATAAGCACTTCTAACGAAAGTGTTTATTTTTCTGTAACTAGCACCTCCTATCTAATAGTTAGTTGGATAGTCTTATCCACTAGCGTCTTCCCATAGTCTACTATGATGTCGTATTCGGACAAATCCAAAGTTATAGGGATCTTAATTGTTCCTTAAAATGAAGAGAAAAGAAACGTGAGTCGAAGCCTAATATAGTATACCAGCATACACGTGTGCGTATACACTATTATAATATGTAAATTAGTATAAAGAATTTCCTATCAATGTACAATAGCTATTAGCCTTTATTAAGAGATCTTGTTCCCTAGAATACCTCTAATAGTTTTGTATATATATTCTACTCATATATCAATGATATATCAAAAAATTTACTACCTTCAATTTATTTCATTACATGGTATCAAAGCTGCTTTTGGCGTTAATGCTACCTTAATGAGCAACCAATGTGGCACCTTAAGAGTGAGCGATTTTTTTTTTGGGTCATCTTTTCTTTTTCACCACCGATTCAGGAGGAAGTCCACCCACCGATCGATCAACCCACGAAAGCCGATGCCCAACGAATGCACGCGTAAGTCTCACGCACCACTAGAAGCTAGCGACTTTGTCCTCCGTTGTCGGCGCATGCAGGCCTGTGGAGGTGTTTTCCACCATCTGGAAGCTTTAACGTTCCATTGGTAAGGTTGCTTCTGCTTTCTTTAACATTAAAGTGATCCTATTAATCATCTTAAGAAGCGGGTTGATGGATTTTGAGCGATTTTGTTGTGCGTTTGTTGTGGATTGAACTTGTTGCGTGTAATTAGTTTTATCCTATGCTTGTTTGTTCAGCGTAGGGTGGTTCTATATCATGGTTTCTTTGTGTTTTGGTGATGGTGTTTCGGTAAACAACAAGAGGTTTGTATTCAGCATTTTTCTATGCGTTATATTACTGTGGTTTTGGAAGTGTGTGGATTTGCCTTGTGTTGGAAAGAAGGGTCAGGTTTTTTTAGTGATTATTTTTGGCATTTTTTCAAAAGGCTGGGCATTTGTGTTGTGATTTTTGGTTTGGCAATATAAATACTTTAAGATGGATGACAGTGAGAGTAGTGGTGTGGATAGTAAATCTATAATTGATATGATCCCAGTAACAAGTATATCATAAGGCACAAACTTAATGGGAATAATTTTATGGCATGGGGAGTGAAACTGTGCGAGTATATTTGCGAAGTGTTGAGAAAAAAGATCGAGTCACTGATGATTAGGTCTCCGATAGGGCTGCTCGTTCATCACCACTTGCGGAAACTGTTTCACTCTATGAGATCCCTTGGCCTGCAATTTTTGCTTGTTTCAAACTGACATTTCTCAGTAGTTGGATCAAAATAGCCCAAGAAGTTTTCGGCTATTGTAATATTTCCTAATGGAGCTCGTTTCAATACTTGCACATGACATCTTGACTGAAATAGCAATTAACGCTCCAAAATTTGTGTTGAGTGCTCATTTGTGCTTGACTCTAGTCCTGTGCAGGAGCTAGTCAGTCAAGTTTGCTACTGGATTTACTTGATTTCTTGGTCGGCCTTGGTGGCGCAACTGTTGGTCAATGGAGAATGTTGCAACACAAGTTGTTTTGCTGCAAATAACAGCTCCTTTCTTGCTGAGGTTGCTACTGTTCCAATGCATTGTCTTAACTACTAAACAACTTAAATTAGTACTGATAAGTGTCTAGTTGAGTAGCTAGCTTCTCGGCTGATAACTCAGATGTACATGCTAAAATTTCACTCAAGGCTGTTAGTGTTCTTGGAAAACTACTGCTGCCATCCTAATTGAATTGCAAATCCACATATCTGTATAGACATCATCACGGGGCGGTTCCGAACCGTGAACCGCCTCGAACAGTCCCGGCGGTTCCGTACCCGGGAACCGCCCCGTCGGGGACGGTTACGAACCGCCGAAGGACCCGCCGGAACCGGCGGTTCCACCGGTTCCGAACTGCCTTTAAAAAAAAAAAAAAAAAAAAAAAAAAACCCGAAACACATACATATAGAATGATTTTGGTGTTTTGTTTGGGAGGGTTGGAGGAAGGAGGAGGGAGAGAGGTAGAGGATAGGTCTTTTTCATTTTTTTTAAAAAAAAAAAAGAAAACTTGGTTCACGATTCCGGAACCGGAACCGGAACTGTCAAAACCGGTGGTTCCGTGGAACCGCGAACCGCCCCCACTCTGGCGGTTCCGGTTCTGGTTCCATGAAATGTGGAACCGTGAACCGGCGGTTTCGGTTCCAGTCCAGAACCGACCCGAACCGTGCCGACGTCTATATCTGTACACATTAAGACAACATTCATCTATTAATGAGAATTGTGCAATTCAATTGAGATGCTCTCTTTTACACTAGTATATGACTCCTCTTTTCAGAATTGGCAGTTTAGATTGATTTGTTTAACTTTTCATAGAACAAATGCTATTGGTGTCCCAGATTGGTCATTTGTCCTTCTTTAGTGTAATTGATTCTAAAATCAACATTTTATCATTTTTTTAGTTAAATTAACATTAAAAACATATCAATTATGCATGGATTTAAATGACTTTAGTAGAGATAAGTGTGTAATTTTGCACATTTATCAAAAAATCATTTTGAAAAGTGGATGAGAACTATTTTTATTAAAACTTTCCACTTAAGCTCACTCACGCTGCGTTTAAGCTGGTTTTCTATGGCATTCAAGCTTTCTACGCATGATGATGTTCTTGTACATATGTATACATATCTTTTGATTGATATCGTTTAAGACATGAGGGAGTGGAACCTCGAGTTGACATGTAGTGGACTTATTTCCCAACCCTAATCATGAATGGCGCAAATCCATAATATATGCAGTTTCAAATGATTGTATATATTTGCTCCATACATATGAGCGTTTGTGTATAACATATTCTTAAATTAATTAACTTGCTTGTATATTGCTTGAAATGTACAATATGAGGAGATTGCACACTAATTTGGATGTAGCTTACCCCCATTAGTTTGTTCTTGTAGTTTATTCAAAAGTTGAGTATGGGATAAAATTAGAGCATGGAACTAATTTAAGTTGGGATGGCACATTGGATTAATGGTTGCATTTTATGTATGCTTTTAATGGGTATGACCTTTTTTTTTTTTTTTTTTCAATTTCAAGAGGAGAATGGGCATGTAATTTTTTAACGTAACATACCACCCGCCCCCCACCCACCCCCCCCCAATGGTATGACGATGCCAGCTCCCTCTCGGCAAAGGAAGCAGCTTCCTTAAAGGTGCCATGATAATAGATATGAAATTCACAAATCGGTGCTTCATCTGCTGCAATAAGCCAACCCTGGTTTCAAGGTGTGTCGTGGTGTAAGTGCTGGCTCCAATACTTTAAAGCTAAAGCTTTGGCAGTAGAGACCCATGAATGGTTAGGTTGAGAGTTGTCAAAGGCACACCTGTTATGTTCCTTCGATAATCCCCAAAGGATGAATAAGAACTGGCATTACCAGGGCGTGTTATTGCAAAGTTTCATATGAGATGGGATTATTGCGTTTGATTTCAGCTACCTAGTCTAAACTATTTAGCAAATATGTTTTGATTTCTATTGAATTTGTTTATTGACTTAAAAAAAATTATAGTAAATACATTATTACTATCTACTTGCTAGTAGAAAAAATATTTAACTACTATTATGAACTTATTAAATGCTTATAATCCAAACTACATTAATAAGAATACAAACTTCTATAATCTACTTGACAAGACTGTCCGATTTTAATTTTATATCACCATTGACAATATAGTAAGTGTAGATGGTCAAATTTGATTATAAAGGCTTTGAGCCTAATTTTTATTTTGGTTTAACTCTTTATGCTAATGTGATAAGGCTTAAAAAATTGGCCCAGCTCAATTGGGATGATCAAGAGAGATTTGGCATGGATGGCTTAGAATAAAGCCCATTATAATTGACCTGCTCAATTCTAACCTTTCTTAAATTGGCTCACACACATTACAAATAAATACCTTAATAAGCTTGAGTCCATAAGGGAGCCTACCTCTATATCTATTATGAGAGAGACCTATCTTAACCATTGGTCATCTGTCTCATTTGACGAATAATATCGATAACTAGATTCCCTATAAATGCCCTTAGTCTCCACCTCATTTGGATAGGTGAAATCTTGGACAAACGTCGTCGTGCTGTTGGATTTCTTCCTTAGTAAATCAATCAGTTGATTTACTCAAGAACACACAATATTTATAGTACTTAGTCAGGTTGATACTTTCTAACTCCCTCACTTGTCACATGTGTGTTAAAGCCTATTGAGACCGCTACTCCTCCTCCCTACGTGATTATCTCTTGATCATCCTTGTATGTATTATTCCCCTAGGTTGCATATAGTGTGATAGTCATGCGGCACGTACGTGATCATTGTAGCCATATCTTTACCCACACATTCTTGCGACTCCACTAGGGAAACGAGGAAATTGACACTTGATGATGGAACCTCCAAGAAAGAGACCTACAACCCACTGAGGTACGACTCAAAACCCGATGTTAATCCTGAAGTTCTTGAGCATGACATGCTACCACTTGATGATGTTAACCAACCTGCTGGTACTTAACCTAACAATGTTATGATCCTACGCGCTATGTGATATGCTAGAAATTTAATCAATAGTTTATCTTTAAGTTTCTTAAATTGATCAAGAAAAAGAAAGAAAAGATATAGATGATGTTATTCTATGATATGACACACCAAGAACAACCAAAATTACACTCTCGCTAATTTGATATGACTCACAAATTAACTAAAGTGGTTAGTGTGCCACAATCAATAAGATCAATAAGAACATAAGAATTCGCCACAATCAAGAAATTGATTGATAAGAGTAAGGTTTTCTTGAAGGGAGAGAAATTTCTCAAAACTAAAGATCAAAATTATTTTGATGTTCACAAATAAAGGCCCTTTATGTACTAATGACCTTTTTTTTTTTGCCTCAAACTAATGACCTAAATAAGGGTAAAATAGTAATTAATATCAAATCCTAATCAAATATATTCAAAAGACTCCTAGGTCGCTAACCTTGAGAAAGAACGCTATCAGCCTTGATGATGAACGTTATCAGCCTTAAATCGGCTTACAAGGAAAGCCGTTGGCCTTCAATGCAACTTTTCCATATTTTTTCTTTTTCTTGATCAATTGCAATTTGATATTCATCATCTTCTCGACCTTGTTGAAGATTTACCCTTAAATCTTGACAAAAAGCATATCTACTCGAACCAAAGATAAACCTGTAAAACTCAACCACTATGAAATTCAACCATATGAAATAAAATTTCCTAGCTATGCTCAACACATAAGCTATCTCCAATGCTTGATCTGCGATCCCTCTCTTGAATATTAATCCCCATATCATTACAGCATCAACTTCAATCACTTTAATGTGTCCCATGCAATTGTGTTTAAAGTAATAGTGACAAAGTTCATGCCTTTCATATGCAATATGGTAAACCATTTTACTCATTACATATCCATGCCAACCAACATCTAATACCTTATCTTTAGCCAAGAGTATTCAATCATACAACTCATCAAATCCATATTACATTGTATCTTCTCCAAAACAAGATAAGAGCCTATCATTTATGCGATATCCATTCAACACTATACCACCACAATAATCAAGTAAAACAAATGAAAAAGGAACGATAGAAATTGGAAAGTCAATTATCATGTTGTCTGCTTCTTTAGATGGTATAACATAATCAATCAACCATTAACTACTATGACCACTATCAAAAGTCAATTTAGTAGTCAATACTATATGCTTCATAACCTTCTCCGCAATAGTACCACGCATACACAAAAAAATTTTCCAGTACACATGTCCATCTATAAAGTCCCAATGAATGTCCACAAACAATTCATCTGATCTCATAGGTACAATAGAATTACAATAATTCTCAACTCTTGATAATCCTACTAATGCATCAAAATACAATGGATGAGCTATAGGAAGATAAATTATAGAAATACTTGCAATGCTCAATGGCTCTTGAAGTAAGTAAAAATGGCTTCAAATCAGGTACACAAGAGATGACTTTGATCCAATGTCATGTTGCATATCCCTTGAAACATCTATCTCTTTCATACTAGTATCATTACTGCCCATGTCTTTAAAATCACAACCTACACCTTTAATGATTTCCACTTATGCCATATGATCATCTTCTGAACTCTCTTCAAGAATTTCATGACTATTTTTTTCAATTAGACAATTATGTTTAGTATTATCCTCTTCATCCTTGGAGACTTTACTAGAAGTACATGCTAACCGTCATATCAACTTTTGGAACAACTTCAGTTATTGTCCCTATGGCTTGTTTCCTTATCCTCCAGCAATGTACCGAAGCCTTAACAATATCAATAACCTCTTGGAATTTTTTAGAAGATGCAGGACATTTCTCAAACAATCATAACAGGTTCCATGATATAGCTTCCACGATTCCCCTAAACAAAATGACAGTCATCAATGTCTACCATGTCACAAAGGGTCTCCTCTTGAAACTTACCAAAGGAGTAGATCACTCTCGTCCCCTTTATTACCCGCTTCACTTCTCCATTATAGGTCACTTCATAATGACATGGAAGGTCAATGGTTTTAAAACCTAAACGCTCAGCCACAACTTCAGATATTAAATTTACTCGGCAATCCTTAATCTGAAATAATAGTAGTCCCTAGTCCATTCTACTACTAAGATGGAAGTTAGACTCTTTCACTTCTATGGATCGTGGTCCGCTCTTTAGAATAACATCATTATATGGTGGTCCCCTTCGTTACCCGCTTCACTTCTCCATTATAGGTCACTTCATAAGGACATGGAAGGTCAATGGTTTTAAAACCTAAACACTCAGCCACAACTTTAGATATTAAATTTACTGAGCAATCCTTAATCTGAAATAACAGTAGTCCCTAGTCCATTCTACTACTAAGATAGAAGTTAGACTCTTTCACTTCTATGGATGGTGGTCTGCTCTTTAGAACAACATCATTACATGGATGTGGACACCACAGATTGATCACGGACTGAAGCTTATTTGCATTCTCAATAAGTTTTTGCAATTGTTGATCAAAAGAACCTTCACAATTTCTCATCCACATCATTAATAGAGAACCCTAGTTTTTCAATCACACCATGCAAAACCCTAATCACATAAGTCATGCACAAAGATGATAAACCCTAAGATTAAAATCATATCCTAACAATATTCAAGATCACAATCCTCAATGTTGCACAAACCCTAATAACACAAAAGATTAGATCTTGCACTTACCAAACATCCTATTGCTACCACTATATTCTGTCAATGTGAATGTTCAAATCCAGATACGCAGAAACAAGGAACCTTTGCTCTAATACCAAAATATGGTGTGCCTAGAATGTTCTGATACCAAAATATAATATGTCTAGGAATTTAATCACTAGTATATGTGTGGGTTTCTTAAATTGATCAAAAAAAAAGAAAGAAAAGATATAGACGACATTATTCTATGATATGACACCAAGAACAACCGAAATTACACTTTCGCTAATTTGATATGACTCACAAATTAACCAAAGTGGTTGGTTTATCACAATCAATAAGATTGATAAGAACACAAGAATCTCTCCACAATCAAAAAATTAATTGATAAGAGAAAGGTTTTCTTAAAGAGAAAAAAATTTGACAAAACTAAAGATCAAAATTTTTATGATGTTTACAATTAAAGGCCCTTTATATACTAATGACCTAAATAAATGTAAAATAGTTATTAATATTAAATCTTAATGAAATCTATTTAAAAGACTTTTAGGCCGCCAGCCTTCAGGATGAACATCGCCGTCCTTGATGATGAACACTACTAACCTTGAATCGGATGAAAGCTGATGGCCCTCAATGTAGCTTTTCCATATTTTTTTCCTTTTTCTTGATTAATTACAATTTGATGTTCATCACTACGCAAGAAAAAACAATGCAAATCAATCAATCGATGCAAGAATCTATGAGACAATTCCTTCAATTCATGACGATGTTTGCTCAACACCTTCCTGGTATAGCTACTATTGCTATGCAACAACGCATTCCCCATGCACCTCAAGCACCTCAACTTGCTAATCCTCTCCCTACTATTAAATAGGATCCTATTAGAGATGGAGAGCAAGTCCTTCCATTGAAGCCTATAGTTACACAACCGCTTGCACCTCAGGCAAGGAACATAAGAATTCAACTCAGGAGATCCTTATCCCTCCACCTCTCTATCATATATTGAACTTGGAGGATCTTTAATCTCATAGGCTACACCACAAGTTGTTATTTTGGGACCTATTACTCATCCCAATACAGCTCTACTCTAAACTAATATGCCAACTACATCAGTCAAAGCTACTACTTCAACTCCTAAAGGCACTTTCATCACCAAAGAAGATTTAGACATGTACATGAAAGAAATACAAGGTAAGTCTGATATGGAAGTATTCGATCTCAAGCTCCCATACAATCAACATATTGCTACTAAGCCATACCTTTAGGATTATGTGAGTCCCAAATTCATGCTATTCAATGGTAAGAAAGGAAGTGCTAAGGAACATTTGCTAAAGTTCATTGAAACAGTAGAGGTATATGGATTTGATGATGATTTGAAGTTGAAAGAATTTTCTAAGTCTGTCATGGAGAAAGTGTACACCTATTACATCAATCTTCCCACTGGATTAGTAGATTCATAAACAAATATATGGAAGATGTTCTTAGAGAAGTTCTTCTCCACACAAGAATAAGTGGCCTTGACTAATATAGGGAAGACAGAAACCCAAGGAAGACTTAATGGGTTATATTAAGCACTTCGAGGAGCATCACTAGACATTTAATATGTGTGTGACGAATGAGAGTTAGTGAAAATTTGCATTCAAGGGATGCTCATTAAATATGCAATGCATTTAGAAAATCTTTCCTTGGCCTCATTCTCTACGCTAGTTGAGAACGCATGAAGGACCAATAATTCAGTCACACGATAAAGGGGATGAAGTGTGAAGTTTAACAAAAAAAAATCATCCGTGAATCTGGCTTGGAGTAGAGATTCCAAAGAAGGCAATAAACCAAGGGTTGAGAAGCCTAAGGTTAAGAGGCAAAGGAAGAACTAACATATCATTGCTCAATGGGAAAGGTGTACACTATGCTAGATTAGTGGTTGAAAGATGGAAATATCAAGCTCCTAAGAGTGGAACATTTACCTACTTGGGAGGAAAAGAATAACCTTAAATTTTGTAGATTTCATAGGAACGTGGGGCATCCTACTAGGGATTGCTTTACTTTGAAGAGAATCTTTAATGAAACATTGCATAATGGGAAACTTATCATCGAGAATAATAATGTCAGGAATAACCACTTCCAGCTCATAACAATTAGTGCGGTGTTATGAATGTCATTACCCATTATCCTACCATAATAGAGTCAATAGACACACGGCTAGTTAAGCTGCATGAAGAAAATAACAATGCAATCAAAATTGAAACCACGGGTACAATAATGTTATCTTTACTTTATTGAAGACTTCAAATTTTAAGAACTTCTTGGAAACTCTTGGATTTGATGATCATGCACGATTTGCAGCAATGATTGCACTTAACCAAATTTCACAAGGATACTATAGTGAGTGCAACATAGTTTGACCTAAGAAAGGAGTAGTCTCTGTAAGGGATTATGCCATTACATTTACCAATATTGATATGTGCTTGAAGAACTTCAATCAAAATCATCCTTTGTATATGAAGAGTACACTCAATGGTTGCCCCATCAAGAGGAGATTTATCGACAATGGTTTGTCACTCAATATCATGCCCATGTCTACTTTCAAAGTTGCAAGAATAGATATTCAACACTTAGTGAAGCATCCCATCGCAATTAATAGCTTTGTTGAATCTTTTACAATGACAATGGGTTATGTCAAAGTAAGCTTTAAAGTTGGGCCCATTCATAGCTTTGTTACGTATCATGTGATTGATGTACCGGTGTCCTACAACCTTCTCATAGGAAGGACATGGCTGCACAAGTACAACATGATACACTCGACACGGCATCAGTGTATGAAAGGTCATTGGAATGAAAGTGATATCTTAATCCACATGAGAAAGAATCCATTCAATCATAATGAACTCCACTTTGCTAAAGCTACCTTCTTCTATAAGCATGAAAATGAAGTGGACATGACTTTAGTAAAATCCCATGTGGAATCACTACCTATATGAGAAAAAAATTAAGACTTAAGAATTTAAAAATAGAAAGAAGCGCGATTATCGTGAAGGTGTAAAGAAATGCAAGAAGGCTTATAGCAGCATGAAAATGCAAAGCATTACATACACTAGAGAAAGAGTTGCTTATAATCAAGAGCATTATCATCATATCTTGCTCATGTCTTTCTCTTTGTGTGTAAATAAAGTATTAGATGCTTTTAACCAATGAATAAGTTGTATTGCTCAATCAATGAGTATTGTTCATAAAAATATGATGATGTGCTCGTTTATTTTCCTTTTATTACCATTATCGTTGCAAAGTAAGAGACTAGTCTCCTTAGCACATAAGCTAGTTTCGAAAAAAAAAAAAAAAAAGACATTAACTGGGCAACATTACCCTTTAGTAATGAAAGAAAAATAATAACAAATATAACATATGATTTAGATATTGTTGCTGACAATTTAGAGCTTAACTCCTAGGCACACGATGTTGATAAGTCATCACAACTCTCTTCTCGGTATTTCTAGTTGTCAAGTAGTAGAGATAATCCCCTTGACAAACTCTACTAAGAAAAGTAATTCTTGGCATAGGGTATGCTACACTCAGGTGATGCCCTGATAAGTAATACTATGTAGTTGAGTAGTGGGAAATGCCCTTTAACTATTAAAAATTTATCGATCCAAATGCTACTGTTGCTGCACCAGTGCAATTAATAACAATGCCACTGTCGTTACATGAGCGCAGATGATCATTTTCTCCTAAAGGACTTTTTAAACATTATTGCTAGGAAGCATCTTCATTCCAAATGCTATCACATCAGACATATCATTGTAATGCATATGATCATAAAAAAATAAAAAGCGTTCTAAAATCAACTATTGCTTCTAGTGACAACCCTTATTACCAAAACATGCTTTTTTTGTGATGCTTATCATAACTTTATAAATATCTAAGGGATTGAAGTGATCCAACTATTATATCTTTTCATGTGTTGCTATTATACAAGAGCTAGTGCTCCAAAACATATGATGGCTAGATACATTACCAAGGCAAAAATGAGTACCATGAATATAAATGGATATACAGTTGGCGAGTTAATTTTATTGTCATGGTCAGTTTCACATATTCGATACAACTCATATTGAAGGGAAAAAAGAGTCAACGTTGCATGACCAAGAAGATTACAATGAAGGGAGCATGAGCGGATGCCTATCATAAACCAACGAATTCTATATGCAATGCACATTTGAATGTGATGCTTGAAACCTAAAATATTTAGCTATGCATGATCTTTACTTATGCAAGTGCCCACAATGTTCATTCCTGCAATATCTCCAAAGCATGTATGTGTATGTGAATGTGATACTCGCTTGCTCATGACGTTATGCTCTATATAATGTTACTACAATTGGTCGATTAAAAGTACATGCATGAAAATAACATATCGCTTTCAAACAAAGTCAATGCACTTCTTTAAGACATCGCAACTCTTAATTAATATAGGATTTCAATACAGCACTTGATTTCTAGTTGTGGTACAAAGGAGTAGTGTATCAGAAGTTGTTGAACTTCGCCTCAATCCTTCATGAGTAGTGTTTGCACTTCATATAGGTATTTGCTACATGTGATGTCCATGCATGAGCTTACTAGATGCTCTCATATAGTATTCTTCTAAAATGGTGCCTTGGCATGATTTTTCATTACACCAACAGTAATTGAATGTGATCACTGCCACTATGAAGGGAAGGAGAAGATGTGGTGAAGATTCAACACCAGGTAGCCTTAACACATGCATTTCAAGAATCAAGGATGAGTTAGTTTTCACAAATGGAGAGAATGTTATAATTAACAAGATTTAAAGAAAAAAAAAGGATCACTTTCATCAAGAAGCAAATGCATATGGATGAGACTTGCCAAAGAAACACACGAGTGTAAACACAAAAAATGCATGGATTGGAGTCCTAAAGTGTAGTTCACATTTGGAAGATAAAAATAGAAGCAGCACAATTTTGAGCTAATACTAGACCAAACAACTCAAATGTGAGAACTGAACAAAACAGCAACGCACTACACCAAAAACAATAGCACGTGATAGCCATCAACAAAAATTACCAACATCAACCCTCACACTTCATTTCACTCCAATACCAGCTCAAGCAATAGCAGTGCACACAAAACCAACATACAAGCACTTGGTAGTTTCAAAATGCAGCAGTAGTCCTACTTGTTTCATTGGGATTGAGAGTTAATTTTACAAACATTTGTGGCTTAAAGTGGAGCTAAAATATCTAAAGCTAAGCATCATGCTAATGATTTAAGAAAAAAATGAAGCACATATTGCACCTAATATAATGAGAAAATCAAGATAAACTGTAGCTGAAAATGAGAAGTAAATTTATGCATGGCATTATAATAGCAGCTGCAACATGGTTTCGTAAACTGGTCATATCTCTCTCATACGAACTCCTATTGAGATGATTTAAAATGCTATAAAATTACAAGATAAAGATATTTGAGTTTTATTTTTTAAGTTTTAATCAATTCTAAATGTATCAAAGTGAAATTTGAACTTGAAGTTGTTGTTCAAACTATTACGACATCCTAATCAATGAATCGTGAATCAAACGCATCTCTCTCATCTAGAATCGGATTGAGGTACTCAAAATTATATTGAAAGAAGAGAAGGATATCTAAAACTTTCATGTTTTGAGTTTTCATGGATTCACAATGAATCAATACAGATTTAGTCATGAATTCACTGCACATGTGGTGGTAACTTCAAAAGTTACAAATTTGGCATAGTGTTGTAAATTGTGCGGATGCATTTTCCTCATCCAATATCCAATTAAAAAGATTCAAAATTCTTTGAAAAGAGGAGAAGAAGATATAAAACTTTCATATTTTGAGTTTTGATGGATTCGAAATACATCAATACAGATTTATGTATGAAGTTACTACATGTCAGTGGTGGTGCCTGATTTTATAGATTTGATAGAGTTTGGTAAATTATAGATATTTCCCTCATCTGAGCTCTTTTTGATGTGATTCAAAATCCTATGAAAACATAAGAGTGAGCTCTAAGAGTTTTATGTTTTAGGTTCTAAGAGATTCTAAATGTATTAAGGTCAATTTTTATTGCGAATTTACTATATGTTAGTAGTGGTGCCTAATTTTATAGATTTGACAAAGCGTGGTAAATTGTTGATATTTCTCTCATCCAAGCTCCTTTTGATAGAATTCAAAATCCTATTAAAACACACAAGAGAGCTATACAACTTGCATATTTTAGGTTTTGTAAGATTCTAATCAAATTTGGGTCGAAAATCATTATGAATTTACTGCACAACATCTCATATTAAACAACAGCTGTGATTTATGCGAACAAGCTCAAGAGGAAGTTGCAAGTTGTAGCAGAAGTTCTAAGATTAGAATCTTGATTAGTTCCCAATAATAACAAAAGATAGCTCCAAAATACTATTGAACCAAGAAATCAATCATCATTTACTATTTGGATCCATTGTCAAAGTACATGTGTTTTCTACTCAACCTTTCAAGTTTACTACAATCCAAACTTATTGGCAGATTAGGGTAAAGATCTTATAGTATGCTTCTCACAATACAACCACACTATGTCACAATATATTCAAGAACTATTTGGGCATGAACTAGAAGTAGTCTAAAAAGGAACGTATGACCTTAAAGCTTGCACTGAATAAGGCACCTCTCAAAACCATCGAACAAATGTCCATTGATTCAAAATGAATCAAAGCGCTCTGCATTGTAACTTAAGTGCTCACTATTACATCTCTTTGTTATATTAGTGTATAAGCAAATCTTTACACATCATTCCAGGACACCTCTCTAGGGAACCACTAGGGACATCTTAGTACATATACTGCCAGTAAATGGCACTGATCAAAGCTTCGCATCGTGGGAAAGGCGAAGATACTTTTTGAAGAAGCGAATAGTAAGGAAATTGGTATTGAATAGCCTAGTGTTCCAATCACTGTCTTCTAGATTTTTTTTTTCTAATTGTTTATTGAATTTGGCAAGTGAAATGGGTGTTCATAGTAAAGAGGTGGTAGGTGTGAGTTACTTAGAAAGTGAGTAGCGGTAGCGCTTAGCCAATCATAGGACTGACAAGCTAGGATTTTGACATTTCACTGCCTTTGCTGACTGAGGTACTACAATTCTACCTCAAGGAATGGTTGGAGGTTATGGCTTTACAATTTTGCTTCGATTTTAAAATTTCCAATCTAGAAAGAAGACACAAGTCATCAATGGTTTTGGAGCACCCATCCTTCCCACTATGTCCATTTTTCTTTTTTTTTTTGAAGCATGAATATGATTTATAAGGACATCATCATTTCTGCTATCCTAAATAGATGAACTATCACAGGGCCCCAAACAACTAACAGAGGTAGCCATGCCATCACGAGATACAATCTCACTTTTTTAGTAACAGAGTGTTGGACAGGTACAATTGACATCCTAGTACAATCGGTCACCTGAAGAGCAATCCAACGCTGATAAGTGAATACCATTTTTTCTAAGAGCATACAAGGTGAAGCTGGCATACGTTTTTAGGTGTTGGACAGAAAAAAAAAATGTAGACCAAAATTCGTTAGACAACAATTACATTGCATATGAGGGCTGAAATTGCGCTGCTGCATCAATGAAGATTTGTGACATTGAACTCTAGTACATCTCCTTCAAAACAACCCAACCCCAAAAGTCTAGCAGTGCTGACAAATTGGACGAGGACTTGTAGGCTCCTCTTTCTTTTCAAGGTTACCACTAGGGTCCAAAAGAGCATGAAAAACTTATTATATCAAATTATGTGAATGTAGCCAGCTTGGGCCTTTATCCTTATGTGACTCCATAATGCCTACTGACGGTAACCAAACAAACTTCGAGAGCCATAACACAACAATAGTAGTAGTAATGTGAATAATTACGAGACACATGAAAAAAAAAAGCATCCAAATTTTCAAAGGAGCACTACAACAAAAGAAATAAAAAAAGGAAGGGCATACATCCAACACACTATTTCGTAATCACATCATATCCAAATTACAAAGAACTATACAAAAATTGTTTCAACCTCAATAATTTGAACGGAGCTGCAATAATACCTAACTAGACAAAGATTAGTCAAGAATAGAAGTTGCCACTATCAAGAATGAATTCCTTTTTAGTTTTCGATCGAGTGAGAACTCATAGACTATTTGAGCTACAATGATGAAGCACCCACACTAATAGAACTCACTCAAACCAACTAGAAGCTCGATTGAAACTCGTTTTACCAAACAAGGTATACCACCATCAAGCTACTAGTTTTTGAATAAAGACACTACAATGTGTGCTATCTCACTATGATTAAACAGAATCGGCCACTATGAGAGACGAAAAAGACAAACGACCTTTGGAGATGAAAGAGACCTGCCATGTACATTATCAAGAATGTTAGACAGTTGAACGTCTAAAAAAGTGAATGATTAAAAATGAAGATGGGAATACACATACCGATTGAAATCAAAGCAATGACAGGGGAAAATAGCAACAAAGAACATATTAGTAAAGTTAAGTAAAACAGTAACAAGAGATAAAAGATTAGACCATACTAGACATAGAAGAAATCATGATGACAAATCCAAATATGACCTTAGTTGTTGGACGTGTTTTTTTTTTTTAAGAGTCTAGAAAATGTATTTCTAAGAGAGAGAGAAAGGAGAAGAGGAGGAATGAAGTTTTCCGTGAAAAAATGAAAGGAATTGGAAAAAGCCATTGGCTTCTTTAGCAAATAAAAAAGACAAACATTGTCTCCTTTAGCAAATAAGAATAAACAAGGAGGAATGAGCACCTAGTGCATCATACATGAACCAACGACATGTGAATACATCTCACTAAAGGTACAATATAGTACCATATTACAGGGGTAGGTAAAAAAACCAGTCGAACTGGACCAATCCGTAACCGAATCAAACCAAACCAAAAATATATTTTTTTTTTTTAACAATTTGGTTTAAAAGTTTTCCAATTCGAACCAATCTATAAATTTATAATTAGTTGGAGGGGTAAACCAAACCAAACCAAACCATTTTTAAAAAAAAATAATAATATTTTACTTTTAAGTTGTAACTATAAATTTTTTTATTATAATTGACTAAATGTCATATATGTTCATATGATTTCATTTGATATTTACTATTTGATTAATATTGATTAAAATCAAATTTTTTATTTTTAATTTTGTTTTTTTTAGGTTCATGACATATGTTCTCTTGTTGATGATGGCGTATTATTTTTTAAAAATAGTTTTTAACTTTATGAAGTATGTATTTAGTTATAAACTCTTATTATGTATTAATTATTTAATATATTTTGTCAGCAGATCATTTTATTTATTGATGTTTTGGCTAAATTTATTAGTAGACGATTGAGTTGATGGTTCTATTCAAAATTATAAATTATAGCTTACTATGTATTAGTTAGTAAATATATTTTATTGGTAGATAATTGCTTTTATAAAGAACTATAGATTAAAAGTATGATGAATTCATAAAGTATTTTATTGTATTTTGCAATATAAACTTTGTAAAGTGATATAAATATTTAAGTATCTACACAAATGTAAAAAAACTAGAACAAATAAAATTTTTAGTTAGAATTTTAATTTAATCTATACTCCAAACCGAACCAAACCATTATTTAATGATTTAGAAAATTTTTAATAGTTTTGTTTGTGATGGAAAAAAAAAAAACAAACTGTAAATCATGGTTTGGTTTGGTTTAAGTAAAAACCGAACTAAACCATAAATTATGGTACTAATCCGTGCCTACCCCTACCATATTGTACCAAATTTTGTCTACTGGTATATGTTGGTATGCTAGGCGAGGATGCATGTGAAGTTAAAAATGCATATATGGATCGAGTCAATTTTGAAGTTAGTAATCCATGTAAGTTTTGTTATATGCAGCTAACTTTAATAATAGGTGCCAAAAGGCAGTATGTTGTATCTATTTGACATCATTATAGGTTATGAGTTCTATGGATGAGATAAAGAGTCATGGGTATAATTAGACAAATCAATAAACAATGCTTTTTATAGACAATATAACAAGATCAATAATAGATCTGATGTGTTTGCTAACTTGGAAGTAATTAGTCAAGTGCGACACTGAAGCCGATAAATTAAATGTGATTGAAGAGTTTGCAAAAGAGAGGGATATGCACATTTTTACTCGTCAAGGGAGATCGTCTACATGAAGCAAACACAAAAAGATGGATTAATATATAAGAGGAAAGTTGCTCATAAAAATTGCAAAAAAAAAAAAGGGCAATCTAGATTGTCTTGGAAGCAATATAAGTTTAGCATGAGGCGATGAACGTAGCTATATGATATCACAAAAGCATATACCGAGAGAATCCAATTGTTTAACAGTATCGCACCAGACTTTTACATCATAAATTATTAAGAAATTAACATGCAAAGCAACAGTGCAGCTAATTCATAGCACACATGTGCTAGGCAAGACTTTGGCCATTCGAAAGGGCTCAACTAATGCCCAAACCCCTCCAAAATAGCCAAAGGACTTTGGTCAAGGGGCAAAATGTATATTGTTGAATTTGATTATAAAGGTTCAAAGCCTAATTTTTATTTGGGTTTAACTCTTTAAGCTAATGTAACAGGGCTTAAAGAGTTAGCCTAGTTCAATTAGAATGATCAAGGGAGATTTGGCATGGCGGGATTGGAGTAAGGCCCATTGGAATTGGCTTACTTAATTCTAACCTTTCTCAAATTGGCTCACACATATTACAAATAAAGGCCTCAATAGGCCCAGATCCATAAGAGAACCCACTTCTATATCCATTATAAGAGGGACTTATCATAGCCATTGGTCATCTATCTCATCTAATGAATGACATCGATAGCTGAATACCCTATAAATACCCTTAGTCTCTACCTCATTTGGATAGGTGAAATCTTGGATAAACACCACTATGTTGCCGGAAATCTGCATTAGTGAATCAATTACTTGATTTACTTAAGAACACACATGATATTTATAGTATTTAGTGAGGTTGATGCTTTCTAACTTTCTTACCTATCATGCGTGTGTTAGAGCCTATTGAGATTGTCTACTCCTCCCTATGTGATTCTCTCTTGATCATTCCCATACGTATTATTTCTTTAAGTCATATATAGCGATAGTCATGTGACACGCACGTGATCATTCTAATCGAATCCTTACCCACACATTAAGTAATATATTAAGTATTTCATATTACCATTAAAAAAAGTATAGCAAGTAATATATTATATATTTTAGTAGCACCATCATGGTTGGGTATGAATTTGAATCATTAAATAATTATCGAAGATTGGTCTTAAAAAAAAAAAAACATGAACCGTAGAATTTTCCATATAAGAATTACACAAGTATTTCCAATGCTGCTTTTTTATAATATTAATGCACAACACATAATGATAGCTTAAACTAGCATAAATAACAACAAATTAGTATATTCAATTTGCGCTTTATTAACAATATTAAGTGTTTTGACAAATTAAGTTATGGTAAACTTGAAATTGGGAATTTTTTGTCTTTTGCAACACAAGCAATATTTATTTACACAAATATGATATATATATATCTCAAATTAATTACCAAATTACCATAGAAAAATCACATGTGTTTTTTGCTTTTACAAAAGAATCATATTTTTAAAATGTGATTTGCATTTTGCTATTTACAGAATTATAGAATATAAATGCGATTTAAGGAGGATATTAATTTTTGGAGGTGTGATTTTAATTTTGGAGATCGCAAGTCAAAATGAGAATCTTGTGCTTTTTCAAGAATCAAATTTTGTAAATGCGATTTTGTATTGGTAAAATGATAATCAATTCTCTATAAATTACATTGTGGTAATTTTCTTTTCTTTTCTTTTCTTTTCTTTTCTTTTTTTTTTACAAGAATGACAAGTAGTGTTACACCCTTAAATTACTTTTTTATATAGTTGTGTGTACATGGTGAAACCTATGACACATCATCGTTGAAATGGATTACACCTAAACAAAAACAATTGATACTTTCAAACACTTTTTAATTAATTATATTAAGCGGCATCCTTCATTAAGTTATGGCATGAATAAAGTAAGTCTCATAAATAATTTTTTATTATATAAATTAAGGAACTTAAAGTTGTTTTCTTATATGGTATGTATATATATTGTGAGAGCTATTTCTTTGATGGTGGATTTAATTTAAACAAAAACCAATTGATAAGAAATTTTATGGTCCCACCATTTTCTTTTAACAAGATTGATGATAGGTCTAAATTTATATGTAATCATGAACCATGAAAATACTTATTCTATTAACTTTTATAACAGTAAATTACACAAAAAGGTCTCGACGTTTATGGATAAGTTCATTTAAGGTCCCAACATTAAAAGAAGTTGGTCAATTTGGGTCCCCATGGACATATGTCAATAAGAGGATAGTCATTTGAGTTTTAATTAAATATTCTCCCTTGTTGACATATGTCCATGGGGACTAAATTGACCCACTTTTTCAAACGTTGAGACTTTGAATGAACTTACCCGCAAATGTTGGGATATCTTTTTAACCACTCGAAACATTAAGACGTTAAATGAACTTACCAATAAATATTGGAACCTTCTAGTGTAATTCATCCATTTTTATAATTATTTCAATAACCCAATAACAGGCAAAATGATCCTATCCACAGGATTATGTAAGTTTTCTAGTTAACATATTCAATTACTTTTTACTAACTATGTTAAGTGGTTTCGCTAATTAAGTTACAATCCAATATACCTCGTAAATAGGTTTATATAAATAAATAAAACTTAAAATTGTTTCATTATATAACATGTGCATACAATACATATGAGGTAGTCGTGTGTATACAAATACAATATACATGGTGAGACCAATCATAGATTAGAATTGAGAGGGGGGATGGGATACTAGCAAGGAGATTTGAATAGTTACATGATAAACTCTAAATTAAACCATAAATATTAAAAATACTAATCATAAGTGAACTCATTACTCATTAGTTAAACTTGAAAATGTCAATGGGATATGTTTACTAAATGGAACTATAAATGGGTCTAAGTGCTTGTCTTAAAACATGACACATTTATAAGAAAGTTTAAATGGGTTGAATCTATTCATTAAAGTAATTTTGTCAAGTTTTACTTTTACAAATCTATTTGTAATTGTTTAATGTTGGTGTTGTCAAATCAATGGGTCAAGTTATTGCTATCTTAAATTTTAATATCTAATATGAGTAATAAACACTGTTAATTGGATTACTTATACTTGGAGTCAAAGTAGGCTATTACATATTTCCATTACCATCATAAGAATCATCGATAATTTCCATTAAATAAACTAATTTTTTACTTTCATCCAAACATTTTAAATTTATTTATGGTTATAGATGTCTATCTTCCATCCTTAAAGGATGGCATAAGTTTTGTTTTAATCAATTGACTTTAAATATCTTTTAGCATATTTTCATATAATTGCTTTAACAATTTAATGTTGTTGAGACATAAATGCTAGTATATTGGTATTTATAGTTACCTATATGATTGGTGAGTTTAATGGGCACAATCGACCTTTTGTTTTTGCATAGGTTGGATTGGAAAAATTAGTTGTATCACTCACAATATGCTAACCAAGTCAATCTACTAGAATTGTTCTCAAGTGTGCTTGAAATCTATGCATGTAGCTTATTGGTGACCTTTAGTTGAGAAAAGTGGTGAGTGATTGTTGTAAGACAAAGGTTAGTATGTAATAGAATCTAGTTACAAGAGCTATATGTTTCACCTGGGCACAAGTTTAACTTGGTTGCAAAGCAAACCTGAGACTCATAATTCCTAGTTCAAAAATTGTGGAATCAAGATTGACCCAATTTTCAATCAAGTTTAAGAACCCATTATATCTTCCAAGACACATTTTATTTATTTTTAGAAAAACACTTTTTTTTTCCATATTATATCCTCCTTTCATCTTACCAATGGACCCCTATTTGCAAATATCTCATGTATCTATGTAGACCTCCATGTGGGATGGCTTAGAATCAACTAGTAGTAGTAATGACATGCCACGGTTATGCAATGGGGACTTCAACAACATAACATACAATCATGAGAAAAAAGGGAGGAAGATCTTAAATGCAACCATCTCATGGAAAAATTTTATAGAATGGTCATGAATGCTAACATGAATGAATGATTTGGTTTTTTCAAGGCCATTGTTATATTAGTTAAACAAAAGGGAATATGAGAGGGTAATTGTGGAGAGAATTGATGGGGATTAGTGTTTTTGGAGTGGGTTCACAAATTTCCTATAATAGAGGCTATCCATGGTGAAATGGTGGCATTTGATCAAGTTGTTTTAATAATGGATACTTGCTGCACAGATAAAAAGGGGAGAAAGATATTTAGATTTGAAAACATGTAAATAAAGAAACAATTCTAAGATTGAAGGACAAAGAAGGCTAATGAATTGAAGATTAAGAGGGAATTATCTAATGAATTGAAGATTAAGAGGGAATTATGTGTTAGTTCCACACTTTCATAGCAATATATTGAGTCTTGTGGGCACTTAATTTAGCAAGGTAGATTCAATTCCTAAGCTTATTAGTGATGAAATAAGTGAGGATTTGGGGAAGCTTGTTTGTAGAAATGTGCAACATTCAAAAGGGAGCATTGAAAGCACTAGCTATTAAGGTATATTAATCTTATAACTTTTCATGAGGTAGTCTTTCTCTTCTAAACAACACAGACATTATCCTTATTTCTAACATAACCTCTCTTTAAGAGGTAATCCATTTCCATCTCATTAACCTTTATAATTTCACTTTCAAAATAATTTCTAGGGTCCTTATATATCGACTTAAATTCATTCTTTGTAATTTGGTATTTGAACCTTATAATGCATTCATTTCTAAACAAGTAATTTTCATGATAACGCTATCATAATATAAGAAACAAGACATGTTGTGCCATTAAATTATATATAAATAAGACATATGATAGGGTTGAATAAAATTTCCTAAGGGCTTTTTTTTTTAATCAAAGGTTAGGCATCTAGGAAGCATTAATCAATTAGATTACAATATAATTGTAAATGAGAAGGTAGCAAACATAATTATACCATCTTGAGGTCTATGACAAGATAATCCTCTTTCTCCTTATTTGTTATTTTGGTGGTAGATGTGTTGTCAAAATATATAGGAAAGGAGACAAAGATAAGAGACTAATTAGGATGGAAATGAGGCAGTCTCGTCCTATCTCATCATATATAATATTTGGCAATGATTCATTAATTTTCTCAAAAGGCATTTGTTGTAAATATTCAAGTTTTAAGAGATCTTATTCATAAGTGTTGTAATATATGCAAATGGTGAACTTTCAAAATATAGCTATTTCTTCAACAAAAAATACCTCAATTTAGATGGTAAATGAAATATGTGATGTAGTTCAAATTTCAACATTGACAAATCCTGGGAAGTATTAAAGTTATCGAACTTGTGGTTAAAGAACAAATTTGGGCTTTAAGATTTGTAAGGGATAAAATTACCCTCTCAAAGGAACATAGATCCTTAAGTTTTAAGGATCTATATAACTTCAATTTAGCTCTCCTCACAAAAGTTACCCGAAGAGTGCACTCAAATCTAGATGTCTTTAGATTCTTAAAGGTATTTAACTAAAAGTTATCTAGAGAGTGTACTCAAATCTAGATGTCTTTGAATTTTTAAACGCATTTAACTTTCTAACTCCACTTTCTCACATCCTTTTTAGGGTTTTTATGACTTTTAGGGTTTGTCAAGCATATTACATGAAAGAAAAAGTTGTTAAAGGTAGGTGATGGAAACTCTAATATAGTCAGGATAAATTGCTAGATTCCAAGTCTATAATGTTTCAAGCCAAGTTTCAAATCTTAACTCTATGATCATGATCTTAAGATGGTTGATTTGATTGATGAAAATTCAAGATCATGGAGCATGTAGAGGCTTTGTCATTTTTCTTTCCTTTTTTAATCGTAAAATAATGCATGAAACGTAAGAAACTCCACTATTACATGCTTCCATGATGAACTACTTAGTGTAGCCACATGATAGAGCTAGAAAATGCACAAACCTAGTTGAGTTTAGAACAATCAAAACATAATTATGAGAATATCAAGTCCAAAAGGCTTCTCCAAATAATCTTTTTTTGACCACTAGCATTTATGAGTCCAAGTTTGTGCATAATTCTTAGTTGACGAGTAGCATTTACGAGTCTAAGTTTATACATAATTCTTATGCTAAAATTTAGTCTCTAAATATAGTAATTACAGTGTATATAGTTGTATATATTTATTAGAATTCATGTATTAATTTTTTCAAATTAGTTTGTACAGTGGCTATATATATGCACATCATTCTTTAAAGGAATACAACAAAAAAATTTGACTTGGTATCAAAGCCTCCCCTTCAAACTCATAAAATATTTATCACCTTTAAACCAAATTATCATCTTTGAAATATGTCAGAAACACAATCAACCCATTCATCTCCGTACCAACCATACATGTACAAACTGAAAACACTAGTTTTAATGCTAGTGTGATCCTTACTAATTTAATTATGATATCTGGTCTCAAATCATGGAGATGCAAATTATTGGGCATGAAAAACTTGAATATATTATGGGTGAATCGAAACTTCCTCAGGAGACTAATCCATCTTACACTGAATGGTATGTTGAAAATCAAAAGTTCAAGGGATGGTCGTTGATGTCCATGTCACCAGAGATCATGAAACGATATATTCGATTGCGAACTACACGAGAAATCTAGAGTGCTCTTGCTAAAACATTCTATGATGGATCCGATGAAACACAACTATTTGTATTGAATCAACATGCCTACTCTACAAACAGGGTAGTCATTCTATATCTACATATTATGGTGAGCTTATTGCAATTTTTCGAGAATTGGATCATCATGATAAGATTATCATGAAAGATCCTGATGATGTTGTTGCACACACGAAATCAATTGAACGACAACATGTGTATATTTTCTTGAATGGACTAGGTGTTGAATTTAAGCAAATTCGAGGTGAGATTCTTCGTAAAGATCTACCACTTGATCTTGAAGAAACTTATGCATATGTACATCGTGATTTTGTTCGAAGGGCAACACTAAATAGTGAACCTGAGTCATCGTTATGCTAGCTCATCAGACAAAGCCTCAACAAATGACTTCAAAATCTAATCAAATAAAGTTCGTAAATCTGGATAAAAAGATCAGTCATACACGTTCTAAATGTGTGTGCACTCATTGTAGTGAAGAAGGACACACTAAATCAAGATGTTATGAATTGATTGGCTATAGAGTGGTGGGATCCTGCCAAAGCACCTCACAAACAAAACTCCAAATCAAGTTCTTCAGTTGGTATTTCTAAATCACCTAATAAAGACAATGTGCCATCTAATGTTAGTGAAGTTGCTTCTGCCTTAGCAACTACCTCAGCCTTTGGTAAGACTGATACTTCAAGATAGCTCTCTCATTCTTTGAACACTATTAGTAATCATCAATGTTATTAGAACCGGACTAGACCGGCCGATTCAAACCGGTTCAACCGAAACCGACATTCAAAGCGGGTTGGTTCTTGGTAGTAGACTATTTTTTGGTTGAACTGGCCAGACTCAAATGACCCAACCAGTTCAATCGCAAACCGATTGACCTAGATAGATCATTCGAGTTGGAATGCACCCCTTAATTTATAAAGAAAAAAAAAAAAAAAAGCTACAAAGTAACACTACATCACTGATGGTGACCTGAAGAGTTTTTATTTAAACCAACTACATTTGTTGAAAGGTCTTCTTACTGAGCTAGCAAACGTTAACTCAAGCTCTCATCCTCCTCCTTTCACCTCTCCTTTGTAATCTGCTTCATGGTCGTCTATTTGGTTTAAGGATTGGATCTTGGGCTTAGGTTCTTAGGTCCGAATCCAAGTTGGTTGTTATGAATCAAGCTTTGTGGTTTTTCGTCCACAAATTGAATTTTGCGTTTTGGCTTTTGGTCTTGTCATGTAAAGCATTGATTTTGAGCTTGATTGTGAAATCTTCGTCCATTTTACTTGAAATTTCCGCATACTCATGCGAAGCTTAATTACTGGTTTGCATTTCTAGCACCAATCTCTCTCTCTCTCTCTAGCTGATGTTATCTTGATTTTTTAAATTGAAATTTTAGAAATGATCGTTGATGGTGAACTCTAGAGGGTATTTACGTGGGGGAAAAAGGAAATAGAAGTGCGGATATGATTTAATGGTAGATGTTTCTCTTTTTTAATTGTTTCTTCTATTTAATGTTTTATTATTTCTGTGTTGTGAAGGGAACGTACTACTAGAATGGATATGACTTACCGTGACAACTTATAAAGAGAGAGGGGGTGGAGGAGGAGGCGCGGTGGGCGGGCGGGTGGGTAATTGGTGACTGGTAATGAAAGCATAGGTTTAGTGTCTCGATCAATATGAGTCTGCTCACCTATCTTGTCTAGATGCAAAAAGTCAATCTCTTTTCGTAGAAGCCATGCTCACATTTTTGTTTTATTTTTTTGTTTAATACATTTTTGTTTCATTGGATTTCACCAAATAACAACATAGGAATTGTCTTGAGATATATATATATATATATATTATTTATTTATATATTTTCACCAAAGAATTGGTTTGAAGTGGATATATTATATTGCTTCCATTTAAACCTTTTAGTGTTTTATATTACATTTTATATTATAATTTGGCTGAATAAGTAAACTTTATTTATTCATTTTTATTTTATTCATCAATGAATGAGTAAATAAATAGAAAAATAAGTATGCATTCAAAGATGTGGTTATTTATCCACAATGACATTTTCTGCTTAAAATTAAATATTATATTATACTTTCTTATCGATTTAATAGCTCATCCACTTATAGAGTTGATCTAATTATACATTTAATTTTGTAATTTTATAATTATTTGTCTTTCACAATTAAAAGATAACTTATATTTTCGTTTTTCATTAAACCCGATTCAACCCTCAATTGAATCATGTTCGACCCCTGACCCCTTAGCATGTTCAGGTCATTCCCTGATCTAGGTCTGATAACATTAGTAATTATGCATGGATAATTGATTCGGGTGCTACTAACCATATGGCCTTTGACAAAGATTGTGTTAAATCTATAAAATCAACCTCAAAACCCATAGTGTCTACAGCAAATGGTACATCTCCTATCATGGGAGAAGGTTCTATTACTCTTACAAACAATTTAAATTTGAACTCCTTATGGTTCTTCCAACTCTTGGTCATAAATTACTATCTCTTGCTCAAATAACTAATGCTTTACAATGTGTTGTAATTTTTTGGCCTAATTTTTGTGTTTTTAAGGACATTTAGATACAAGAGACAATTGATTATGGTACTAAAAAGGAAAAAGCTCTATTATCTCAATTTGAAATTGAACAGCTCTAACCAGTTAGCTCAAGCCTTTATGATAAACAAAAGTGATTGTTCAAATAATGAAATTTAGTTGTGGCATAGACGTCTCAATCATGCATCTTTTGGTTATTTAAAGAGATTGTTTCCAAAGTTTTTTGTTGATGTATCTATTTCATATCTTAAATGTGAAATTTGTGAACTGGCTAAAAGCCATTGTGTTCCCTTTCCATTAAGTATGAATAAGAGTTCTTTACCTTTTATGGTGATTCATTCTGAGATATAGGGTCCTGCACCTATATGTCCTTTTAAGTGGTGCTAAATGGTTTATTTCCTTTATTGATTATCATACCCGTATGACTTAGATTTGCTTGATGAAATCCAAGAATGAAGCCAGTTCATTATTTAAAATTTTTCATAGAATGATAACTACCCAATATCGAGCTAATATACAGGTTCTTCGTACTGATAATGGTGGTGAATTTGTAAACCAAGATCTCAAACACTATTTGAACTCCCATGGTATTGCTCACCAAACAACTTGTCCTTACTCACCTCAACAAAATGGGGTTGTTGAATGTAAGAATTGTCATCTTCTTGAGATAGTACGTGCTTTGTTGTTTAAAGCTCGTATGCCTACTAGTTACTAGGGTGAAGCAAGCACTACTACGACTTATCTAATTAATTGCACACCATCTAGTTCCTTGGATTTTAGACTCCTTTGCATGTTCTTCATCAAGCAGTTAGTACTCCTTCTGGACCTAATTTGCAACCAAAAGTATTTGGTTGTGTAGCTTTTGTTCATCTTCATAAACACTTGAGAAGTAAACTTGAACCTAGAGCTCTTAAGTGTGTGTTTGTTGGATATGGTTTAAATCAAAAAGGTTATTGGTGTTACAGTCCCCCTTCTAAGAAGCTATATGTTATTCTTGATGTTGCATTTCATGAACATAATTGTTTATTATGTTGTTAAGTCTCCACTTCCACGGGCGAATCAGAAGGAATTACAGACTCTGAAATATCCAAATGAAGATAAGATAGATAGAAGTGATGTACCAATTGGCCAATTATTCTCTCAGAATAGTTTGGAGACCGAAAAATTACAGGTAAATTATGAACCTGAGTCATCCCAAGAAAACCAGTCAGAATCATCAAAATCATCCCAAGGAAATCCTGAACCCAAACTGCCTAGTGACAATTCTGAACTATCCCAAGAAAATTTTGAACCAGTCTTTGTTCTCCTAAATCAAAGCACTAGAGGAAATCCTAAATTGAACTATGAACCTCTTTTTAATGCTAGAGCTAAATATCTCATTAGTTAGTATGTATCTTATCAAAGACTGTCAAAAGAAAATGAGTCATTCATGAATCAATTATATTTTGTATCTATTCATCAAAGTGTGCAAGAAGCATTAAAGGATTCCAAGTGGAAAGCAGCAATGAATGAAGAAATGAATTCTCTACAAAAGAATTCAACTTGGGAGATTGTAAACTTGCCAGAAGGAAAGAAGCCTATTGGTTGTGGATGGATACTTACTGTCAAATATAAGGTAGATGGAGTAATCGAACGATTTAAAGCAAGACTTGTAACTAAGGGATATGTTCAAACTTACGACATTGATTATATGGAGACTTTGCACCAGTAGCCAAAATTAGTACTGTTCGAATTTTATTATCCTTGGTAGCGAACCTTGATTGGGACTTGCAACAATTTGATGTAAAGAATGTACTTTCACATGGAGATCTTCAAGAAGTTTAAATGGAGTTACCTCCAAGTTATAATATGAAAGTCAAAAATAACAAGAAAGTTTGTAGGCTGAGAAAGGTGTTGTATGGCTTGAAGCAACCCCCTAGGGCGTGGTTTGGAAGATTCACAAGTTCCATGAAGTCATTTGGATATAAGCAAAGCAACGCTAATCACACTCTATTTTTGAAGCACAATAAAAATAAAATCACTACTCTCATTGTGTATCTTGATGATATAATAGTGATTGGAAATGATCCTAAAGAAAGAAAGGCATTATAGGATCATCTTGCTCATGAATTTGAAATGTAGGACCTTGGTCAATTGAAGTACTTTTTGGGGATTGAAATATCAAGGTCAAAGAAAGGTATTTTTCTTTCATAATATATATATATATGCTCTAGATCTATTGTATGAAGCTGGAATGATAGCATGCAGTCTGGTTAGTACTCCTATTGAAGAGAATTTGAAGCTAGGTATACATTCAAATCAAATTCCCATTAATAAGGAACGTTATCAGAGACTTGTTGGGAGATTGTTGTATCTTGTAGACACTTCACCTAATTTAGCCTATGCATTAAATGTTTTAAGTCAATTTATGCATTCTCCTAGTAAAGAACATATGAATGTCGTAATGTGTTTGAAATCCTCACCAATCAAAGGAATTATGTTTGTTAAAATGGAAAACTTAGATGTTTAAGGATATACCAATGCTGATTGGGCTGGATCAATTGATGATAGACAATCTACGTCTGGATATTTTACCTTTATTGAAGGAAATTTAGTAACATAGAGGAGCAAGAAACAAGAGGTAGTTACTAGATCAAGTACTAAGGTTGAATTTCAAGGAATGGCTATGGCTATATGTAAATTATTAAAGACAAAGAATTTGATGCATGATTTATATGTTGATCAGATTAAGCCTATGAAGTTGTATTGTGATAACAAGGTAGCTTGTGATATTGCTTATAATCCAGTACAATATGATCAGACAAAACATGTTAAAGTTGATAAACATTTTATCAAGAATAAGTTAGAAAAAAAAATCATCAAAGTTCCACATGTTCATTCCCAAGATCAACTCGCTGATGTACTTACTAAGATAGTGTCTAATCAAGTATTTCATAATTGTTCAAGAAGTTAGGAATGAACAATGTTATGCACCAACTTGAGGGGAAGTATTGACCACTAGCATCTATAAGGCCAAGTTCGTGCATAAATCTTAGTTAACCACCAGCGTTTATGAGTTCAAATTTGTGTATAATTCTTAGGCTAAAATTTAGTCTCTAAATATAATAATTACAGCCATATATAGCTGTGTATATTTATTAGAATTCATGTACAGTGGCTATATATATGCCCATCATTCTTTAAAGAATACAACCAAAAAAATTGATTTCTTTCACTTATTCTCTAATCCTACAATTTACCCTACTAATCTTTGTAAATCCTATATAAATTCACTAATATATCACCAACGCAAGGACAAGAGTTGCATTCAAAGCGCGGACTGGAAGATCATCTCAGCAAGTTCCTACAAAATAGTCCCAATCAGATGTGCGGTTAGAACCAATTTTACACAAAAGTAAATTGCAATTAAGTGTTTCTTAAAAGAGACCATATGAGTAGCTTACCTACTATGTTTTTTCTCATTTTATATTGCAATGCAGAAGAGAAGATGTTGGGGAAAAATTATAGGCGAGCTAAGCTAGGCATTGATCAGTTATATCCTAGTTTTGCAAGGGAAACTTTCCTCACACACAGTTATCAATTGCCGAATGATTTCATCATTTATGTTCCTCGAACCGAATTCGTTATATATAAATGAAAAGGTAATAAGGCAAAAAGTAGAAAACACAAGCCAATTTTTATAACAGTTTGAAAAAGGTAGGCACAATCGATTGCATCCATCTTTTAGTGTTAGGCACGTCCAATATGCCTAGAAAGGCATCTCACGCAATCTAGTACGCTAAAAATTCGACCCCTTTTATAATATTGCATTATAGTTAAAAATCTAAAAAAAAAAAAAAAGAAAGAAAAAGAAAAAGAAAAATCCCTGAGGAACTTGCTGTGATATTACCAATACTTAAGTTGAAGGATTGACTTCTTGTATTTTGAAATTATCTCAGAATCTTGTAATATGAAACATTAGCATATAAATAAAATTAACATGCATGGGTAAACTGCACTTCGAACCCACAACTATTGTGTTCGGGGCACTTATCCCTTAAATCAAAAAGTGGATTTAGCTCTCCATACCTACTAAAGTATCAGATTTACCTCATTGAAATGCCCCTAAGGCTATATATTTATCTGGAGCTTCAAGTGGTAGTTTAGAGCAATAATGCCCATTTTTGAAGGTTCAAGGATCTAAATTCTCAAGTGCCTATTTCATATATATGTAAAGTATGCCCATGCATCCCAAAAGTCCCAAAGTCCAGACGTGTGCAACATAATCAGCTTTTTTATTTTATTTTTTATTTCTGTCTAATTTTTGCAACATAGCTTATAAACATTTGATGATAAAAATGCCAGTAAACTCAGAAGAGAACTCAAACCTGATTTTGAAAATCAGGTCAAACAGAAAGCTTTATTGTAGGGACCGTGCCAAGTTGAGCTATTGATAAGCTTACCTGCTTAGCAGAAGGAACCTTGGGTTCACCCCACTCCATAGCTTTCTTCTCAAGCATCTCAAAGTCAGCCTCACCAGCCTGTCCAAAGATGTTTACTGTAAATACATATGATGAGAGGAAACATAATGTAATAAAACACTTTTATCAGATTAATAACCTCAATTTGAGCTCCAATTTCGGTGTCAAAGCTCTGATAACGCTTCCTGACAAGCTCTTCTTGAGAACCATCCTATCATTGCAGACAGATGGAAATAAGTTAGTCGCACATCCCAACAATACATCTAAGATCTCTTTGTACAAAGGTAGATGTCATGGACAACACAACACCAATGGCTAACCTCAATCAATTTGGCAACATTTCGGAGTCCACGTGCCAAGGTATCCATTCCACTAATGTGTGCAATAAATATGTCCTCAACATCTGTGCTCTCTCTTCGCCTGAAATGGTAGAATATGAGATAAACATGTCATTGAAAATCCACAGTAAAACGAAAATCAAATATGAGAAATCCAGATACACCTTGAAATAAAGAGGGAAAAAAACAAATTACATAATGAGAGAAGATATTAGATGGCAAGTTTTCACTTAAAAGAAGAAAAGTAAAGAAAATACGAACAGTTTCGCGTCAAAATTGAACCCTCCAGGGGCTAATCCTCCCTGCAATTCAGCAGAAGGGATATTAGGGATTTCAAAAAACAATACAAGAGTAATGTCTTTTGGACATTGATATCATATCCAATAATGTGCCTTACATTTCTGACTACGCTTTGCATGACCAGTGTTGCCTCTGCGATATCAGTGAGGAACTGATCAGTATCCCAACCTGCATCATCATAAACCATATATAAGAATATATTGTTTTCAACATAACTGCTCAAGCTCAAACATAAGTTCTGTTGTATAATACCGATTTGCGGATCACCGGAGTTTACATCAATGTTTCCTAGTATACCATTAATTCTTGCAGTTTCAAGCTCATGATGGCAGCTGCACAAATTACAAAATTGCATGTCTAAATTGTACCATTACGGATAAGAGCAATTTAAGCATATGCAAACCAGTAAGACACGGAATTGTCAAATACCTATGACCAGCAAGCGAGGCATGGTTGCACTCAACATTGATCTTGAATTCATCTGCAGAAAGCAATGACAGTTCATATTATTCAAGTAAAACTTTTCATATTATTATTTTACATATTAAGTTATTTTATATGCATTCGTATGGTACAAATACTTCCTCAATAGTGGTAGCCAAACAAAAATCTAATTCTTTGTATGAAAAAGCTTGAAACTGGATCAAGCTGGATTAAGCTTTTGATAAACTATTGGCTCAAGCAGCAGCTTTTCAGGCCAATTAGTACAGCCATGGCAAGTAACATGATCATATTGTTCAACAATCTTATAATGTGACAAAACTACTTTGTCTTCAGTAATTTCAGCTGCTACCAATAAGCAATTTCAGCATGGATATTGACAAATATAAAAGAGCACTCATACACAGAAATTTTCGTAAAGCCAGCCTACCTTCATGGATGAGGGTAATAAAAAAGGATAATATTTGAATATAGAGCGGGAATAGCTAAGAAGAAAACTTGGAAATATGTAGTCAGTATATTCACAAGAATAAACATTACCTAGAAGTCCATATTTCCGCAAGAAGTTGGCAGCTGAAGCAACATCCCAATCATACCTGAAAGATAAAAGGCACAAGTCGGTACATAATGCAAAGTGACAGCAATGTTCAAGGGCACAACAGTTAGACATGGTACATACTGGTGCTTAGTGGGTTCTTGGGGTTTAGGTTCAATTAGTAATGTGCCTGAAAATTGCAGAAAAAATAACAAGTCAAAAATTTAATCTAGTTATATCACATGCCAACAGCTAATTTTATAGGGTTGGGGGTGGAAGCGCGAGCAGGATGTAGTTAAAAAACAAGCAAAAAGACCTAACAGTCACTTTGAACCTAGTGTCATAAATACGAAAGACCAATATGTGATCTTTTTGGTTACTTTTCAGGTCATACCACTTCCAATATCATAAGCTAATGGCGTTGTCAAGAAAATTACCATCGAATTTAATTTTCTTCTTGTATGCAACAGCAGCTTCAAGGAATCTGGCCTGCAGCATCAAAAAGACTTTTGAGGACATGATTTGATAAAAAAACAAAGTAAAATTCTAGGAGAAAAGTCTATTGAATACCATGTGGTCAAGCTCTCTAGCCATGTCTGTGTTCAGTAAAGTCTGGTAACCTTCACGACCACCCCAGAAAACATAGTTTTCTCCTCCCAAGTAATGAGTCACCTGAAAAAAGCAATATATGCTATATTATTAACATCCAGATATACAATGCCTTCCATGAAAATGGTCGAAAGCACTATATTACTTACTTCCATAGCTTTCTTGACTTGAGCAGCAGCATATGCATATACAGCTACTTCTGGACTGTAACATAAATAACAATCATTTAATTGATGTATAAATAGTAGTTAAAAAAAATCTTTTGGAAGCTAAATGATGGCTGAATTATCCATGAACAAGCATACAAGTACAGCAGAATTCATTAAATAGACTTGTATATATGAAGGATTACCTTGTAGCACCTCCGTGCATATATCGAGGATGCAAGAACAATTGAGCTGTACCCCAAAGAGGATGGATGTTTGTTCCCTACATGCAAGTACAGAAAGAATGTAAAGAACATCATACAAAGATCTTATGGGATGTAGTGTAACATAGATTATTGTAGCTTCTCACTGGGCTATTGCACTGTATCTACAATTAAGAAATTACAAGCTCCTAGTCTCCGATTTCTTGGAATTCGATTCTTCTCTTATTAGTTATTCAGATATCAAGCTAATGGTTTTCCGATCATAATATTAATAATCCACAATAAACCTAATCAGACCTAAAAGTAAATAAGGCTGACATTATCTAAGCATATTGTATTAAAGCATACCTCCTGTAGCTGTTTAGCAAGTGCCACCACTTCATCCAAGTTTGCATTTGTTTCCTACATTGCCAGAAAATGCACAATCACAAGTTTATCTGGCATGTCAAGATCATTCTAATAAAGCTATATGCTCCACCTCAGTGTACACATAGTGGTTAATTCTCAAACTTCCCAGAACTTACGATATTTTCACTCTCTTTGCTGCATTTAGTGTACACATTACATAGTTACTCAAATAGTTATTAAAGACCATAGATTTAACTATTAACTCACCGCAAGAGTTTCACCAACAGGAGCGATATCTCTATCATGGAAGCACCACCTCTCAACTCCAAGCTTGTTTAGAAACTCAAAGTTAGCTCTCACTGTTTGCAAGGAAAAGGAAATATTGCATGAGAAAGAAAAAGATGTTTTCCATGAAAATACAGCATTCGACATGGAACTATTCCTCCATGATTTCTTAATAACTAAAACACGTAACCGAGATCTTTAGTTTTGTTCTTACTTCTCCTTTTGGCCATAGCTAAAGAATTGGTGCCATCTTCCCATGGCCAGTTCTTTGATGGTGCACCAAAAGGATCACCTCCGGTTCCCCTGAATGTGTGCCAAAATGCAACACTGAACCTCAGCCAGTCCTGCAAATACAAAGATCAAATTTCAGCTTCATAACTAATATCAAACAGTTTCAACTTGAATGAATCTGACCGTTTCATTAATCATGACCAACCTTCATTTTCTTGCCAAGAATCTCCTCTTCGGCATTGTACCATTTGAATGCCAGGTGGTTTTTGCTTGAAGGACCCTGGTGTGAGAACATAAATGTGATGAAAATAAAGGCTAGACGATCGTAGAACTCAACAAAGATATTACATAAAGGCCTATTATCAGCAAAATATCCCCACTCTTGTCCAAAAATCACAGCCGTAGAAGTTCAAACACCTCCTCCTTAATTGTGGATATTTAATCCCTGAATGCAGCTACAAATCCTGGTATGTTTGTTTCAGGAAAATTGTTTTTCAACCATTTTCAATGTGTCATAATCAAACCTTAGAGCTGTCTAAAGTTACCTTAATAATCTCAATTTAGCTGGAGGTAATGGTTAAGCATGGCATACAATACCCGTGCTAATGAAAAAAAAGTACCTTCCTGGTATTCTTTTCATCACTAACACTGATTGGCCAAGAACATTAAAACTGAAGTTTTACTGCTACAGATGAACTAACTGCTAAAATCATAGTATTCGCTGCACTCCATGTTACTATTATCAATTATAACAGATTGGACAAGGTCACAAAACTATTTTCAACAAAACATAAACAAACGAATAACTATGAATTTATCTAGCTCTTAAAAAAATTTAGTCCTGCATCCAACTCGAGACAAAAAGAATTGCCAACAAATTACAATCTTTTAATCCTTACCTTGTGCTGAGTGAACTAAAAGAATCGCTAATGAAAAAATACAATCTTCTAATCCTTACCTCGTACTTAATTATCGGGATTCCAGGAAAGAATTCGCCTTCCCAATCATCACCATCTGCACAATTACTTCCTAGGTCATTAGCAGGCCTTGGACCAAATATCTGCATATCGCACAAAATTCAATTCACAGCCACCCAAAACAAAATCCATATCAAAAGAGGGAAAAAAAAAAAAGACTGATTCCATCAAGATGGAAACTTTTAATTTTATTACCACTGCAACAAGAAACAAACTGCAGCAAAAAGATAGAAACAATGTCTCCTTCATCTTCACTCTGCGTTAAAAGAAAATTAAAAAAAACAAAATAAAAATATCAATCAACCACGCTACACAATACTTTGCATGTTGATTAAAAAAGCACATCTTTACATTAGTACCCAGCAGTAGAAAGAAAAAAATCCTCATACCTTAAAAAGTTGTTCTGGAACAGGACCAAAAGGTGTGGAAATGGTTGTGACCGGCGTCAGATGTATGCTCTTTTTTTTTTCGGACAAAGACTGAAGTGGGGAAGGCGGGAAGATGTCTGCATATTTATAAGCGAGAATTGGGATATTTTTGTCTTTTTATTTTTAATAAAATACCTTTGAAAAAAATCTCTACATTCAAATATAGAAATATGCATATTCAAATATGGCAGTCATATATTCATATCAAATCCTTCTTCTCTTTCTATAAATTTGATTTATATATTTCTGTTTATATCTACGTACCATAATCTTTCATGATATAGAGCAAACGGGTAAAAGTGTCTTAGATGTTTTTTTTTTTCATTTTCTATTATTTTACAAAGTATTTTCGTGATTACTATAAATTTATTCTTATAAACTAATTTGCAATCTACCAATTAATATCGCTATTTTATGCCAGCCTTGTATATCCCACTGCCCCATTAATAATATCAAGATTTTTTAAAATTTCAATAGGACAAGAGGCGGGGAAAAAAAATCAATAGGATATACGAAATATGTAACTTTTTTAGGTAATTTTCTAAATGTATAATTCTTAATACGTTGACTAAGTGATTCTATTAAATTTACTTACCCTATAATAGGCAAGTGCTAAAAATCATATAATACAAAATAATTGCTTCATGAAATAGGATATGAGTGATGTGTTTCCATTCTCCTTTATATGATATAGAAGTTGCACTCTATAATACCCCTATGCCAATTGTGTATGAATTAAAATTATATTTCAACTTTAAAGTTCTGAATTCTACGAAAAAGAAAAGAAAAATTAAATATTAAATAGCCCAAATAAAAAACAAATATTACAATAAAAGGATGGGCAATCTCAAATTATTATTTGTCATGTCTTTGGTAATATATTATGCTTATAAAATGATGAAATTAAAATGTGCAAAATATCCATCATTGAGGTAAAAATGTATGCTTATAATACTTACCCAATTTTCATAGATTTTATCATAGAATTTTAATATTATAAAAATATAAGCAAAAAATTTACAGATTTCATATGTAAATATTTGAAAGTGGCTCAATGAAATCATATGCATAACTAAAGGGTAATATACAAATAGGGGTGAGTGGATAATTTGAAATATAGAGTACTCAATTTCACCTGCTTGACCAAAAATGGTCAAATTGGTATTAAGAGTCATATAAAAGAGGTGAGCGGTAAATTGACATTTAGAGTATCAAATTTCATATGCTTGACCAAAAAGGGTCCAATGGATATTAAGAGTCATATAGAAGGGTGCAGATACAAATTTTTCAAAATATGTTCTCTTATAATAAGGTACCAGTATTAGGTTTTCAAATCCTGTATCCACGAGTGACCAAAAGAAAACCTATATCCACTTTAGAAGTTGTATTATAATGCATAGTACTACTTTCTATGATATCTCTGTGCCCACCCTATTAAAGATCATAAAATAATATTAATAAATAATAAATAAATAATAAATAATATTACTTCTATTTTTTATTATGCCATCACTTTTGTTCAATATTATCATTTGTAGATAGTTCAATGACCCAGTACCTTTAAGTTATATAGAAGTATTAGTTATCTTTTGAAGCTAATTAATTATTACATATTTGCTCTAGAATTTTTAATTTTTCAATTTAACATGCCTATTTATTTAAGTTATATAGAAGTATTATTTATCTTTTGAAGCTAATTAAATAATACATAATTGCTCCAAAGTTTTAATTTTGGAATTTTTTACAGGTGTTTGATATCACATAAACATGCTTTTCTATAGGTGTCTGTTACAAATGTTAACTTTCATACCTAAACAAATTATATATATTACAAAAGTTGTGATATTGAGAAAATACTTTTAATTTTTTTCCATTGGTTATTTATAATGAATATACAAAATTAAGCTAGCTTTACATATTACATGAAACTAAATATATTATTATAAACTTGAATTTCAATAAAGAAAAAGAAAATATACATAAGTTCCTAAAACATATGTTGTAGGGCTCACAAGGTGCCTCGTATCATGTTGGTTCTATAGGGTACAGAGTGGATGAGGAACTCTATGATAGATTTTAAATACAAAATTTAATAACTAATATAATACAAGTAAGTAAAGCTTCATCTCCTTACCCATTTTGTACATGCTCATCTCTAGGTATAAATAGAGTTGGGTATATAGGTCAAGGCCCACAAGCTAGGCCATTTACCCTTTTGAAAAAGTGGGTTGCAGCTAAATTTTTTTTTTTTTCACTTGTTTAGCCCATGAGGCAAAGCGGGGTAGCCATGATGGGTGGGGCTAGCCCATGGGCCAGAGAATAAAAAAAAAGGGAAAACTTTAAGAATTGGATGCCATCATCTTCTAAACCTATAGAAACAAAAGTAATTAATCTTTAAGGAACATATATGTTAACTAATTTAAACATTTTAAGCTCCTCAAATAAAACATTGAAAAAAAAAAGAAATTAAAGGATGTACTTAGCTCTGCTCTTAGCCACTTTCAATATCAGTACCATCTTTATGTCCATGTGCAGCTCAACATGAAGACAAATGTGATTTCATTATTCTTAAAGTATATTTTCCAATTTTATTTTTCTTGCCCTCTTTGCGAGGGGTGTGTACGGTACGAGTCACCCTTGAACCGAACCTAACCATAATAATACGGTTCGATTATTTTTTCAATCATAACCTAGCCATGCAGTTCAATTTGTAAAGTTTTGAAACAAAAAAAAATGATTCGATACGGTTCGGTTAGCGATTCGAACCATTATCACAGAATGTTTTTGTTCAACTACAAAATAAAAAAGAAATCTAACAATAGAGGTTATCGAATAAACAATAAAAGTCTGGACAAAATTCCTGAGCTCCAAATTTGTTTCCCAAACATTTGCAAAATATTATTTCATCCATTTTCACAAAATTATTCATACCTGTTTTGCAAAAAAGTCAATGTATTTGCTAATATGATATTTAGATAAGGATGAAATAATAAAAAAAAATAACCATGGCATCCTGGTTCCTTCATTTGAGACATATAATAATAACAATAATAAGTCAGTAACCACTAACCAGAATCACAAGAAATAAGCAATTCAGCATTACCCTTCAATGAAAAAGTTCCTAAACCAAAAAGAGATATAGCATTTTTTATGAATGTCTCTACAAGCTCTTTTTCTACTTTGCTGATGATATGATATTTGGATAAGGAAAACTAAGGATAATGGTCGTTACATGTACTTTGATTACCTATGTATTAAACAAAACTCAATTACTAATCATCTAGAAAACAAAGACTCTAACTAGCAAAAACATCAAGATAACAAATATAATCAACAAAACTAAATCCCATGTCTTCATCACTCTTCCTCTAGCTCTTCCTATAAAAACATCAATAATAGTGTAAATTAATAACACAATATGTAATAGAAACAAGAAAAGACACCAAACATATGAATCTGCTTATTGTTCAACATGATAATAAGCATTAACCTCATTTTCTTATTGTTCAAACACGGGATGAATCTAAAACAAAATAAGGAATTCTTAAAACAAGCCATATTACCAGAATTATAATATACCTTTTCCCATAAAATATTAAGAAAATAAAACCCACTATAGTTAATATACAATTCTAACAAAAAAAAAAGCAAAAAAGAATGAATTTTAATCACAAACAAAGGCTCCACCTTTTTAGTTACTGCTACTTCAGTAATAAAAAAAAAGTGCAAAACTAAGGCATTAACCTTAATCTACTGCTACTTCAGTATGTTTCAATAGCTCCACCATTCCTGTGAATTTTAATTGGAAATAAAGGATTGTGCATGTTTATTTATACTTACCATAGCACCAAATCACTTCTTTTTTTTTTAATAATACGAAAGTGTCTTATATTTATAAATTAGGAAAAGTGCCAATAGATTCAACTGAATGATAAACAACCAACACTAAAACAAGATGTCCAACACTAAAACTTATAGCCAACAAATTTACCACATTTTGTAAAGAGTAAGCTAAACAGCCAACACTAAAACTTACATCTTCCTGAAAGCAAGTTCTTGGTATAGGTCCAACAAAAAGTTTAGTAAAGCTACCTCCATCTAAATGAATAATAGAAAATAAAACATGACATTCCATGAAAATAATTTATTAAAATAACAGTAAAGGAATATAAAAAGTCTTATCCTATAGATTGTAGTATGAATAACAAAATCTACCAATAGACTAACCTTACTTTAGTCGATGGTGGTGATATTTGTAGTAGTTGAGTCCTTCAATCTATCAACTTTGTTATCTTAAGAGATATAAAAGACAAAACACATTGTCAAAACATCATGAACGAAAAAAAAAAGAATAAAACATTAAGATTAAAACTTAAAAGAACATTAACAATTTTGAATGTAAAAAAATATAGTCTTAAGTCAAAAATCTACAATGCTTCAAGATTGTCTTCAATGGATAAAACTATTATTGATTTTTTAAGCCAGTCCTATACATAAATGGGTGCTTCAACCATGTTTAGAGTCAAAGAGCTTCTAAAGACATCAAGAACCCGAATACTAGTGCTAAAAGCACTTTCTAGGGCGACGATTGATAAAAGGAATTGGTAGAATGTCCTTTGCCATCATAGAGAGGATAGGGTATCTACAATAAATTTTCTTCTACCAATCCAACACATCAAAACGTACACCACTATCATTAAGTTTTCCCACACTCTTCAGCTAAACACTTTTCCAATTCATTTTCTATACAGCTTTGTCTCTTACCCAAGTTTTGATGTATTTATTTCTCAAATTTTTTTGTCTTTGCTCCTCATAAGTCATTTCTGCACCTGATTCCTTCATAGAAACCTTAGAAGCTGTCGATGGGCTCTCCTCACTACGCTCATAGTAAGACACATAATAAACAAACAAGTTTGAGAGAGCATATTGAATTTTCCCCATCAGCTCATCTGCTTTCTCACCACCATAGACCTCTTTGACCATGTAATCCACATATGGCCAACTTCAATCGTGGACCAAGAATTGCAGCTACAAAAGACACAACATATATATTATTTATATTTTCCCAATACTTTTCATGCTTTATTTTCATCCTTTCAGCCATTAGTCTAATAGATGGATCATCGCTTTCACGTTGCTCTTTAATCTTAAAACCAATACCAAATATTTCTTCAACAAATTGATTATAAGTGGCAAAGTGAGAGCCAAAGATGTGTAGTGTAGCATCATAAAATGCCTTTAGGAAAGGCAAGATGCAACATGCATATGCCCAATCTTCCTCTGTAGGAATTCCCCTCATTTTATCCCTTCTGAGCTCTAATCTAAAATTTTCATCTATAATCTCTGACAATTCGAATGCTTTATGAAACTTCACAGCAGACTCTAACATTGAAGAAGTGGAGTTCTATCTAGTTTCAACATCCAAAGATAGACCCACCTTACTATCTACATTTTCTTCTAACACACAACTCTTAAATCTCGCCAATTTTGCAGGAGAAGATCTCACATATCTAACGGCTACACTAATTCTAAAAATAGAATCATCCAAATCTTTTAGCCCCTCCTTCACAGTTAAGCTTAAAATGTGTGCACAACACCTCATGTAAAGATACTCCCCTTTCAACATGAGTGTCCCCCATGACTGCAATCTTTTTTTCAAAAATTGGATGCAATGGTCATTTGAACTTGCATCATCCATAGTAACAGTGAGAATTTTGTTTATACCCTAACTTTTCAAACAAGACTCAACAAAATTTCCTATTGCCTCCCCATAATGGCCAGTGATATGGCAAAAAAATTAATTTTTTGTTTGTAGTTTCCAATTGTCATTAATAAAATGACACGTGAGACATAAATAACCTAAATTTTGGCAAGAAGTTCGCGTGTCAGTGGTTAAACAAACCCAACCACTACATGTAGATAGATACTCCTGTAATTTCCCCCTTTCCTCTTCACAAAACCCAAGACAATCACATTTCAAAGTTGTATGGCATGGAAGATTAAACGTGGGTTGTACAATTCTATTGTAACAAACAAAAGCTTCATTTTCAATAAAATAAAAAGGTAGATTAGCAACCATAGCCATCCTTGCAAGCTCTATCCTACATCTACTCTCATCAAATTGATCATTATGATGTAAGGAAGATTGTTTGTTTTAAAAAATAATTGGTAAAGTTTGTTGTTTGCTCATTGTCTCCTTATTAATGGATTGTTTGCACCTACTCAAATAAGTACACGGTGCACCAGTACCATTCATCCCAGAGTGCTTAAATGTTCTACTACAGTATCTACATCTCGCCGTATCATCCCCATTTTCATCTATTTCTAAAGTCATATGTAACCAAACTTTAGACTATTGTTTCTTATTAGTTTTTGAAGGTGGAGACGATTTAAGTGAAGTACCAGTAGGAGGTAAAGTGCTACAAGATCTGGTACTACCAAGTTAGTTGCCTTATTCATGTTTAACTACTATAGTGTTTTCATCAGGAGCATCCACATTCATTGCAATTGCCTTACTCGTACTTTACACATCAAAGGAAGACATTTAAAAGATTAAATGAAGAGGACTTAATAATATCGTTGGCACTTGGCAAAAAAAATGCTTAGTAAACCATATAAAACATACTATTTAAGATAACTTGCCAGCATAAAATCACAAAAAAATAAAAATTACATTTCATTTGAAATGCAATTCCATAAAGCTAATGCCACCCAAGTCAAATTCACTCTCCATTTCTACCATAATCACATAAATTATATATATGTAGATATAGATAGCCTATAAAGAGCTTATATTCAACCAATTCTAACATAAACTTCACATGAATTTTAACCTCTGAAAAAATGGACTAAATTATGTATATTGAATAATAGCTTCATTATTAAAGCAAATTATACTCAATTTTTATTTAACAAAATATGCTAAATTAGTTATTGATTTTATAGAAATCCATTTGAATTGGTACTTTTGTGTGTTTAATGTTACATTTCAGGACTTGAGAGAACTTTAGGACAAAATACAAGTAATTTGAGGATGTTCTGTGCAAATTTGGAATTGAAAACACCTAGGCTTGCTGTTCTATCATCAAAGCTGGCAGCTTAGGAACAAGAAGACACTAGCCAACAAGCAAGGAAGGTGGAAAAATTCAAAAGAAGGCAGCTTAAGGCCGGCCATTTATAGACGTCAGCCGCCAGCCAACATTTCTAGGCCGTCGGCTATCCCATGTAAGCCGCCGGCCCCATCATGAAGGCTGCCACGTGTTTGTAAGTAAGCCGCCAGCCATGCTTTCGCAAGAGTCAACCAAAGTCCTAAAGTTGCCTCTTTCACATTCCAAACGTCTCCAGTTGCAAAATTTAAGAATGGAAGTCCAAAAGATTGCTTCTTTTCATCTTCAAAACGTTTTAGTTTGCAGAATTAAAGAGGAGAATTCCAAAAGTTGTATTCTTTAGCTGTTGTTTGCCTTTTATAAATTGGCTTGTTGTAGAAGAGGAAATTTATTCAGAAAAAAACTTCAAAAAAAAAAACTTTAGAGTATTGTTCTTGTTACTATGTGTGGCTAAAAACTTTATTCTAGCTAAGGGATCCACTGCAGATTCAATTTGTCAAGATTGTGAGATCTAATTAGTTTATCTTATTTATTCTTTTTTTCTGAATATTCATATATCATCTGTTATTCATGCATTTGTTGTTTTGTTGATTGATTTGAATTTGAGCTCATTCGTTCAATTAACAAGCGATAATTTGTCAATTAGAACATTGAATCCGTAATTGTCCGATTGTTCTAATCTAAGTGATACAATAACATAATTGGTTATAGAATAGGTAATTGATTTGTGTTATGGTGATATATGATCTGATTTAAATGGTTCAAGCTTTTGATTTGTTAATCTGAATTGGTGGTCTCTCACTTGATTCATACTATTGATAGATTAAATCCTAAGATCTTATCTAGGGTTGTCTAATTGTTAAGGGAAATAATCATAGATCTTATCATGATTATCGACACAGTAAGGAGAGATAGGTTGTCAGAGCTTGTTAATAGCCATAACCAATTTATTCAGATTAGAAAATGAATATCATTGCATCAATGATCAATCTGATAAGTTGAACTGTATGATACCTTGGTTGGAAATCTTTTGATATTGTTTGAAAACTAAAATCGTGTTTGTAGTCTTTAGATAAAATTGATCTTTTGATTTACAAACCCCCCATTGTTTTTCTCTTGAATAGAAATAAATTATTTCCAGTCCCTGTGGAGATGATCCTTGCTCACCACTGATTACAAACTTTTTGAGTGGGTTAATAATTTGTTGGATTCGACACCCACCAATGATTTATATTTACTTGTTCTAGATATTTATTACATGTTGTTGATTATATATATGTTTATAAATAAGACAACTACAAAATAGCAAAAACACTTGCTTACAATACATTAGTAGTGTGAATGCATAAGTAATGGATCTATGGAGTTATATATTCAAAGAGAGCCATTAGCCCAAATGACAAACCAATATTAGGTGCACTAACAATGGATGAACTAAGATAATTTTCAACCACCACCACATCACTAAGGAAATCCTCTAGTTGAAAGCCCAAATGATATCACTTCTTTATGCAAATTAAACTAAAAATGATAAGTTTGTGGCTAAATTTATGCAAATTTCAAATTTCAAATTTTGAGAAGTTGAAAATGAATGCGGTGATTTCCCATCAATGTGGAATCCAGACAATAGTTTCAAAAGAAAGACAACAGTAGTAATAACATACATCAATTATGCTACATGGCCAAGATGAGTTCCATAAGTTTGAACTTTTCCTTTCATTTTTCTCTGTAAAATCGATAATTCTCCTTCACTTGAAAAAGAGTAAAACACAAACATAACGATAGTGATTTGGGTTCAAGGTTAAGGTTTACAAAAATGGATAATATTGTAGGAGTCAAGAAAATAAGAAACAAAGAAAGGATTAACCATTGAATTGAGATGACGATTGACGACCGTACGGTGGCACGAAATCATGATCCATGTAGCTACGATCTAGAAGTAGCTTGATCAACTAAGATCGACAAAACCTGAACCTGTTAAACAAATGATTTCATATTTGACAGCTATAATTGTGGTTTGAGAAAATTTTTAGGAGGGGGATAAGAAAGTTAGAGAGAGAGAAGAGGAGGGGGGGGGGGGGGGGGGGGGGTTTAACAGTACATGGCTTCCACGATTTCACAGGTGAAGCTTCTTTCTTCTCTTTGGATGTCGATGGTCAGAGACTAGTGGTGGATGCCGATGGTCTAAGACAGGGACTTAGAACATCGGAGAAGATAGTGATAGAAAAGGGGCATTGACACCATCGAGAGTGACTGAGCGAGAACAGTTTGGGCAAGAGAGAGGCGGAGAAGCAGAAGACAATGAAAGCATATATGGGTTTAGAGACTCAATGTAATATTTAGGGTTAGGTCACTTCGGTCTAATTTTTTCCTTTAGTTTTTTTTTTTTCCTGATGCTCGCCTTTAGTTTTAGTTTGCTTGAGGGGTTTTTTTTTTAATTTTTTTAAGGTTATACAATACGATTCATTTTGAACCATACGGTTTGATTTGGAGTTGTGAACCGAATGACCATAGAAGAACTTTATCCTAAACCGAACCGCATTGAAAAAAAATGAAATTTTTTGTTCGATTTGGTTTAGTTTACAGTCCGATCGGTTATTTTCCACAGCCCTACTCTTTGCAATATAGAGAACCATTGAAACTTTATCCTATCTTTTTAATATAATATTCCAACGCAGTAGTTTTGTTCTGACGTCATTCTGTTAAGGTGTGCATATATAAACTTGTTTTTTATATATATATATATATGTATGTATATTTGTTTGTTTAAATATAATATGATACCTAATAAATCATTTAATTTTTTTTGTTTTTATATGCAAGTAATTAAAATAGTAATAAAATTAATAATTAACATGTGTATTAAAACTCTAAAATACTTAAATGTTTCAATTTTCACATAAATTAACATAAAAATTTTAAATTAAAAAATAATAAAACTACTTCAGCATGCTTTAGCCTGTTTAGCTTGTAAGCCAAAGTGGGTCAAGCTCAAGGCAAGAAATTTTGGCTTGTTTAACCCACTGACCAACCTGACCCAGCCCATCAAGCCCATATGCTCACCTATAGGTACTGTCATGCTCCTAAAGGGAGCCTAGTATGATTAACCTGAAGTTATCATATTTAGTATGCATCCAATATATAAGAGCCGTTTTGCAAGTCAAAGATTTGCAAAACTCTACTGAATATTTGCTATACCATTTTTAATTGTTGAAAAACATTTTAATATCTAAGAAAATATAAATTCCCATAGTCCACTAAAACCATAGAGAATCGGTATCTCCCATTAAACAGTAAAATAAGATAGATAAATTGCATGTTGCAAAGTTTCAAACCATACACAATTAATCTTATTTTAAGCTTATCCTATACATTACAAAATCTCTAACTTAAGTACTAAACACATAAAGTCCATTCTACGTTCATCTTCTTATCTTCAAAGACTTCACTAAAGGTGAACTCTCTCTTCACATAGTTCTAACCCATTCTTAGCTTAAGTTATTCTTACACAAAACCATAAGGGTGTGAGCTAAAACATAGCTCAATGAATAACAAGACAAGACCACACATAAAACAAATACCAAGCAAGTATCATTAACAAACATATGCAATACAATACTCAATTATATTATATGCACAGTTTGGATGATCGAAATCTAAACCAATGGAGATTTACACCCTCTCTTGAGGGTTAAAAAATCGGCTCAAGTCATTAATGCCTAGAAGAGACTAAGAACTAAGGAATGATGAATTCTTCTCAACTCATTATTATTTATATATACATATTATTAGCATAACCTGAACTTCATCTTAGAAAAAAATAAGGGAGGAGGATTTCTTTTGAAACTCATTTGTTGCTTATATATATTATATATATATTTATTATTGACACCCCATTTTTGCCTTTAAAAAATAATAATAATAAATTCTAAAAAAATAAAAAATACAATAAAAATTGAAAATGATTAAAATTACAAAAAATATATTAGCTAAGTTAAAAATTAACAAAAAGAATAAAAAAATTACAAAGTTAAAAAAGAATATAAAAATTAGAAAAGTAAAAACTAAAAAATCCCTTTTTTTAGTAAATAGGCCTTTTAAACTTAAAATAAAAAAATATTAGAAAAAAGGAAAATAAAAAAAAAATCATTTTCGGCTTATTATAGATTTAATATTAGTTTTATAGTGTTTTGGGCTATTGCCGGAGATCAATTTGAACCTTGGAACGCATCTTATGTCGACCCATTTTTATTAAGATAATATTTGGTTTCGATAGTTTAAACATGATTCATGTGGTCACCTTCCAAACCGAAGCGACTCAGTTGGGTAAGGCTTGGGAAGACAAAGGTGGTGGCTAAGGTTCGATTGTCGCCGAGTGCAGTGGAGGCAACTTATTTTGGTGCGTGCATCACATCCAAAACCCACGCACGCACGAAAACCACGTGCTTCGTCTTCAACCTCGCTCTACGTCCGCCATTAACAAGAACACAAGCTCAATTTCATTAGGACGCCTCTTTTTTCATCATTGCCCTTTCGATTCCCACCCGTTATGATACTAGAAGTGCAAATTATTCCAGAATTTAACTCATTTAAGTATAGATTTAAGATAAAAAATGAAAAGATGAAGTTTGAAATTTGTAACCTCTGACTTCTAAAATTCTGTAACTGAAAATTTAGTTAGGTTTAATTTCAAAATCATTTTAAGGAGAATGGAGCTATCTCTCAATTTCGGACAAGGAAAAAAGCCCAGCCTCTCCGTCTCTCTAGCTCTCACATCTCTCTCTCGATGCCTCTGTCTCCGCCGTGCACTAGCGGAAACCACCGCTAGTTCAACAACCGAACGCCCATTTCAACCGTCGCGACCTTCGACAACCATCATCCACTTGAAACCCATCGTCTCTGCCACGAACACCTCGCTTCCATACAAAACCCAACCACCCACGACTACCCCTAACCACTAGTTGAACCACCGTGACGATCTAAACCCACCAAAACAACCCAGTCCACCACCAATCCCGCTACCTCTTACCAGTCGCACTTCTGCCGCTCAACTAGACCACCGCTACCTAAAACTGCTCTCCCAAACCTCACCATAGCAATACCTTCTTCGATCCGAGCAGAACCATTCCAGACAAAACCCAAGCATCAAACATCCTAACCACCACAATTTCACATTCTAAATCAAAACCCCCACATCCAACCTCCGTTTCCACCATAAGCTCTCCAGACAAAACCCAAGCATCAAACATCCTAACCACCACAATTTCACATTCTAAATCAAAACCCCCACATCCAACCTCCGTTTCCACCATAAGCTCACGGAGACCATGACACAACCCCCCCCCCCCCCCCCCCCCCCCCCCCCCCAAACCAAAACCAACACCGAATACTACCACCACCTTCACATAACCAAAGTCCAATACCCCATCAATCCATCATCAAGAAACACGAACTTGAACTAACCCCATTCCCAGTAGCACCACGATCGAACCTACACGTACGGAAGAGAAAGAGAGACCGCAAATTTTTGTTCTTTGATTTTGTAGGTTCGAAGACACGCTTGCCAACCTGATTTGACTTAGAGCACTCCCAAAGATCCAAAAGACTCGTGTCCATCTTAGTTAGGAGTCAACCTGTACTCGAACCGCTTTTTGAACGATGGTCCAACTCCATCCAGTTTTGACAAGCCCAATCAATTTTCTGGTTAATAGTGCTTTTCATTATTTATTCGTATGTTTTGTTCATCTACCAATTCGATTGTGAGCCGCAGGCACATGCATTCGCAAATCCAAACAAAAAATAGTAGAAAACTAAAAAGAAAAATGAAAAAAAGAGAAAAGAAAAGAAAAATATATATTTATATGTGTGTGGATATGTGTGATATGCATGTGATGACAGATACTTAGTCTATGATTTTTTTAAAATTTTTGAAAATTAAAAAAAATGGAAATTTAAGATATAGATTTTAGTATGATTAGAAAATAAAATTTTAGGTTAAGTTATAAAAATCAACAAATATATATAAATATATAGGTTTATTTGTTTTTTGGATGGTTTTTTGATAACATGTGCTATTTTTATGTATATCGTTTGATGAATCATTTTAGTGTGATCACTTGCTTATAGAATTTTAGGTACCTTGTAAATATCATCTCTCTTATCAAAAGCCTGAAATAAAAAATTTCTCTTTTACTTTTTTCCCTATATATATATATATTTATTATAAAAAAATGCTTTTTCCAACTTATTATATATATATATATCATCTTAGTTACTTTCTTAAAATACAAAAACAAAAATAAATGGGGTTTTCCAAAATTAGTTTCTTAGGATTTCCAAAAAAGAAGACAAAAATTAGATTTCTTTAAGAATTTCCAAAATCAAAGATTAAATTGGTTAATAACTTAAACTTGGTGGGTTTTTAAAATTTAAAAAATACAAAAAATTAAAAAATTTATAAAATCAAAACAAATTTCGAGTACTTGATTCTGGTTAGCGGATATGTAGGCACCTGTCGGGTAGTCACAACAATAAAAAACTCTAAGGTATTTTTCAAAAACAAAAAAAAAAGTGTATATATTTTTGTAAATATATAATCTCTTTTTCATAAAATTTTAAAAATCTAAAATTAATTGGGCTCATATATTCATAATTTCTAAAGCCCATCTAAAGCCTAGATAATCGTTTAGGTTTTAAAATAGCAACCCCTAGATCCAATAATTCTTGATTTTTCACTCGGAATAATGGCTGAACCAGAAACCAAACCACCAATTTTTTGTTCAATCTTTTTTCGGCTTTAGCTGATGGAAACTCTAAATCAAACCAATTTTCAAAAACCGAGCTTTTTTACAAAACCTACTGATTCGCAAAATTCAAGCTCACACACACACACAATATATATATATATATATTATAAACATAATCCCAACTTCATCTTAGCGAAAACGCACTAAGGATACTCATGACTAGAGATAAATTGAATATTAGCCCTAAAAGCCCAAATAATCAATTTTAATTTAACAAATAAAAAAATATAATTTGCAATGGAGAAACAATCAACAGATATAATGCGTAAGTTAAAAGAGATATGGATAAAGAAAATTAAGTCAATTTTAGCATGGAATTCTGTCATGACGCTAAATAGGAGTCTAATAGGTTTACTCCAATGTCGTGCACCCATAACATGAAAACCGCCTTACAAGTTAGAGATTACAACACTCTAACTATATATATATATGTATGTATGTATGTATGTATGTATGTATGTATGTATGTATTTAGAAAACAATAGTTTTTTATTCCGATATTTTCACAAATCACAAGGACCGCAAAGTATCAGATATCCTACAAAAAATGAAACAAGATAAAGTAACTTAGGTTATCTATCATTCACTATTAAAGGAGATTACAAAAGAAATAATTCAAGTTTTAGGTCTTTTTCTCTCAATTAAGTCTAATCCACAAATATTCTAACTCTTTGATTATCATGACTTGATCTTTGACCCACTCTGCGTTCGGTTCCTATCCCAATCTCGGCACTATGATTTTCCTGAAAAAATAAACTATTAAGGAGTAAGCACAACTGGCTTAGTGAGAAATATTTTCAAAACAATGTACTCGCACAATAAGATGAAACAAATTAATTACACAAGCATATGAAATGTAGTAAATACGTGGGCACATAATACACATGATTAACTAAAAATCATGTGTTAAATGGATTTACACCCTCCATTCGGGGTTAGGTACTCCGGGCCTACACGACCATAGTTCACAAATAAAATTTTTATAATTCTTTTGGGCTACTATTCGCCTTTAAATTGCAATTCATACGAGCTCCTACGCACTAAATGCAGATTTACAAGGCCCTGAGTACCTCACTATCATGCTCTTGTCCCACCAAATGTATAGTGGTTTATGTATGAAATCATTTAATTAGATACTTTTAGCATGATATTAAATATCTTAGAGGTGATCATAGAATTGGTAGACACTTCAATATCGTACTAAAACAGCAACTTGATTAGAGACAATTCAAACCTCGATATACTTAGTATAATTTCAATCAACATTATAAGAAACATACACTTTCCATTTTTATCTTTCCTTATTTCTAGTGTCACTATACTACAAGCAAAAACATAAGTATGGAAATTTAGGAAACATACTCACTCTACCATAATTCGGGCAATCCACTAGTCATAATAGTATCGGGATAGGGAACGTTGCATTCCTTGTCACCTAAATGAAAGAAATATACAAAATGAGAATTTCATGGAATTTCTACTTAGATTTTCTAATTTTACTTATCATTTTTGTCAAAATTAGGATTATACGAACTTTTAACTTAAAACAGTCATAACTTACTTATTTTAACTCGAAATTTCGCATATTAGCTATCATTTTGTACCTAGTCAAAATGATCTATCTATTTATAAAGTTATTTTAACATTTAAAGCCATTTAGGTTCTAAAATAGGTCAGTACATAATTGACACGAAAAGTTCCAGACCTTAAACTGAAAATTTTCTAAGTTTTACACCATCTAAAAATTTTATAGCAAACACATAGATATTTATATAGTTAAAAAATCCTTTAATATATATATATAAACTCATATTATAGGCATCATTCTAGTGATGTTGTCCCAATCATGATTTTTCATAAAACAATGTATTTTAGAGGTTTGAAAAATGAAGTCTATAAAATCTCTCTTTAAGTTGTTGGAAAGAAAATTAAAATCTTGAATTTGTTACAAAGAAGTGCCTACTCATTATATCTATTATTTTTTATATTTTCTTAACTTCTTAAAAATAAATTCACTTCTTAAAATTTGTTTCTTTAAGTTGTCTACTAATTTTATTTCCAAAGTGGGTTTTTAATTAGTGAGTTGCTTTTAAAATTGATTTAGAAAAATTGTTTGGCTCTTAGTATTTCTCAAATGATTGGCATAAGCCATATAGATAAGTTTTTAAGAAAAATTTGCATAACAAAAAATTATCAACATTAAAATTTATAAAAATTTACTTTAACAATTTGGAACTAACGTAATTGAATCATTATACCACGTTTTAGTAAAAATTCTCCTAAGTGATGAAAATCATTTATTTTGAGAGCTTAGTCATATTTTTATGAAAGAAAATACCCTTATTGTTGTCTTGGAAATTTTTATTAAGATAACAACATCGTCTTATGATCATGAATGACTATAAACTTGATAGTTATGTCTTGAGATAAAAGTAACCTATGTAGAAAAACGAAAGAAACAGAGAATCAAATAAGCATATATATAAGAATAACAATATGGAAGTCTTAGCTTGGTTTCAAGAATTTCCGAAACTTAGAGGTAAACAAATTCCATAAAAAGGAAAGAAAAGCATAAGGAAAGCTTAAAGAGAGGTAAAGAAAGAAACTTGTGGAAGTCTTAGATTTTATTCAAGTCTTCCTAGGTCTTAGAAATTAACAAATCCCATAAAGAAAAGCAAGAAAATAGCAAGAAAATATGGGAGTCTTAGATTCATGTGAAAGCTCCCCGGAACTTAGATTATAGATAAATCGTAAAACGTTTTGACTTGATAAGGACAAGTTTAAAACTAGAAGTGACTATTCTCATTTATTTAGCATGAAATAAATAGATAAGCATGGAAATAAAAGCATAATAAAATGTTAGATTAGTGAGCTTATATGCCCAAATAAATATATGTATGTACATAATCATATTCATACATATAAATAGTTAGATTAGATGACAAAAATGTAGCAACATGATTGCAAAATTATCATGATCATCAACATAACAAGTTATTGATTTCATTTTAGCATTATCATCCTTAGCTTAATGCATTATGGGAAAATTTTATTCCATGGATAATGCTTGAAACACATAATATCAACTAAGGATGTACGAGGATGTGTTTACCTCAAAAAGATGAATGGAAGGAGTGTGTTTAAGTTGAAAAAGAAAAATGGCAGTGAGGTTTTATGAAGTAAAGGGGAAGAAAAGAGGGAAAAGAAAGAGAAAAAAGAGAGAAATTTGTATGGAGATGTAAACTATAAGAAGTGTGAATGGAGGAAAGTATTTATAGACATGGTTTGGTGAATTAAAATGGGAAAAAATAACTTGAAAATGAAAAAAAAAGGGGTTACAGCAGGTGGCGTGAAGCAAGCTGGAAAGAAGAGAAAACAAGGAAAAAAAATAAAATGAAAAAGTGGTAAATGTGACTTGTAATGAGTTAACTTGTAGAAGTAGTAAATAGGTACTTGTATATAAGAAATAGGCATAAATTATGAGAATAAAATGGCAGCAAGTAATAGTTGTACATAAAAGTAAATAGTAATGAATAGTATTAGTAAAATATCAGATAAGTTACCAATAACGATAAAATACGCGTATAGAGCTATACCTGACTTTCTATGACTAGAAAAATTTTTATTTAATATTTTATGAATATCTAAATATTTTTATAGTATAATATGATTGTCGAAAAATTTTATCTTGTTTTCTGTGTTGTGGTTAGATACGAAAACTGATCTCGTAAAGGTTCGAAGCAATTAAATTTTTTGACAATTTGATCTTTTTAGAATTTTTACTATGTATATTATTCATAATTTTTTTTCATAATATTAACCTAGTTAATTTATTATTTTATGGTTTTAGAAGTTGTCTGATCGAGTTTGGATTTTCTAATGTTTACGATTGACTCGATTTGACTTTAGGATTTCGATTCTATTTTTGAGTCTAAGGTTTTACTTATAAGATTATTTTAAAATTTTGGGAGTTTTCAATTATAGGAAATTATATTTTAGTATTTTATCAATATATATTATTTGGATGTATTGTATTGATTTGTGTGTTAGAGATCAAATTAGTGAATTATTTAGCGTATGGTTTTCGGATCGATTAAGTTATTGAATCATTTTGTTGATGATACATTTTTACTAAACGATTTACTTTTAGTGTTCCAGGCTTTATTTAATTCATCTAATATATTAGGATTATTGAATCTTTATCTTATCCCGTTTAGGGTTTCTAGTGTTTTGAATTTTTAGCAATCCAAGTTTAATTTAATTTATATGATATCATAGGGTTATAAAATTTATTTGACTCCATCTAAGGTTTCTAAGATTTTTGCATGATTTGATACGATTTTAGGATTTGGTTATAGTGCGAATTTTTTGGCTTCACGATGCATTTTATTAAAATTCTAATTAATCTTCTGATATGATTTTGGCCTGTATTATTTGATTAATGTCATCCTATTTTCTTGATTTGCATTTTTACTTGTTTATTATAATTATTTTGATACAGTATCTGTCGTATCAAATGATTTGTCAGATATGTAGTTTGTGCCAACAGTTGTAAGCTTTTCTAGGTAATTAGCCCTATGGCCGTGTTGTATTATAGGTTATATTAATATATTGATTACATATATATTATTATCATAATTGTTAAATCATATAAGTACTTACTGCATTAGTTACTAATACGACGATATTGGTTATTTATAATTCATATAACAATGTTACAAGTTGATAACTTATCACGATTAATGTAATATTAGTAATATAATAATTATGGCCTTAATATTGTTAACTTATTAAAACTTGTCTTAATATGTGGATCAAGTATGGCATTATTTATTAAATAAAAAAATAAGATTGTTATTGTTGTTGTTATTATTATCACTGCAACGTATATTGTTAATTATAATATACTTTTGATGCTATCAATACTACTACTACTATAATGATAAATTGTAGTAATAGTTTGTCATATATTTAGTATGTATTATGTGCCTAAAATAACCACATGATTAAATCAGTAATGTAGAATATTTTATGGGTATTAATTTTAGAGCTTTTGTATTTTATTATAATTGCTTGTTTTATATTTTGAGTTTTGCATATGTAATAAATTATTTACATAATTTGAGTGACTTTCGAGAATTTTTACTTGCTAAAAGAGGTGGTGTCATTAGTTTCTTTAAGGGGTTATGATCATCTTTAATTATTAGTTCATAAGAAAATACTTATTTGCGATTGTTTTGGAAATTTACTCTTTAGACATTATTTGATTCTATATGTTTGATGAATCTATAGGTACGTTTATTTTTATTTGTTCAAGTCAAAGTTTTACTTAGTGATTTATTATGCTATTCTTATTTGAGAATTTTCAAGGTATATTTATTGCTTTTCTAATTATTTTTCAGAATTGATTAATGGTTCTTTTAAGTTTTACGAGCTTTAATAATTACTTTCTTAATTCTTTGATTTATCATCACTCATTGATTGCAAAAACTTAATGGGATTTTTTATTAACGACGATTCAAATTTCTTAAACCTTAATTCAACCGTTCATATTTTAATATTCTTAAATTGTAAAAAATCAAGAGTGATTTTTTGCGACTTTTCTCAAAGCTTCTTCAAAACTTATATCCCATTATTACTAATTATCAAAACTAGGTTATGCAAAAATTAAGGGGGGTATACAAGTTTGGCCCATTTCTTACTCTCTATGGTCGACCAATGTCTCGAATCGAGGTCTTCACCATCACTTGTATTAATCTCAAATACATGCTCAAGTTGAGCAATACAATAGTTTACAACTCTTTAGGAAATAAACTATTTCTTTCTCTCTCTAGAATGCTTTTAGATAGATAGCAAATACAAGAACAAAGCACTAGAGTGTTTTTCTCTCTCTCTACAAATATTCGCAAATTTTAATGTGCAAGAGAACAAGAAAATAAAAATTTTATTTGATCGCAAATGAAAGCTTTGTTAGTTCGCACTTCAACAAACACTATTTTTTTTTTATCTCCCAAGGACTGAGTATATATGTAACCTTCAAAATTGAAAAGTATGTTAAAGGCAACGTTTTTAAGTTTCCAAGCATTTAATATGCTTTAATGGCTCTTTCTTGCCACATCAGCTTTAATGTTTTAATTGTTGCACCCCAAAGACTTGTCAAGCCTCAAGTGTTGTGCCTCAAATTTTCCCTCGACAAGCTTTTCCACAGCGCATTTCTTTGAGCTTTAATTGAATTATCATGCCCTAAAACTTGACATGTTAAGGCCTCGATATGACCCTTAACTAATGTAATTTTTAGCTTTGTCAAGCCTCAGTGTAAAACAGGTTGCGCCCTAAATTTTTGATACGTTGACTCCTCGATGGGATTCGTGACCAAGTCTATGCATTTCTTTAACTTGTCACGCTTGAGTCTTGAACTTGTCGCACCGTGACCACTTGACTCATTTAGCCTTCGAATGATATTGTTCCTACTAAAAACCTATAGAAACTCCATAAAAATGCACAACATGCACATATATAAATTTACCTAATTAAGTATAGTTTACAATAATTAAACGGTTAATTGTACATTATATTGTCTCATCAAAATCCATATTGAACGTACAAGTTCAACACTTAGAACCTTAGAAACTCTCTAAGTATTGGCCACCTCTATTCAACACTCATCAAGCGATGTCCTTTAGGCCTACTTAGTTCCTATTGGGCTGACATACTCAGGGGTAATCTTACCAGACTCACTGGACTTTTCAAGCATTACCCAAAAGCCAATGAGCTAATACGTTACGTGTGAAAACACACTAAGAATACTTAAGCGGGAGGGGTGTGGGGTGAATTGAATATTTGCCCTAAAAAGCTCAAGTAATAAATTTTAATTCAGCAATTCAAAAATAACTTTAAATGTAGTAGACAAATAACAACACATACAACATGAAATTTAAAAGAGGTAGGAATAGAGAAAAATAGTCCATATATAACGTGGGGTTCGGCCCACTTCTCACTCTCTACAGTCCACCAATGCCTCAATCGAGGACTCCACCACACCATTGTATTAATTTTACAAAAACACACTTAAGATGAGCAATACAAAATTTTTACAACACACTTAGGAAATAAAATATTTCCTTTCTCTCTCTAGATGTTCTTTGATAAGTTATGTTGTACATATGGTGTTCAAAGTATATTTTTTTTTAGGAAATGAAATGCATAATTAATCACTTGGTCATATTTAAGTAACACTTAATTAGTAAATCAAGTTTTGAATTTGTTTTGGATATATTTGAACTTGTTTTGCTTTGTTTTATTTATGTTTGCTATTATATCCTGATTCAAACACTTTTTAGACCTTGTTTTGTTTAGAATTTATTAAATCTTAAAACAGAAATCATAGATCTCTCTTTAAGCTTTCTGTAGTATCTTAAATCACCTCAATCGGAGTCTGGATGAGAAAATTATGATCAAAATACAAAATAGTGTCGAGGTTGGAATTGGACATTGGAATATACTGTTCAAACTGTAATATATGGCGTTCGGATGGTAGAATATGGTGTCCGAACGGTATCATATGGCATCTGGATGGTAGTTTGATTAGAAACTTTTTGATTATGTTCCAGTTGTATACTGTTCGGACGGTAGGGTGTGGCATCCTGACAGTAGATGATTTGTTGCTCTGTTTTGCAGGTAACGTCCAGACGATAAACCTGCAATGTTCAGACGCTAGTTGACAGAAAAATAGATATTGGAACCTCTTTTACTTGATCGTTAGAGGTGTGTTTTGTTGGTAACGGCTAGGAGGCTTCAAAATGTTATAAATACAAGTGTTTGGGGGATTCAAGAAGAGGTCTAAGGCTTATTTATTACAAACATCTCCTTGTAAATACTCTCTACTTGAATTAATTGTAAATTGTGATACTTTGTAAGTGAGAGCCAAGTGTAATGCTAGCTGCTTTGTAATTGTTATCATTTGTCAAGCACTATACTAAGTGAGTTGTGAATAAGTTGGTGAAGTCTTGAGTAGAGTCTAGTATGTCCAAATTTGTAAAGACTCAACTCAAGTACTTGTGTTGTTGATGTATTGAAGTCCTCTATTGAGGGAGGCAATTGTTGTGGATCGTGAAGACTAGGGGGCGGACCAAACTTACGTTAAAATTGCAGTGCAACTTTCTTTTTCTTATCTCTCTATTTATTATTGTTGATTATATTAGTTGTTGTTCATGAATTAAGCATTGAGGTTGAAAAAAAATCGCTTTTAGTGCATAATCCTTATTCTTTAAGTGTTACTTAGTTTCTACAAGTTGCGAATAAAAGAATAGAGCACTAAAAATATTTTTCTCTCTCCTTTTTAAATACAAATTAATGAATAAGAGAACAAAAAAAATGATTTTTTTGTTTTGCAAATAATCGCACTTTTCACTCTTTACTTCTATTGAATCTCCTAAGGACAACATATATATATAGCCTTAGAAATTCAAATGTCCGTTAAAGATAACTTCTTTAAGTCGTCAAGTATTTAATGCGCTTCAATGGCTCTTTCCTGCCATGTCAGCTTCAAAAATTCAAATTGAGATGCTCTCTTTCACACTAGTATATGACTCCTCTTTTCAGAATTAGTAGTTCAAATTGATTAGTTTAACTTGTGATAGAACAAATCCTATTTGTGCCCTAAATTGGTCTTTTTTCCTTGTTTTAGTGTAATTGATCCCAAAATCTACATTTTATCATTTTTGGGTTAAATAAACATTAAAAATATATCAATTATGCATGGATTTAAATGACTTTAGTAGAGAGAAATGTGTAATTTTTCAAATTTAATAAAAATTTCATTTTGAAAAGTGGAAGAGAATTATTTTTATTAAAACTTTCCACTTGAGCTTGCTTAGTTCTCTATGGTGTTTGAGCCTTCTACTCATGATGATGTTCTTGTACATATGTACATATCTTTTTATTGATATTGTTTTAGACCCAAGGAAATGGAACCTAGAGCTGACATGTAATGGACTTATTTCCCAACCCTAATCACGAATGGTGCAAATCCATATTATATGCAGTTTTAGGATGACTGTATATATTTGTTCCATACATATGAGTGTTCATGTATAACATATGCTTGAATAATTAACTTGTTTGTATATCGCTTAAAAGGTGTAATATGAGTAAATTATTCACTAAGTTGGATGTAGCTTACCTCCCAACAATTTGTTCTTGTAGTTTATTCAAAAGTCGAGTATGGGATAGGATCAGAGCAGAGAACTTATCAAAGATCAAGCCCCACAAGCTAAGTATAGGATTAGGAATCTGATGAGTTAAAACTGGTTTAAGAGATGAGAATTAAGACTTAAATTTATATTTTTTCCCCCAAAGCTTTCTTTTCATTTTTAAGGATTTTATTTAAGAGCCACTATAATGTTTTTGAATCCGATTTACTTAGTCTACCGTTTGATAAGGGATTCCAATTCTTTATGATCCTAATGAATTATGGAATATTGGTCTCCATTAGATGTATTCATGGTTCGGTTTAGGCGTCAAACCAAAACCGCTTTTAATGGTTCAAGGTTTTAAATCAAACCACTTCAAATGCAGTTCGGTTTGGTTTATCTCTATTCGAATCGCTTTCAAAAGAATTTAATTCTAATAAATAATATCAATAGTCATTTGAGTTCCCAAGAAAAGGAAAAGATGTTAAGATTGAAAAACATTGTGCAAGAATTAAAGTTACTTAACATTATATTAAGTCATGTATTTAATAATTTCAAATATACATATTATCCTGTTTATTTTTTAATGCGAATTTAAAGTAGTATATATTTTTAATAAATCTACAACACTAACTAAAAAAAATCATTTGTTTACATCATTACATGTTTATTTATAATATTCTTTCCTTACAACATATTTAAATTTCTATTTTTTTGCTATACTAATTAAATGATTTTGTATGTTTTAAATTCAATCATATTATTTTATTTTAATTTGATGCATGTCTACTAGTTTTAGGAAGAATTTAAAATTGATGAAATAGGAAAACATATTGGGAAACTTTTGAGACTAGTAAAAGAGTGCTTGTTTGATATTATTAAATATATAATACATTTAATGGTGTATTATGTAAAATATATAATATGGCATATATACATACAACATTTATATTTATAAATAACATTAATGTGGTTAAAATATTTTACATTTTATAAATTGGAACATAATCACAATTTCTCCTAATAAACCTACAAATTAAAATCTTACTCAATTTTCTTTCAAAGATGCATCTACACACTAAGAATGTTATTAAAAATTACAACTTTGATTCCATTTCAAGTCTATTCGCACACACTGCATGTATATGTGATATTAGAGTGAAATGTCACATGTGATCCTAATGTCTAACGTTTAAGAGTTATAAATAAATAAGTTGACTCTTTTTTTTTTATTTCTTTTAATGCGAGCGGTTCGGTTCGACTCCTCAAATCGAACTGTAACCATTTAGACTCTTCCTGAACCATACTACAAACTAAACAAAATTATAAAAGAATCGTTTTTGCTGTTCGGTTCGGTTCAATGAACAACCCTAGTCTCTATATTTATTTACATGATAATTAAATACATTTATTTTACAATTAAATGTAAGTGTAGAATAATTTATTAGAGTCTTACAAACTTTTATTTGTATGGTAGTTTTCATATTACAGATGCATACGTAATATGACAACTTTATAGCAATCCTACTAGGCCTCTTTAGGGTCATTATGAAGCTAGTTCAAGGCCTATGACTTGTTGGGTCAAGCCAAGTCAAGTGCCTAAGATTAAGAAAAAAGAATAAAAAAGTGAAAAAAAAAATGCATATAAGAAATAAATATTTAAATTTATTTTCATGTGAGGAGATAACTCTTATTAATTATTCATCACATTAAATATGTTGTTATTGTTATCAAGACAAGTAATAAATATACTCAAAAGGATGTTTAGTTGTACCTTTATAGGATTCTAACAAAAGTGATTTTTAGTTTTTTTAGCAATATGAAGCTTATCCTGTCTTTGTGGGCATTTATCGGTTGTGTTTTGTAGTCTACGTTGCTAATTGTATAGCTAAATGCGGATATGCTAAAGCTATTATTCTCGGGCTTAATTTTATTTCAATTTGAAAATTTGTCATATTTGATTTTAAATTTATTTTTATTTTTGTACTGATTTTTAATTTTATCTTATTAAAGAATTTTTTTGTTTACAATTTTAGTATATACATAATTTCAATTTTCAGTCTAGACGGCCCTAGACCTTAGTGCCACACTTAAATTAAGTAAGGATGGCACATCAGATTCCCAATGCATAGTTCGCATCCCAAAAGAGATTTTATATATTTCAGTTTCAAGAGGAGATAGGGCATGTAATTTTTTAACGAAATCCCCCACACAGTATAATGATGCCAGTGCTCCCCCTCATGGCAAAGGAAGCAGCTTTCTTAAAGGTGCCATGGAAATAGATGCGAAATTCACGAATCGGTGGCTCATCCGCTGCCATGGTAAGCCAGACCTGGTTTCGGGGTGTGTTATGGTGTAAGTGATGGCTCCACTATCCCGAAACTAAAGCCTTGGCAGTAGGGACTAGAGACCCATGGAAGGTTAGGTTGAGAGTTGTCAAAGGCACACCTATTACGTTCCTTCGATAATCCCCGAAGGATGAATAAGAACTGGCATTGCCAGGGAGTGTTATTACAACGTTTCATATGGGGTGGGATTATTGCGTTTGATTTTAGCCACCTAGTCCAAACTATTTAGCAAATATGTTTTGATTTCTATTGAATTTGTTTATTGACTTAAAAAAATCTATAATAAATACATTATTGCTATCTATTAAAAAAAGAAAAGTTTAACTATTATCTTGAACTTATTAAATGCTTATATTCCAAACTACATTAATAAGAATGGGAACTTCTAAGGTCTTCTTGATAAGATTATCTAGTTTTAATTTTATATCACCATTAATCAAATATAGTAAGTAATATATTAAGTATTTCATATCACCATTAAACTAAATATAATAAGTAACATATTAAGTATTTTAGTAGTGTCATCATGGTTGGGTATGAATATAAACTATTAAATAGTTAATGAGACCGGTCTTATAAAAAAAAAAAAAACGAATCATAGAATTTTCGTAATAAGAATTACATGAGTATTTCCAATGCTACTTTTTTGTGATATTAATGCACAACACATAACGATAACTTAAACTAGCATAAATAAAAACATATCAGTATCTTCAATTTGCTTTTCATTATCTATATTAAGTGGTTTGACAAATTAAGTTATGGTAAACTTGAAATTTGGACTCTTTTGTCTTTTGCAACCCTTGAAGTAATTATTTGCACAAATATGATATACATTGAATTAATTACCAAATTACCATGACAAAATTACATGTGTTTTTTGCTTTTACTGAAAAATCATATTTCTAAAATGTGATTTGCATTTTGCTATTTAAAGAATTATAGGATATAAATGCAATTTAGGGAGAGTATTAACTTTTGGAGGTGTGATTTTAATTTTGGGAATCGCAAGTCAAAATGAGAATATTGTGTTTTTTCAAGAATCACATTTTGTAAATGTGATTTTGTATTGGTAAAATGATAATCAATTTTCTATAAATTACATAATGTTAATTTCTCTTTCCTTTTCTTTCTTTTTTTTTTTTTTTTGTTTTTACAAGAACGACAACAAGTGTTACACCCTTAAAATTACCTTTTTATATAGTTGTGTATACATGGTGAAACCTATGACACATCATCATTGAAATGGATTACACCTAAATGAAACAAAACTAATTGATACTTTCAATACACTTTTTAATTAATTATATTAAGTCGTATCCTTGACTAGGTTATGGCATGAATAAAGTAAGTCTCATAAATAACTTTGTATTGTATAAATTAAGGAACTTGAAGTTGTTTTCTTGTGTGGTATGTACATAGTGACAGCTATGTTTTGATGGTGGATCAAACTTAAACAAAAACCAATTGATAAGAAAATCTTATAGTCCCATCATTTTTTTTCTGACAAGATTGATCCTAGGTCTAATTTTTTTTGCCAAAATCCTAGGTCTAAATTTATATGTAATCATGAACCATTAAAATACTTATTGCATTAATTTTTATAATTATTTCAATGATTCAGTAGTAGGTAAATGATCTTATCCACATGATTGTATAAGTTTTCTAGTTGACATATTCAATTGCCTTTTATTAACTATATTAAGTAGTTTCACTAATTAAGTTGTAGTCCAATATACCTCGTAAATAGGTTTGTATAAATAAATAAAATTAACATCGTTTCATTATATAACATGTGTATACAATACATATGAGGAGGCTATGTGTACACAGTATTCATGGTGAGACCAATCATAGATTAGAATTGAGAGGGGGGGATGGGATACTAGCAAGGAGATTTGAATAGTTACATGATACACTCTAAATTAAATCATAAATATTGAAAATGCTAATCATGAATGAGCTCATTAGTTAAACTTAAAAATGTCAATGGGATATGTTTACTAAACAGAACTGTAAATGGGATATGTTTACTAAACAGAACTGTAAATGGGTTTATGTGTTTGTCTCAAAACGAGACACATTTATAAGCAAATCCAAATGGGTTTAATATATTTATTAAAGTAATTTTGTGAAGTTTTACTTTTTTAAATCTGTTTGTAATCGTTTAATATTGTTGCTGTCGAATCAATGGGTCAAGTCATTGCTAGCTTAAATTTTAATATCTAATACGAGCAATAAACATTGTAAATTGAATTACTTATACTTAGAGTCAAAGTAGGCTATTACATATTCCATTACCATCACAAAAATTATTGATAATTTGCATTAAATAAACTAATTTCTTACTTTCATCACAAAAATTTTAAATTTATTTATATATTCTAGATGTCTATCTTCCATCCTTAAAGGATGGTATAAGTTTAGTTTTCATCAATTGACTTTAAATATTTTTTAACATATTTTCATATAATTGCTTTGACAATTTAATGTTATTGAGACATAAAGACTATTATATTAGTATTTATAGTTTACCTATATGATTGGTGAGTTTAATGGGCACAATTAGCCTTTTTTTTTTTTTTTTTTGTAAAGGTTGGATTGGAAAAATTAGTTGTATAATTCATAATAGGTTAACCAAGTTTGTCTACTAGATCTAAAACGTTCTTCAAGTGTGCTTGAAATATATGCATCTCGCTTATTAGGGACCTTTAGCTGCGAAAAGTAGTGAGTGATTGTTATAGGATAAAGGTTAGTATGTAATAAAATCTAGTTTCAAGAGCTATATGTTTCACTTAGGCACAAGTTTAACTTGGTTGGAAAGCAAACTTGAGACTCATAGTTCTTAGTTTAAAAACTGTGGAACCAAGATTGACCTAATTTCTAGTCAAGTTTAAGAACCCATTATGTCTTCTAAGACACAGTTTATTTATTTTTAGAAGAATACTTTTACTTTTCATGTTGTTTCCTCCTTTCATCTTACAAACGGTTCTCTATTTGCAAATATCTCATGGATCTATGTAGACCCCAATGTGGGATGGGTTAGAATCAATTAGTAGTAGTAATGACATGCCATCGTCACACATTTGGGACTTCAACAACATAATGTACAATCATGAGAAAAAAATAGGGAAAATCTTAAATGTAGCCATCTCATGGAAAGATTTTATAGCATGGTCACGGATGCTAACATGAATGAATGATTTGGTTCTTTCAAGGCCATTGTTGTATTGGTTAAACAAAAGGGAATATGAGAGGGTAATTATGGAGAGAATTGACGGAGCATTAGGGTTTTTGGAGTGGGTTCACAAATTTCCTAAAATAGAGGCTATCCATGGTGAAAAGGTGGCATCTAATCAAGTCGTTTTAATAATGGATACTTGTTGCATGGATAAAAAGGGGAGGACAATATTTAGATCTGAAAACATGAAAATAAAGAAACAATCCTGAGATTAAAGGACAAAGAATGCTAATGAATTGAAGATTAAGAGGGAATTATGTGTTAGTTCCACACTTTCATATATTGAATCTTGTGGACACATAAATTAGGAAGATAGATTCAGCTCCTAAGCTTATTAGTGATAAAATAAGTGACAATTTGGGGAAACTTGTGTTGGTAGAAATGTGCAACATTCAATTGGGATCATTGAAGGTGCCAGCTATTAAGGTATATTAATCTAATAACTTTTTATGTGGTATTCTTTCTCCTCTTAACAACACAAGCATTTTCCTTATTTTTAGCATAACCTCCCTTTAAGAGGCAGTCCATTTCCATCCCATTAGCCTTTATATTTCACTTTCAAAATAATTTCTAAGGTCCTTATATATCAGCTCAAATTGATTCTTTGTAATTTGGTATTTGAACCTTAGAATGCATTTGTTTCTAAATAAGTACTTTTAATGATAACACTGTCATAATACAAGAAACAAGACCTGTTGTGCCATTAAATTAGATATAAATAAGGCATATGATAGGGTTCAATGAAATTCCCTAAGGGATTTTTTTTTTAATTAAAAGTTAGGCTCTAGGAAGCATTAATCAGTTAGATTACAATATAGTTGTAAATGAGAAAGCAGCAAACAAAGTGGTTTATGACAAGGCGATCCTCTTTTTCTTTATTTTTCATTTTGGCAGTAGATGTGCTACAAAAAAAAAAAAAAAAAAAAAGGAAAGGCGACAAAATAAGAGACTAATTAGTTACAAAATGAGGCAGTCTTGTCCTATCTCGTCATATATATTATTTGCAATGATTCATTAATTTTATCAAAAGGTGATGTGTCGAATCTTTAAGTTTTAAAATTTATAATCTTGTAAATTCTAGATCCACACAAGGCAGTGCACCTATCGTGTAGTATAGAATTTAACTCGGATATTGTCCTAGGGATCAATGTGCAGCTACTAGTAATTACCCTTTAACTATTATCTAGCCAAGTCAAGAGTGAATTTTATACTAAACTAATCAATAATTCTAATCTAAGGTAAACCCAAGAACCCTAACTCAATATTTGCACTATTAAATGAAGATAAACGATTCACAACAAAACCCTTAGTTTTGATCAACCCTAGCCTCCTTCATCTCTAAAAGTGGATTCACATGAATGAACTTTGCTTTTGAACTATCGGGTTACTTAAATAGATTAATTACTCTTTTCAAGTTAATTAAACCCTAACCCTAAATTGCAAAAGTGGGAATTTCTTCTGTCACAAAGGTCAATTTAGAATCGCTTAAAGCTTATGAACCCTAATCGATAGAAAGTTAGAAAAACCCTATTTCTAGATGGATTACCTAACCCCTTTGCTCATGAGAGATCATACTCATTAATCGAAATCTTCTTTCATATTAACAAGAATCGAGTTTGTAACAACTTTGACCTAAAATTATCACAAACAACATTATATATCATGAAGCAAACTCAAAATCAATTTACATTCAAGTAATTAACAAGTCTTTACATGGAGGCTAGGGTTTCTCAAAACCTAGGGTTACACAACTACTCTTCCATAGAAAAGATAACAACACAAATAACAGGCATAATGGAAGAAGAAAAAGGAGAAATCATCAAGATAAAACCCTTGTAGATGTGTAGTTGAGAATCTTCAAGTGGAAGCAAGATTTTTCCCCTTCAAGAGCTCTCCAAAGGCGTCCCTAGGGTTCTGGGATAAAATGATCTATTCAATGAATGAATGAATCTCGCAAGAAGGCATGTATATATATACATTAATGCCTACACGACCCCTACACGACCTGTGTACATCGGGGTCGTGTACTCATTAAAGTAGCGTCTTTTTCCTTTGTTGGCACATGTACACGACCTAATGTATACAACTAGTGTATGAGAGGTCGTGTACCCTTGATTCTTGGCTAAATCTTCAAAATTTCTTCACAAAACGCTCCTCCAAAAGTACACTAATGGTGTGAATGTCACTAGTGTATGGGTGGCAACTCCGTAAAAGCTCCAAAAATCTCCAAAACTTGGTTTCTTTCCTTGATAATCCCTTGAGAAGCTCGATTGTTTGGTGATTGTCCCTGAAACAAAAGATTAGCTCATTAAAGATCCTTTTCCTCAATATTTAAATAAATAGCATATAAAATATGCCCAATATAGCACCAACAATTCGGGTCTTTGGACACTTATCAAAAGGCATTTGTTGTAAATATGCAAGTCTTAAGAGATCTTATTCATAAGTGCTGTAATATATGGAAATGGTGAACTTTAAAAATAGAGCTATTTCTTCAAAAAAAAAAAAAAAAAAAACCTCAACTAAGATGGTAAATGAAATATATGATGCAATACAGATTTCAACATTAATAAATCCTAGGAAGTATTTCAGCCTATCAATCTTGTGGTTAAGGAATAAATTTAGGCTTTGAGATTTGTAAGGGATAAAATTAAAATAAAGTTGAAAGTTAGAGGAGATGTCTCCTTTCCGATGCAAAAAGAGAGATATTAATTAAGGTGGTGGCTGGTACAATCCCAAACTATTATAGGAGCTATTTCAAATTTTCCATCAAAATGGTGTACAAAGGTGAATTCCATGACTTAACTTTACTAGTAAAGGGAACTAAATGATGAGAGGAGAACACATTAGCTAGTTAGGATAAAATAACCTTCCTAAAGGATAATAAATGCTTAGGTTTTAAGGACCTATATAACTTCAATTTAGCTCTCCTCACAAAAGTTACTTGAAGAATGCACTCAAATCTAGATGTCTTTAGATTCTTAAAGGTATTTAACTAAAAGTTATCTAGAGAGTGTACTCAAATCAAGATGTCCTTGGATTTTTAAAGGTATTTAACTTTCTAACCCACTTTCTCGCATCCTTCTATGGTTTTTATGACTCTTAAGGTTTTTCAAGTATATTAAATCAAAGAAAAAGTTGTTAAAGGTAGGTGATAGAAGCTTTAATAGAGTCGGGATAAATTGTTAGATTCCAAGTCTATAAGGTTTCAAGCTGAGTTTAAAACCTTATCTCTATGATCATGATCTTAAAATGGTTGATTTGGTTTATGAAAATTCAAGATCATGGAACATGTAGAGACTTTGTCATTTTTCTTTTCTTTTTTAATCATTAAACAATGCATGCAATGTAAGAGATTCCACTATCACATGCTTCCTTGATGTACCTGCCACATGATAGAGCTAGAAAATGCATGATTGAAACAACTTATAATTTCATTAAATGCAACATGTTTTTATCTAATAAAGATGCCTTTTTATCTCATCAAACAGAGAAGGGGAGAACTTATACCAAAAGATATCAATGTTTGGGAATAAATTCACATAAGGTAACAATATTTTAAGTAACTAAAATAAAAAATCCATGTTTCACAAAATAGGTAAAATAAGGAATCACCATTTTAGATTATTAAAAAAAAATCAATATTCCAAGTAGTTGAAAAATGGATATGAAAAAAAGCACCATTTATTTGCATAACTTTATGCAATGTTGATATCTTTTTTTAATAATTTAAAACATTAATACCTTATTTGACCTACTACATGAAATATTGATCAATTTCTTAATGACTCGAAACACTAATGCCTTATTTAAATTTATCCTCAAATGTTGATGCCTTCCAACATAATTTATACAATAGAGAGTAACTTTGGAAAAAAGTTTGCCATTCTCCTTACTTACTAAACCCCTTACTTACTAAAAGTTAAATATTTCATGTTGTGGGCTCTAAAAAATGCTATAGGAAATTTTTGCATTAACGAGAGGTGCTATATGTATAATGCATGTTGTTGCTACAATTGATGGACAAGTTAAAACCATTACAAATGTTGAAGATGATTGGATCTTTCCTATTATGGTTGATAGCTACAAGATTATCTCCTCGTGAAAGTAACTTATTTAATAAGCACTTTTGCATTTGCTAAAGTGTATCTTTTGTATGAAAAATAAATATGTTAAGTAGTTGTTTTGTTGTACTTGGATGAAACAGGTATGATTACTTTAGATAGTTACCCATAAAGATGCACAGATGGGTTAGTTTGTAATAAAAAGGAAGTGGGATTGTTATTTGCTAAGATATATACTGTGATATATGGAAGATAAGATGCAAGGGTATATTTAACATGAAAGTTTCAAATGTGTGGAGTGTGAACAATCTTTGTAAAGTGTTGCTATAAGAGGTTCAGAGGATTGAGCCAAACTATTCTTTTTCCTCAAGTATAAACTACGTAAATTTTCTAACAGTTTTTGTAACTAAATTCCAAGTTAAAGAGATTGAAAACTTCCAATGGATCAAGCTTTAAGGTAAACTTTGCTGGTGCTTTTAATCCTCTCTTAAAATCTAATACCATAAAAGCTTGATAGGGATGTCTTTAAGGTTGGTTTGTGCTAGTGTAAGTAAAAAGTATGTGGTAAGATTGCTTGATGAAGTAAAAACACTAGTTTTTCTTGCATTTGTTCGTCTATCAAAGGAAAGTTGTGGGATGGAACGACTTTTGAAATTGATAGGGTACAAGTTTTAGAGGTTGTGACATTGCATACAAATCTTCCATGGGAACTACACCAACATGTGGTGGATATTAAATCACTTTTATCCAATTTCAAATTAACTTAACTTAGTTTGGTTAGTTAATAGATGACTATGACACCTAATTGGATTTTTAGGCATTCTCATTTAGAGATCTATTTGACAAACCGGGTTTGTAAACCCACATCTCCCTTAGAAGATATTCTATCTTGTGATTATCATTCAAGTTCTGTTTCACATGCAGTTTGTAATGATACCTCAATTGTACTAGATAACATTCATTTGTGAATAAAATTTTATATCAAAAAATATTTAAGGAACCATTTTATGAAACATTATTAAGAGGTGCATTAATTTATACACAACTACATTAAACTTAAGTTATAGCATCAGTAATGTGGGACAAAAATATGGAGATTACAAAGAATATCAAAACATGAAAACTAATCTCATGTTGAAGTGAGAATTTCTTTTTGGTGCAAGTTATATATACAAGACTACACATGCTTTACAAATAGGTTTATTCTTGGTAGTGTTAATGGCAATATGTTAATATAAAATAGGGAAAATGATGAATTTGGTACTTAAACTTTAGCAAAAAAGTCAATTAGATATTTGAACTTTGAAAAGTCTAATTTTATACTCAATTGAACTTTTTGTGCCTACAAACACTATCTCACATAAAACTATTAATACCATCATCCTATGTGGACCAATCCACCAATTATTGAGTGACATGTGTCATTTCATTAAAGAAATTAAAAAAAAAAAAAAGATTGTCGACCTAACATATCCATGGTAAGAAGGAAGAGGTGCTTAGAGAATCAACTAACATAGGTAGAGGAGTTAAAGCAAACACCATCTTCTTTCACTCTAAGATTGGATTGAGCTTACTTAAATGACTAAATCCTTACATAAAAAAGATTTACATATGATTTATCATTGAAAATACATAGAGATGAATTTTTAAGAACAACTTTGGGGGTTTAAGAACAAAATCGGGGAGAAACCATCTTCTTCCTCGATCTCTCTCTAGAATTTCACGAGAGAAGACTCCAAGCTTTCTCTCTCTCTAACCCATTCTTTCTCTAAATCGAGACACCAAAACAACGCAAACTTAGACTATCTCCTTCAACCTCTCTTCTAAGTCTAAACTCACCAACCGTGCAAATCATCATCCCCATCACATACCCATCTCCAACCAGTTTCACAAAGAACTAATTGGTGGCAAGACCATTACGCTGAGCTTCAGTTAACCATCTACACCTAAAGCTTCATCATCACCAAGTCTACATTCTCCCTCCGTGCAACAAGAACAAGTATGTAGAAACCTTGTAACATCTAAGGAAATGCAAATTATGCTTAATATCGATTTCTTTTCCAAAATTTAATTCCTAACTATGTAATTTAATAATTACAATAATAATAAATAGAGAAATTGGGAAAAGAAACTAACATTGAATTCGGTCCTCCCCCTATTCTCCACGATCTACGAAAATTGTCTCCCTTAATGGAGGACTTCATCCACTTTATTCAATAATAAACAATTGGCCTCAATAGAGGACTTCAACACATCGATAAACAAATGCTTGAGTTAAGTTTTTATGATCTCAAATTCACTAAACTCAACTTAAGACTTCACCAATATGCTCACAACAAACTCTAGTATAATGTTTTTACAAAGATAATAATAACAAAACAAATAGCACTGTACTAAGTTTCTCACTCAGAAATAATATAAATTGTAATACAAGCTTTAGCATGTTTACAATGATTTTGTATGCAAGAAATAAAATTGACCAACCTTGAATAAGTCTTCAATAACTTCTAATTTAGCTCATAAAAAAAACCTAGCCTTTATCACCCAAATTGTCTTCTAATGGTCGGATGGAAAACTGCCAACGGCTAGTTTTTTTTGTACTGGCAAGTCGATATAAAACCCTACTGGTGAGCTGATCCATCTTGTGTCAGCAAGTTGATGCACTTTGATCTGCAATTCCTACAACAAAGTACAACACACACACGCAAACACACACACACACACGCGCGCGCGCACACACACACACACACACACATATTCAAGCATTTTGTTAATCCAAATTGTTTGATTAATTAAGTGTAACTTAACACAATTAAGTGGTTAATTATGCAAATAATTTCCTCACCAAAATTTATGTTAAATACACAAGTTCAACAAAGTTGCCCACCAAGTCGACCTTCAACAAACCACAACCTTAAAATTGAGATCATCTACTCCATTAGCACCCCACAAGTCACCATAACCAACCCAAGCTCGACAATCTAACTCATCAAGTCAATTCACTAGACCACAACCAAAAGCTAAATCATACAAGATAAATGCATCGAACTTATCTTGATGTGAAACACTAACCCACATCCACATCGTCTTCTTTTTTCTATTAGTGTGTCGACGTAAGTCCATGGTGATTGCTTGTACTTCTCTATGGTGTCTGTCTATGGTGTTTGCTTTTACATCAACCATGGTGTTTATCCACATCCCATCCCGCTCATCTTCCTCCATACCATGGTTAGGTTAAGTTGACAGTCTTCTTTTTTATTTCTTGAACAAATGGACATGTATCACTCAACAACTAGTAGATTAGTCCACGTAGGATGATGGAATTGATGGTACTATGTGGGATAGTGTTTGTGGGCAGGAAAAGTTCAATTAGGTATGAAATTAAACTTTTCCAAATTCAAGTACCTAATTGAATTTTTACTAAAGTTATGATACCAAATTTGACATTTTTCTATAATTTTTCCTAATTCATATAAAAATTTAAATTTTCAATATTGTTCAATTATATTCTTTTTCATTTTTTATTTTATGTGTATTTTTTTTATTTTTCACATAGCTTTTTTCTTTTTCTTTCTTAAAAACAATGATAATTTCTTGGTAGAACTAGTTAAACCCTTGTTCCATAGCTTAGGGTTTTTAACTCGGTTGAAACTCTAAAACACAAGATGTCAAAGCTTTTTTCTTTTTCTTTCTCAAAAACAATGATAATTTCTTGGTAGAACTAGTTAAACCCTTGTTCCATAGCTTAGGGTTTTTAACTCGGTTAAGACTTTGAAACACAAGATGTCAAAGCTGATTTATGAATTAACCTTGTTGGGTTAGTTTGAAGTTGCATTTGAGTTAAAAATCTCAACCATTGTCTAAGTCTAGTTTTGTCCAACACCATCGACAAGATTCTAAGTGCATTCTAAATACTAAATGTGGAAACTATTACATAATGTTTTAGTTGATTGATGTTGGTGCCAATTAAGTTTAGGTACCAAAATATTCTCTATTATGCGACATCCTATTATATAATTATATTTAAGTCAATAATTATGAGGATAAATAAAAATAGTTTCATTTCCAAATGTTATGGCCATTCAATATTGGTCATCAATTGAGCGTGCTCCTCTCATCCTAATCTAATCCACTTGATTGACCACTATAGTTGATTAGCTTGTGTCTCCACTTATCTTTAGTTAATTAAACTTCAATCCATATGCTTTGTTCCAAAAATAACCATTTAACTAAGGATAGGAATAATAACCCTGTTTAGTAATCATATATAAATAATTTAATTTTATATTATAATATATGCTTAGACTACCCTTCTTTTCAGGTTTTGCCTTCCTTCTTCAATAAACCCCTATCCCCTTTTTCCCCTTTCTTCTTATTATTTTCTACTAATGATCCATCTCGCAATGTACACATAGTAGATAGACAAAAATTTCAAGTTTCCCTTACATATACAAAGCTTTTTATAAAACATGCCCCATTTGGACTGCAACTTCATTAATGAAACAACTAGATATTGTTAACAAAAGCCAAATTTGATATATGAATTAAATTTTGATTTAGTAAGAGCATGCCGCTTATTAATATCACATAAGAACAATGCTATCAATTTTTATCTAAATATAGCTCAAACTTTAAGCTATTGGTAGGATTTTTCGAAACTTCTATAATCCTATTGACGGCACTGTACAGTCAATCATTTAACCATTAAAATAAACATAATAATTAAAATATTAAGTATTTTAATGATTAAATTATGATTGAATATGGTGTAAACCAATAAATAATAACGAGATCAATCCCACCAAAATTAATGATGTTAAAATTAATGACAAAATCATAAAGTTAAGCTACTAAGTTTTGGACTTGACTATATGTTTGTCAGCATTTAAATAGCACTTCTTAATGTAATTTCAATTTAGAAAGTCGACGATGATTGTACGAACATGTTTTTCAAGTAGCAAGTTCATTACAGTGAGTCAGTGACATTTATTCTAAAACTTTTAAAGTTGATAATTGGTTCAGTTTAAACAACTCCCATGCGCCGAAAAAAAAAAAAAAAATGGAACGAAGTTTGACCCAACTGTACTACAGAAAATAGGAGGAGATCGGCTTCGGTGTAAAAAAATTCCACTCCGTAGGAGCTGATTTGCGCCCATGGAACTAATAGTCCACGAGTAAAATATGACCTCACAGTGCACTAAATATTATATAAAAAAAAGGAGAGAATTACCGTAAGAAGTCATGCATTGGCTTGAAAAACTAGGTGGGTTTAGAACAACCAAAACATAATTATGAGAATATCAAGTCCAAAAAGCTTCTCCATATAATCTCTCACTTATTCTCTAATCCTACAATTTACCCTACTCATCTTTGTAAACCCTCTATAATTACACTATCACCAACGCAAGAAAAAGAGTTGCATTCAAAGCGCGGACTGGAAGATCATCTCAGCAAGTTCCTACAAAATAGTCGCAATCAGATGTGCTGTTAGAACCATTTTTACACAAAAGTAAATTGCAAATAAGTGTTTCTTAAAAGACACTACGAGTAGCTTAGCTATTATGTTTTTCTCATTCTATATTGTAATGCAGAAGAGAAAATGTTGGGGGGAAAATTATAGGCAAGCTAAGCTGGGTATTGATCAGAGTTTTGCAAGGGAAACTTTCCACGCACACGGTTATCAATTGCCAAATGATTTCATCATTTATGTTTCTCGAACCGAATTCGTTATATATAAATGAAAAGGTAATAAGGCATAAAGTAGAAAACACAAGCCAATTTTTATGACAGTTAGAAAGCGGTAGGTACAATCAATTGCATCTATCTTTTGGTGTTAGGCATGTCCAATATGCCTAAAAAGGCATCTCACACAATCTAGTACGCTTAAAATTCGACCCCTTTTTCAATGTTGCATTATAGTTAAAAGTCTTAAAAAAAAATGAAAGAAAAATCCGTGAGGAACTTGCTGCGATATTGCCACTACTTAAGTTGAAGGGTTGACTGTCTTGTATTTTGAAATTATCTCGGAATCTTGTAACATGAAGCATTAGCATATAAATAAAACTAACATGCACAGGTAAACTGCACTTTAAACCCACAACTATTGTGTTCGGGGCACTTATACCTTAAATCAGAAAGTGGATTTAGCTCTCCATACCTACTAAAGGACCAGATTTACTTCGTTGAAATGCCCCTAAGGCTATATACTTTTTTGGAGCTTCAAGTGGTAGTTTAGAGCAACAATGCCTGCTTTTGAAGGTTCAGGGATCTAAATTCTCAAGTGCCAATTTCATGTATATGTAAAGTATGACCATGCATGTTCCAAGTGTCCCAAAGTCCATATATGTACAACACAATCAGCTTTTTTTATTTTATTTTATTTTTTTCTCGCTAATTTTTACAACATAGTTTATAAACATTTGATGATAAAAATGCCAGTAAACTCAGAAGATAACTGGAAACTGATTTTGAAAATCACATCAAACAGAAAGCTAAATTTGTAGGGACTGTGCCAAGTCGAGCTATTGATAAGCTTACCTGCTTAGCAGAAGGAACCTTGGGTTCACCCCACTCCATAGCTTTCTCCTCAAGCATCTCGAAGTCAGCCTCACCAGCCTGTCCAAAAATCTTTACTGTAAATACATATGATGAGAGAAAACATAATGTAATAAAACACTTTTATCAGATTAAGCACCTCAATTTGAGCTCCAATTTCTGTATCAAAGCTCTGATAACGCTTCCTGACAAGCTCTTCTAGAGAACCATCCTATCGTCACATAAGACAGATGGAAATAAGTTAGTCTCACATCCAAGCAATACATCTAAATCTCTTTGTACAAAGGTAGATGTCATGGACAACACAACACAAATGGCTAACCTCAATCAATTTGGCAACATTACGGAGTCCACGTGCCAAGGTATCCATTCCAGTAATGTGTGCAATAAATATGTCGTCAACATCTGTGCTCTCTCTTCGCCTGAAATAGTAGAGTATGTGATCAACATGCCATTGAAAATCCACAGTAAAGCGAAAATCAAATATCAGAAATTCCAATAGACCTTGAAACAAAGAGAAAAAAACAAATTACATAATGAGAAAAGATATTAGACGGCAAGTTTTCATTTAAAAGAAGAAAAGGGAAGAAAATACGAACAGTTTCGCATCAAAATTGAACCCTCCAGGGGCTAATCCTCCCTGCAATTAAGCAGAAGAGATATGAGGGATTTCAAAAAACAATACAGGAGTAATGTCGTTGGACATTGATATCATATCCAAGAATGTGCCTTACATTTCTGACTACGCTTTGCATAACCAATGTTGCCTCTGCGATATCAGTGAGGAACTGATCAGTATCCCAACCTGCATCATCATAAACCATATATAAAAATATATTGTTTTCCACATAACTGCTCAAGCTGAAACATTAGTTCTTTCATATGATACCGATTTGCGGATCGCCAGAGTTTGCATCAATGTTTCCTAGCATGCCATTAATTCTTGCAGTTTCAAGCTCATGATGGCAGCTGCACAAATTACAGAATTGCATGTCTAAACTTACCAATACAAACAAAAGCAATTTAAGTATGTGCAAATCGGTAAGACACAGAATTGTCAAATACCTGTGACCAGCAAGCGTGGCGTGGTTGCACTCAACATTGATCTTGAATTCATCTGCAGAAAGAAAAGACAGTTCATATTGTTGAAGTAAAACTTTTCATATTATTATTTTACATATTAAGTTATTATATGAGTATTCATATGGCATAAATACTTCTTCAATAGTGGTAGCCAAAACAAAAATCTAATTCTCTATGAAAAAGCTTGGAACTGGATCAAATTGGCTTAAGCTTTTGATAAACTATTGGCTCAAGCAGTAGCTTTTCAGGCCAATTAGTACAGCCATGGCAAGTAACAGGGTCATATCGTATAACAACCTTATAATTTGACAAAACTACTTTGCCTTTAGCAATTTCAGCTGCTAACAGGAAGCAATTTTGGTATGGATATTGACAAGAGCACTCATACACAGAAATTTTTGTAAAGCCAGCCTACTTTCATGCATGAGGGTAATAAAAAAAGGATAATATTTGAATATGGAGTGGGAATAGCTAAGAAGAAAACTTGGAAATGTGTAGTCAGTATATTCACAAGAATAAACATTACCTATAAGTCCATATTTCCGCAAGAAGTTGGCAGCTGCAGCAACATCCCAATCATACCTGAAACATAAAAGGCACAGGTTGGTACATAATGCAAAGCGACAGTAATGCTCAAAGGCACAAGAGCCAGACATGGTACATACTGGTGCTTAGTGGGTTCTTGGGGCTTAGGTTCAATTAGTAATGTGCCTGAAAATTGCAGAAAAAATAACAAGTCAAAAACTTAATCTAGGTATAACACATGCCAACAGCTAATTCTATAGGGTTGCGGGGTGGGAGCACGAGGAGGATGTAGTAAAAAAACAAGCAAAAACACCTATCAGTCACTTTGAAACTAGTGTCACAACTATGAAAGAGCAATATGTGATCTTTTTTGTTACTTTTCAGGTCACACCACTTCCAGTATCATAAGCTAATGGTGTTGTCAAGAAAATTACCATCGAATCCAATTTTCTTCTTATATGCAGCAGCAGCTTCAAGGAATCTAGCCTGCAGCATCAAAAAGACTTTTGAGGACATGATTTGATTAAAAAAACAAAGCAACCTTCTTGGTGAGAAGTCTATTGAATACCATGTGGTCAAGCTCTCTAGCCATGTCTGTGTTCAGTAAAGTCTGGTAACCTTCACGACCACCCCAGAAAACATAGTTTTCTCCTCCCAAGTAATGAGTCACCTGAATAGTGCAATATATGCTATGTTGTTAGCATCCAGATATACAATGCCTTCCATGAAAATGGTCAAAAGCACTATATTACTTACTTCCATAGCTTTCTTGACTTGAGCAGCAGCATATGCGTATACACCTACTTCTGGACTGTAACATAAATAACAATCATTTAATTGATGTATAAATAGTAGTTGAAAAAAACCTTTTGGAAGCAAAACGATGGCTGAATTATCCCTGAACATGCATACAAGTATAGCAGAATTCATTAAATAGACTTGCATATATGAAGGATTACCTTGTAGCACCTCCGTGCATATATTGAGGATGCAAGAACAATTGAGCTGTACCCCAAAGAGGACGGATGTTTGTTCCCTGCATGCAAGTACAGAAAGAATGTAAAGAGCATCATACAAAGATCTTATGGGATGTAGTGTAACATAGATTATTGTAGCTTCTCACAGGGCTACTGCACGCCTTGTTTGGTTTTGAACATTTACTGTTGGTTTTAATTAGATATTAGTAGTACCGTATCTAAGACTAAGAAATTACAAGCTCCTAATCTCCAATTTCTTGGAATTTGATTCTTCTCTTATTAGTTATTCAGCTTTCAAGCTAATCATTTCCCGATCATAAAATTAATAATCCACAATAAACCTAAAGGCCTAAAAGTAATTAAGTAAGGCTGACATTATCTAAGCATATTGTATTAAAGCATACCTCCTGTAGCTGTTTAGCAAGAGCCACCACTTCATCCAAGTTTGCATTTGTTTCCTACATTGCCAGAAAATGCACAATCACAAGTTTATCTGGCATGTCAAGATCATTCTAATAAAGCTATATGCTCCACCTCAGTGTACACATAGTGGTTAATTCTCAAACTTCCCAGAACTTATGATATTTTCGCTCTCTTTGCTGCATTTAGTGTACACATAACATAGTTACTCAAATAGTTATTATAGACCATAGATTTAACTATTAACTCACCGCAAGAGTTTCACCAACAGGAGCGATATCTCTATCATGGAAGCACCACCTCTCAACTCCAAGCTTGTTTAGAAGCTCAAAGTTAGCTCTCACTGTTTGCAAGGAAAAGGAAATATTGCATGAGAAAGAAAAATGTTTTCCACGAAAATACAGCCTTCGACATGGAACTATTCCTCCATGATTTCTAAATGACTGAAACACGTAAACAAGATCTTTAGTTTTGTTCTTACTTCTCCTTTTGGCCATAGCTAAAGAATCAGTGCCATCTTCCCATGGCCAGCTCTTTGTTGGTGCACCGAAAGGATCACCTCCAGTTCCCCTGAATGTGTGCCAAAATGCAACACTGAACCTCAGCCAGTCCTGCAAAGACAGATCAAATTACAGCTTCATAACTCATATCATACAATTTCAACTTGAATGAACCTGGCCGTTTCATTTATCATGACCAACCTTCATTTTCTTGCCAAGAATCTCCTCTTCGGCATTGTACCATTTGAATGCCAGGTGGTTTTTGCTCGAAGGACCCTGATGTGAGAACATAAATGTGATGAAAATAAGGCTAGAACATTGTAAAACTTAACAAAGATATTGCATAAAGGCCTATTATCAGCAAAATATCACCACTCTTGTCCAGAAAATTACAGGTGTAGAAGTTCAAACACCCCTTTCTCCCCTCCTCCTTAATTGTGGAGATTTAATCCCTGAATGCAGCTACAAATCCTGGTATGTTTGTTTCAGGAAAATTGTTTTTCAACCATTTTCAATGTGTCATAATCAAACCTTAGAGCTGTCTAAGGTTACCTTAATAATCTCAATTTAGCTGGTGGTAATGGTTAAGTATGACATACAGTACCACTGCTAATGAAAAAAAAAGGATCTTCCTCGTATTGGTTTAATCACTAACACTGATAGGCCAAAAACATTAAAACTGAAGTTTACAGCTACAGATGAACTAACTGCTAAAATCATAGTATCCGCTGCACTCCATATTACTATTATCAATTATAACAGATATTGGACAAGGTCCACAAAACTGTTTTCAACAAAACATGAACAAACTAATTACTTTGAATTTATCTAGCTCTTAAAAAAATTTAGTCATGCATCCAACTCAAGACAAAACGATTTGCCAACAAATTACAATCTTTTAGTCCTTACCTTGTACTTAGTGAACTAAAAGAATCACTAATGAAAAAATACAATCTTCTAACCCTTACCTCGTACTTAATTTTCGGGATTCCAGGAAAGAATTCGCCTTCCCAATCATCACCATCTGCACAATTACTTCCTAGGTCATTAGCAGGGCATGTCTGTGGAGCACATATCTGCATATCACACCAAATTCAATTCAAAACCACCCAAAACAAAATCTATATCAAAAGAGAGAGAAAGGAAAAAAGACTGATTCCATCAAGATGGAAACTTTTAATTTTATTACCACTCCAACAAAAACCAAACTGCAGCACAAAGCTAGAAACAGTATCTTCTCCATCTTCACTCTGCATTAAAAGAAAATTAACAAAAAACAGACAAATAAAAATATCGATCAACCACAATACATAATACTTTGCATGTTGATTAAAAAAAGCACATCTTTAAATTAGTACCCAGCAGTAGAAAATAATCATCATCATATTCATACCTTAAGAAGTTGTTCTGGAACAGGACCAAAAGGTGTGGAAAAGGATGCGACCATCGTCAGATGTATGCTTATTTATAGGCGAGAATTGGGATATTGTTGTATTTTTTTCCTTTTAAATAAAAAATCTTTGAAAAAAATCTCTAAATTCAATTTATAAATATGCATATCCATCTGAACAGTGGCAAAATCTTAGTTGGCAATCATATCTGATCCTTCTTCTCTACCTATAAATTTGATTTATATATATCGGTTTATATCCATGAACCAGAATCTTTCATGATATAGAGCAAAGGGGTACAGGTATCTTAGATTTTTTTTTAATTTTATATTATTTTACAAAATAAATCCGTAACTACTACAAATTTATTTTTATAAACTAATTTGCATTCTACTAATTAAAATCCCTATTTTATTTCAACCATCCAGATTCCACTACCCTATTAGTAATATCAAGATTTTAAAATTTTCAATAGGACAATTGGCAGGAAAAAATAAAACCAATAAGATATATAAATATATATATATAGCCTAATGAATTGTTATTACGTAAAATGATGTATAGTAATTCATGTTTTTAATCTATAAATTGTAATTTAATAGTATTTTATTTAACTTTATTATAAATATCCATGTTTTGAAAATATCACCTATACAATTATTCTTTCTCTATAATAAATACATGAGACATTATACATATATTACCTTTTATCATAATAATTACTTATTTTTCTTTTATACCAAGTGAATATTGTAATAATCATTACAAGCCTGTGACATTCTCTTTGAATTGTAATTTTATTTTCTCCTTATTTCATACCATAAAGTGAAGAGCCGTTATATGTAACTTTTTAAGTAATTTTATAAATATATAATTCTTAATAAGATGACTAAGTGATTCTATTATGTATGAATAATAAAATTATATTTCAACTTCATAGTTATGAATTCTACGAAAAAAAAAATTAAATATTAAAAAGCCAAAAACAAAACAAATACTACAATAAGAGTTCTCAAGTTATTATTAGTCGTGTCTTTGGTAATATAGTGTGCTTATAAAATGATGAAATTAAAATGTACAAAATATCCATTATTATGGTAAAAATCTATGCTTATAATACTTGCAATTTTCATGGATTTTACCATGGAATTTTAATATTATAAAAATACAACAGAAATATTTACAATTATATATATATATATATATATATATATTCCAAAGTGATTCAAGAAAATCATATTCATAACTAAAGGGTAGAGTATACTACAAAAATGCAGGCAATTTGACATATAGAGTACCTAGTTTCACCTGCTTGACCAAATAGGGTCCAATGGGTATTAAAGTCATATGGAAAGGTGCCAATACAGATTTTTTCGAAATATGTTCTCATAGAAAAGGTACGAGTATACCCATCCTATTAAAAATCATAAAATAATATTAATAAAAAATAAATAATATTACTTCAATTTTTTTTATTATCAATCACTTTTGTTTAATATTATCATTTGTAGATAGTTCCTTGTCCCTGTACTTTTAAGTTATATAGAAGTATTTTTTATCTTTTAAAGCTAATTAATTATTACATAATTTGTTACAATCGACTTACACAGATCTAGAAACAAACCCAAGTGGCTTAAGGATTTTACTCATGAAATGCATCTACAAATTACAAATACAATTGTTAACGGCTGATCTAGTTTTCGTAAACAACTGTTTTACATCATATCATAATAGAAAGTAGTTTTCACTACTGTACATGTATAAAATGAAGAATTCGAATGAAATAAGGAATATCCTAGCTTACGGTATAGAGCAATTAGTTAGAGTTGGTGGCTTCCTTGAATAGTCATATCCTTATTAGTTTCTTACCTGCATGTAAACACAATTCTTAGTTAGGTTGAGATACCGAAAGCAAAAGAGAAAGAGAGAGTAGAGTTAGGGTTTTGATTTCTTATCTGAGTACTGTTGGTGCAAGCACTATAGGGTTAGGTTAAGAAGTTTAAATAATCGGAATAGGATAAACCGGCATAACATTTGGTGCTCTCGTCCTAGTTTTATGGCTCCTATTACTCGATCTCATGAATCCATGGATGAAATGGATGCTATGAAGAAGGCTTTAGTTGCTATTCATGATAGTTTGAGTAAAATGAATGAAAAATTTGAGAAATTAGAAGTGAATCAGAATCTTCCAATAACCATGAACAAGATTCATCATTTTCCAGTCATAGCAGTCAGTTTGGGAATTCACTAAAAGGGATCAAGTTAGAGATTCCAAAGTCTGCGAGGAAGGATGTATTAAGTGGCTTTTCAAAGTGGATCAGTTCTTTGTATTTCATCACATTCCTGACGAGCAGAGAATTACCATTGCCTCTTTCTCCCTAGAGGGCGAAGCCTTAAATTGGTACAAATTGACGTATATGAACAAACAACTTAGTTCTTGGACTAAGTTTACCGACGCTCTTCAACAAAGATTTGGCCCCTTGGGTTATGAAGATGTTCAGGGCATGCTTGCCAAATTAATGCAAACATCATCTGTTGCCCATTACCAGTCCAATTTGAGGAATTGTCCAACAGAATTGTGGGCTTACCATAGTCATTTCTTCTTAGCTGTTTCATTTCTGGACTAATACTTGCATTAAGACGTAAGGTATAAATTTCTCGACCCAAAGATTTAATGGATGCTATATGGTTAGCTAGAATGCATGAAGATAAACTTAAAGAGTAATTGACTAGGTTTAGACCTTTTAAACCAAATTCTTCTACATATAGTTCCACATCATTGCAATTTTCAAAACCACCCATCATAGTATCAAACAAATCTTTTCAATCAGGTGCTACCTCTACTTCTACTTCTACTTCTTTACCTATTAAACGTTTGACTCCAGAAGAGATGCAAGCTAGGTGTGAGAAAGAACTTTGTTTTAATTGTGATAAAAAATTCAGTCGATATCATGAATGCAAAGCAAAATTTCTATTTCTTCTTTCTGATACTACTGGTGTGAATGAGATCCAAGATATTTAGGAAATGATTGAAGAAGATGCTACGCATTCTACTATTAGTTGTCATGCTTTAAATGGAGATCTGTTTCCTAGAACACTTCGGTTTCAAGGAACTATTGATTCTCGCAAGTTTTTGGTACTTGTTTGTTCAGGTAGTACTCACAATTTTATGCATAGTAGGGTGGTGAAGCAGTTGGGTCTTCCTATCTTTCCTGCTTCACAATTTAATGTTATGATAGGGAATGGCCAAAAACTTCAATGTCAAGGTCAATGCAAATTAGTTAACATGAACATTTAAGGCTTTATGTTTATGAAGATACCTTTTACATTCTGGATATTTAAGGAGCTGACGTGGTCTTTGGTGTTCAATGGCTTTAAGGATTAGGACCTATCATAATTGATTACAATGGTTAATCATGACATTTTCCCATAGGGGCTCTCAGATCACCTTGGTTGGTGATCACTCTATTTCATTACAACTGATTTCTCATAATCAGTTAAGGCGGCTCTTTCAGGTTCATGCTGTAGCCTCTTACTACACCCTTGTGGCTCAAATGGATTCCATTTCAGTGAATACCACTAATAATAGTTCTATTGAAGCACTATTGGGTAGATTTTCATCAATTTTTGAGCCACCATCATCATTGCCTCCGTTGCGATCTATTTAACACCACATTCACTTAGTGAATGGGGTGGATGAAGTGAATGTGAAGCCTTATCATTACCCACATTTCCAAAGAAGGAAATTGAGCATTAGGTGCATGAAATGCCCGAACAAGGCATTATTCAATGTAGCAACAACCCTTTTTCATCTCCAGTCTCATTAATTAAGAAAAAAGATGATTCATGGCGGTTTTGCATGGATTACAGGGCTCTTAATCATGCTACTATTAAGGATGAATTTCCTATACCCACAATTGATGAATTTCTTGATGAATTATATGGAGATGTGATTTTTTCTAAGTTGGACTTACGTGCTAGTTACCATCAGATTCGGATGGCTCAAGAAGATGTTTCCAAAACTGCTTTTCGCACTTACGAATGACACTTTGAGTTCCTTATGATGCCTTTTGGCCTCAGCAATGCCCCAGCCACTTTTCAATCCATGATGAATTCAATTTTTAAACCTTGTTTACGAAAATTTCTAATTTTTTTTTTATGATATCCTTGTTTACAACAGGTCTTTTGATGAACATTTTGCACATTTAAACCAAATATTAGATACATTGCAAGCTAACACTTTATATCTTAAGAAATCCAAGTGTGCTTTTGGTCAAGATACAATTGAATATCTCGAACATATTGTATCTACTTATGGTGTGCATCCTGATCTAGCTAAGGTGGCAGCAGTACAAGCTTGGCCAACATCGACAACTTTGAAGCAACTCAAAGCTTTTTTGGGACTATTCGACTATTACAAATGATTCATCAATTGTATGCCTTGATTGCCAGCCCTTTGACAGATTTATTGAAGAAGGATGCTTTTCATTGGTCAGTAGAAGCTCGGGGTCCTTTTGATTTACTTAAACAAGCTTTAGTCTCGGTTCCTATACTGGTATTATCGGATTTTCAAAAACAGTTTTTTTTAGAAACAAAAGCATCTGGATCTGGTATAAGGGTAGTTTTGTTGCAAGATAAACATCCAATTTTTTACTTTAGTAAGAAATTACCAATGCATTTAGTTAAGGCATCAACTTATGCTCGAGAGTTGTTTGGCGTGGTGGAAGCAATTAAGAAATGGAGGCAATACTCGTTAGGCTCACACTTTACTATACGCACAGATCATTGAAGCCTCAAGGAACTCCTTACTTAAGTTATTTCTACTCCTGAGCAGCATCGACACTTAACTGAGCTTTTAAGGTATGATTATACTATTATATACAAATTTGGCCAAGAAAATGTTGTTGCTGATGCTCTGTCTCACCAGTATGATGGTCTTCTTATGCAACTAATTACTTCCATGCCTTTGCTACATATTTCTAATACTATCAAACAAGAATACATTCACCTTCCTGCTTTCATCGATTTGATACATAAGTTGGAGCAAGGTCAGCCATTGAAGTAGCCGTTGAAATGGAATTAGGGTTTAATTTCCAGCAAAGGTAGACTCTTTTTAGTTTCTATTTCTAAACTAATTTCCACTATCCTATAGGAGTTTCATTCAACACATTTATCCGAACATTTTGGTATTCTCAAAACTTATAAACAAATTGAAGAACAATTTTATTAGCAAGGAATGAAGCATGATGTGAATTGTTTATCCGAGATTGTACGGTTTGTCAACAGACTAAGTATTCTAGCCAGCTGGGTTATTGCAACGTTTGCCAATACCTGATCAGATTTGGGAGGATGTTTCCATGGATATCATCACTTGTCTCCTTAAGTCCAATGGTTTTTCCATTATTTTGGTGGTGGTGGACAGATTGTCCAAGTATTGTCATTTGGGAGCTTTGGACTCTAATGTTTTGACAACCAAGGTGGCTCAGTTGTTAATCCAAATGGTAGTTAAGTTACATGGTTTCCCAAGATCCATTATTTTAGATAGGGATCTAATATTCATGAGTGGCTTTTGGAAAGATTTGTTTTGTCTACGTGGTTCTAAACTGTCTTATAGTACAGCTTATCATCCACAGTCTAATGGACAGACTGAAATTTTAAATCGAACAATTCAACAATACTTAAGATGCTTTGTCATGGATGTACCATCCCAACGATATAAATTTTTACCTTGGGCTGAATTTTCCTACAATGCATCTCAACATGAATGAGCTCATTTGACACCATTTGAAGCGATATATGGTAGAAAACCTCCTACCATTCCCATGTATACTAAAGGGAATTCATCTTTGGAAGCGATTGATATGGAACTTTCTACTAGATTTCAGATTTTGGCAATTTTAAAGACAAATCTTAAAGCTGCTCAAGATAGGATGAAACAATTTGCGGACAAGCATCGTACTGAAGTTAATTATTCTATAGGGGATTAGGTATATGTCAAATTGAGACCCTACAAACAAACTACAGTTTCTGGTTATGCTCATCACAAACTATTATAGAGGTTTTATGGTCCATTTCGTATCAGTAAACGAATTGGATCAGTGGCTTATAAATTGGAACTACCATAAGGGGCTCGAATACATGATGTTTATCATGTATCATGCTTACGTTTAGCTCAAGGCTCGAATGATGTTCCATTAGCTTTACCATCTGGGTTTTATGGAGACCATTTACTGGTTCAACGTCTGTATGTTTTAGATTCAAGAACAATTTTACGACACGGGCAGAGGCGACTCGATTACTTATCCAGTGGGATAGGTTACCGTTAGAAGATGCAACTTGGGAGGATCTTTCCCATTTTGAACAGATCTACCCTCACTATGACCTTGAGGACAAGGTCATATTTCACGAAGAGGAGATAGTTGTTACAATCAACTTACATAGATCTATAAACAAGCCTAAGTGGCTTAAGGATTTTACTCATGAAATGAATGTACAAATTACAAATACAGTTGTTAACAATTGATCTAGTTTTTGTAAACAGCTATTTTACATCATAATCATAATCATAATAGAAAGTAGTTTTCACTACTGTACATGTATAAAATGAAGAAGACGAATGAAATAAGGAATATCCCAATTTACAATATAGAGTAATTAGTTGGAATTGGAGGCATCCTCGAATAGCTATATCCTTATCATTTTCTTACATGCATGTAAACACAGTTCTTAGTTGGGTTGAGATACCAAAAGCAAAAGAGAAAGAGAGAGTAAAGTTAGGGTTTTGATTTCTTATCTGAGTACTGTTGGTGGAGGCGCTGTAGGGTTGGGTTAAGAAGTTTAAATAATTGGAATAGGATAAACCGCGTATAACATCATTGCTCTAAGGTTTTTAATTTTTCAATTTAATATGCCAATATTTTTAAGTTATATGTGTTGGGAATTTACGATCCAAATCTGAATCGTGCAGCGGAAAATCGTTTTTTTTTTTTTTTATAAATTCCCAATCGGATCCAAGCATTTCAATTAAATCAGAAATAAAAGGAATCGTGTACCTTTTTATTTTGATGATGGGATCAAGGAGATGCAGATTATACCAACTCCCTCTCCCGGTATTTACGCGAATGAATTGGATCTTCGTGTGTGCTAGCACGTCGAAAAATTTCGACCTTTGGGAATCCCTCTCTCTTTCTTTCTAGGTTACGAATTTTCTTTTCTAAAATGACGGCCAGCGTCAGATGATCAAAAATTAACCTAGAAAGAGAATATATATAGAAGGGTTATGTCCCTTCATATTACCCTGATATATATAAGGGTTATGTCTTTTCAAATTACCCTAACAAATTAGGGTTATGGAGAAGACATATATATCCTTATTATCTTAATTTATTTATTTTTAATTTTAATCTAATTAAAATCGACAAATAAATAATTAATCAATTCCCAATACGATTATCGAAGATCCATCTTATTCATTCTTTATGTGTGACCCTGTAGGTTCACATAAAATTGTAGTAGCTCTTAAACATTTTTTAGGACTACAAGACATAATTGGTCTCTAGCAAGACATTATGTCTACCCAATTTTAGTGAAGATCGATTCCGACTTTACCTACTAACAGTTAGTCATTCAGTCCTTTTGTTACACGATATCTTATAATCAAGCATAAGGTGTGGATCAAAACACTCTTATATTGTCTAATTACTTATTTCTTGAATCTAGAGTTGACTGACTTAAAGAAATGATATTGATAACTCTTTATCATATTCATTCGAGCATGGCCATGCATTTCTCAGTCTTACTCATCAAGAAGCCCGATAGATATCTCTCTCAAATTAATGAGATGAACAAATCCCTTCACTAACACTCACATTCCTCTATATAACATATTGCATGCCCAAGTTTATTCTTGCAATCATCCGATTAAAGATGATGAAGAGATGAATCAAAACATGGAAACTGTTATACAGGAATCCATGGTGCCATTAGGTCAAAGGACTCAAACAACATTGTAAAAAAAGAATACTTATTGCATTGATCCATACAGTATTCTTATAATTGGTCAATCCAATACAATACACTCCTGTTTGTATCTATGTGCTGAATTAATATCCTATATCCATGATCAGTAAAACTTGATCATCATACAGCAATCATACTAGTCTTAATTCATTATCATTCCACATAATGAGTGACTAGGATAATTTAGAATGAAGTTATAATTCAGCTTATGGTTCTACTATTAAAGTCACATACTTTAATGACATAAGGCATAACTAAATATTCAAGGAATAACATTACCAAAGTAAATAGGCCAAAAATAACTTTGATAATTAAATTGACTTGATAACAAACATACAAATGATAAAGAATCCATATGGCCTAGGGCACATAACTAGCAATATGGAGGTATTATTTATCTTTTGAAGCTAATTAAATAATACATAATTGCTCTAAAGTATTTAATTTTGGAATTTTTTACAAGTGTTTTGATATCACATAAACATGTTTTTGTATTGGTGTTTGTTACAAGTTTTGACTTTCATACATAAACAAATTATATATATTAGAAAACTTGTGGTATTAAGAAAATATTTTTAAATTTCTTTCCGCTGGTTATTTATAATGAATATGTAAAATTAAGCTAGTTTTACATATTACATGAAATCAAATGTATTATTATAAGCTAGAATTTCAATAAAGGAAAAGAAAAATATATACAAGTTCCTAAAATATATATTATAAGGTACACAGTGTGCCTTGTATCTTATTGGTTCTATAGGCTACTTAATGGATGAGGTACTCTAGGATATGTTCTAAATACAAAATTTAATAATTAACACTAAAGTCAGGCACATAGGCCAAGGCCTTCGGGCCAGCTAGTTTACGTGTTTTAAAAAGTGGGTTGTAGCCAAAATTTTTCTGGCTCGTTAACCCATCGGAAAGCAGGCTAGCCTATGATGGGTCGGGCTAGCCCATGGATTAGAGAATAAAATAAGAGTAAAAAGGAGGAAAACTCTAAGAATCAGATGCTAGTATCTTCTAAACCGATAGAAACAAAAGCAATTAATCTTTAAGGAGCACATATGTTAACTAACTTAACCATTTTAAGCTCCCTATATAAAACTTTGAAAAAATAGAAATTAAAGAATGTACTTGGCTCTGCTTTTACCCACTTTCAATATTGCCACCATCTACATGTCCATACACAGTTCAATGTGAAGATAAAGATTTTTTTTCCTTACCTTCTTTGCAATATGGAGAACTATTAAAAAGTTTTATCCCATTTTTTCAGGACAACATTACAACATGATATTTTAGTTGTTATGCAGTTCTACCAAGCTTCTTTCCATTGATGGATCAAATGTCTACATATAAACTTGTTTTTAAATATGTATATATTTATTTGTTTAAATATAATATGATATCCAATATATTATTTAAAAATTTTATTTTTATAAATAAGTAATTAAAATAATAATAAAATCAATCATTGACATGTATATATAAAACTCTAATGTACTTTTTTTTGCCAAAAAAACTCTGTAGTACTTCAATGTTTCAGTTTTCACATAAATTAACATAAAAAGTAAAAATTAACAAAAAAAAGACTTTATCATGCTTTGGCCCATTTAGCTTACGGGCCAAAGCGAGTAGTGTCACGCCCCGAATTTGGTTCAAGGCGTGCCAGCTGCCACGTATAACACTTACGCATTATACGTTAAGGCTGACCTAATCTATAGTTTATCGTGATCGTTGCTAAACAAATTTTAGATTCTAAAATCGTTGAATTGGATTTTGAAAACAACTAGAGTTGCAGTAGAAAAGGAATACATATCTCTAAAACGATTCCTAAATACGCTACTTTCTTGAGTAGACCATTACATATAATAAAGTGAATTTCTCAAAACGATTTGCAAATAGACTACTTTTGTGAGTAGACAAACGTTTATAAATAAATATCATACCATCAGGTATCTCAAAGTACATAGTGTTTAGTATCTCAAGATACAACCATGGGCTCATAGATATGCCCTCATCGATTTATAAGTTTAAAAAGATTATCAATAACTTTTGCTATAAACAGTTCAGCATTCCTAGGCACTTAACTCGTTAACAAAGTCCTTTAGAATCGTCCCATACCCGATAATCACAAGCATCTAGATCATCACCTGAAAAAGAAGGAATGAGCCGAAGCCCAGTACGACAGCAACACAAGCACACACGATATGGGCACACATGCCTATTCTAATGCAATGCAACAACCAATAGTTCATATCTTTAAATTAAAGTGCGACAAACAACAATGGAGCACTCACACTCCGGCAACACGCTGGGAACCTGGGGTCCTGAGTAGCACCTGCTCAGTTGATGAATAGGCAGCCCGAATACCTATATCTCCTACCTCTACAAGTAATAGCCTCGTCTGGGGTCACAGCCGTTACGCATCTCTACCCATCACAGTCCATAATATAGTGTAGCTCAACCGGTCCCATAAACGTAACCACACTACATTACTTCTCTCCGATCCAGGTAGACGTTATCCCGCTACTGTCCCCCATCAGCTACCCACCGTACCACCATGCCCATGGTGGCCTAAGCGCCTAACTACCGTGCTGGCACCGCCTAGCAAGGTTGCCGCCCCTCGGGCCAGGTCTCAAAAACGGCCATGCACAAGCAACAAGCAATTATTAAGGTCATCTTTAAGTATTAGTTCATTTAGCATGCCTACCCTAGCACGCAACACACAAGTCACTGCGTACCTGGTACAAAGTCTGTGCTCCAAACAATCAGAAGATATACAAAAAGATAAAGCAGAAGGCAGACTCTTAACAAATATCTGTTTCAAAGATTAACTCATATAAGCATTTGATTCAATTATCAACTTATATCAAACATGTATTAACCACTTGGTTTTCTAGCAAATATACATTTGAAACAACATACTCCTCTTATTATTCGTGGTCTACCATATTTTAGAAATTACGTACTCCTTATCATTTAAGGTTTAACCTAACATATTAATCGAAGCAATTTCAAGTTAATATATATCATAGGTATTCATCAATTAATAACTAAGTATAAATTGTTGGTTTCTTAAGAATTTACTAAGCTAATATTAGTTAATAAATCCTATTAATTTTATCTAATCAAGTTGAATATAATTAACTAGTCAAGTTTACTAAATGTAATTAGTCATTTAAAATGATAAATTGTATAATGTCTTATAATCAATCTATTAAACTTTTATTAAGCAAAACAACTTATTAAAATATTATTTTGTTATTTTAATTTATTTTTACATCTAAATGGACTAAGGAATCTAAACTAGTTTCCTATTATGTTTGTACTATCTTGATGTTATATTTATACTTACTTTATTAAATAAATTCATAAAATAAAAATAATTAATTATCTTAAAATTCATAATTTAACATGAAAACACATTATCTACATTTATTTCATATTCATTTGATTAGAATTGATTTACCTTAAATTCCTTCATTTCATTTCCTATAGAAAACTAGTGTGCACCCTAATTTTAATAAATTGGTTTATTATCTTAAACACGGGTTCTTAAGCTAAAATTTTTATGTAAACTTCCTAACACATATATTTATATGTTTATAAGGTCATTTGGCCTAAATTAATTAGTTAATTATGGTTTTAATTTTAATTGATTCAAAACTAACCAGAGCAGGGCATAGGCAGCGACGACCGATCGGTTCGATCAATTTAGACCATTAAGCCGATCGGTTCTTGTCCGGTTCTTTGCACCATGTTAAATTAGACATCTTAAGCTTTCAAAACGTTGTAATTTCATCCAAAAAGAAGGAGAAAAAGTCACCGGTTCGGCCATATGAAGTCACGCCACCACTGCTGGCCGAAACACTGTTTTGCCATGTTTTGCTATTTTGTAATTTAATTTTTAAAAATAGTAAATGTATTTCAAAAATCACAAAAATTTACAGTTTGTATATAGACATGTTAATCTGTCGGTTTTATAAATTTCATTCAAAAATAATTTCATTTGATATTTTAATTAAATTTCACTAAAGTATATACAATAATTAATTCTAGCAACTTATATTATCATAAATTAATTCGTCAACATGTTTAACTTATAAAACCCACATTCCATAAGATGATATATCATGTTCACATGCTTATATGCATATATTGATCATAATTCAGTAATTTAACTAGATGACATGCCTTTTATATAATATTAAGCTTATATGTCCATTTGATTCATTTTCCAACATTATAACTTATTAAAAACTAAATAAAACACACATATAATCAACATATTAGATCAATTATATACCATACATTAGACACATCATACTTATATATTTTATATATGATAATTTTATCAAAACAACATTTATACATATATTTATGGTATTCGATTTGTAAGAAAACATATATCTATATTTACCAAAACCTCATTATTATTAAATCTATATATCACCATCTAACAATAATTCAACAACAAAGATACAACAATCATACAAATTCAATAATCAAACTAATATTACTTACTGAATTATGAAATAATTGGCTAAAGCTTCACTACCCTACTTCTTGAGTTGATATAGCTTCTTCAAGCTAATTTCCCTAGCTTTGACCTTTCTTTTAGCCTTCAAAATCATCTAGGAATTGGTTGAAATAAAGATGGGATTTGGGGAAGAAATTGAGAGATTGGATGGTAGAGAAATCATGAATTTCATTGCCTATTGGATGCTAGGTTTAAAGAGGAATTGTTGTAGAATTCTTGTAGGATTTTTGTGGGTTTTTAGAGTGATTTCTTGAGAGATTTTAGGGGTTAGGGGTTGCAAGAAGAAGTAGGGGATTAGGGTTTTCTAAATAGGTATATTTATAGTATTTTAGGTCTTGTAATTATTTCTAGAGTTAAGGACATTTTGGTACTTTGGCTTAATTAGTGGCATTTTAGTCTTTTTATGTGCATTAGAATCCTCTAGAGTTAGGAGATATTTTCTTGTGTAGATATTTAAGGGGTATTTTAGTCTTTTCCTAAGTGAAGAAACTTCAAGAATTGGCTAAGGTCAATTTAGTCTTTTCACACACTTAATTTTCTTGTGTTCACATTGTAGATATTTAAGGGATAATTTGGTCAATTCATAGATGAAGAAACCTTCTTGAGGTAGCTAAGGTTATTTTGGTCTTTTCACAAGGTTAGATTTTTTCTAGACATTGAGATTTCATATCGTGTGTGAGGGTGCATGATAAAAACATGGTCTAATGGGCTTTGATGTATGGGCTTTTGGTCCTAGGTTTATGGGCTTGATCTTTAAAATAATTGGGCTTAGGGCTTTAGAAGAAGAATTAGGCCTATAGGTTATGGGCTTTAGGGATTTAGAAATGGATTTTTAAGAAAGAGAATTAACTAATCGGCATTAGAAATTAATTTTAGGAAATCTAATTAAAGGAAAATTAATAGCTTACTTGAATTTAGTATTTTAAGAACCTATGAATTGAGATTTGAGTGAAAATATTTAGTTTTAAATTTTTAAAATTTAAGGAGTTGGAATTTAAGCTAAATGTCTAAATTGGACATTTAGGGATTTAGATGATTAAACTTGACCAATAAAGTTTAATTGATAATTGAAAAGCATTAATTAATTCGAATTTGTTGAAATAGGTAATTGATGTTGCTTAATGGGTTAAATTAGGTACTTATGACATTAGAGTCTTTATTTTCAATTAAATTCATTTATTATTCCTAATTATGATAAATTATCAAAATTTTCACTTACGCGATTAGGGTTTCTAGTCCAAATAGGTCAAATTAGAGTATTGTGCTCAAAAGGGTCAGAAAATTCTAAATTTTATGATTACGTATTCAGAATCTTTATTCGAGTTCTAGTTTGGTAGATATTGATCAGTTTCTATTCCTATCACGTATTTTTCAACCCTAGTAATTTATCTTTAAACTATCGTTTACTATCTAATAGACCCTAAAAATTAATCTGGTCATACTACACTTGATATTTATAACCTTAGGTATCTAGTTAGTGAGTTATTGACTCGAGTTTAATCTAAATTTAGATTAAGGTTTAATTTTAGTGAATTAGGAATTTAGATAATTCAACTTGAGAAATCGGTTTCAAGTCAATAATTAAAAGGAATTTAATAGCTTGGTATGTCGGAAAAAGGAATTTGAAGTAATGTGATAAGTTGAAGTGGGTATTTGTGGTATTGGAATTCCTAATTTCAATTAAGTTCATTTACAAATTAAATTATCTAATTATATTCTATAGTTTATGAAAATCAATTGACTAAACTATCTAAATTCAATTAATAAGTTAAATCTAAAATAAGATTCAAAAATTACCTATATTTTCATAGTATTTAATTGTCACATTTCTAATTTAGGTTGGTAAAATTCGGGGTATTTCAAGTAGGGCTCAGGTTAAGAAATTTTAGCCTCTTTAACTCACAAGCTAGCCTGACCCAACCCGACCTATAAGTACAGATAGGCTTTCACACTCTACTCACCTTATACATGTTCATCCTAACCCTTAATCTATCTGTCTTCTTAAGAATATGCATCATATGATGCATCATCTATCGGTGTATATTAAAGTGTTAGTAGGATTTTGGCATTTTGCATTTATGTTTTTTACAGTGTAGAAGTTATATATCCATCTATCTATAATATTAAAACCAAGGAAAATTCTATGTCCTATTTGATGAGAACGATCCCGTTGACTATTTAATGGTTTGAAATCATACACAATCGTAATCGCAACACGAAAATAATTGATATACCGATTACTATAATTATTTTAATAGTTAAATGATTAACTGGATGGTACTATTAACGAGACCATAGAAGTTTCCTAAAGCTAATGGCTTTTTTAGGCTCTTTAAGTGTGGGCACGGATCAGTTTCGTTTAGTTTTTCCAAAAATCAAATCAAACCATAATTTACGATTTTTCCCCCCCTCAAACCAAACCACTAAATAATGGTTTAGTTCGGATTAAAAATTTTCCAAACCATTAAATAGCGGTTTGGTTCGGTTTGGATTACCGATTGAAAATTTTCTAAACCATTAATTTCCACTTTCTTTAAAAAATGTACTCTTAGCTTGTATAATTGATAATGTATTAATTTTGTGCAAGTGTATATATTCCCATTCTATGTAATTAATTTCTGCTCTCATGAATCCTTTCCTCATCATTCTTGCATTCATAAAATGAAGATAGAATTCATCTTATTTATATTAAAACATTCTCAGACACTATAAACCTTGAGAATTTACATTGAGGGAAAATAGAACAAGTGTCAAATGGAACAAAACTATTGTAACTATTCTACAATTGACAAAACAACTTCAACCTATAAAAAGTAATTTTTAAATTCGTAGAAAGATGAAAGAGACTTCGGTTGGAATAAACTTGCTAGCCATGTATCTAAAACTAGTCTCATAGGTAAAGATCTACTAAATGATGCATCTTCTTAAGAATATGCATAATAAAATCACAACACAACCATTGAAGACCGACATAACAAGTTGGTCGTAAATGGGGTCAACATGAACCCAATTTCCACTTTATTACATTTTATGGTTCTTGACCTTTTTTGAAAAGCTTGTGGAATAAGAAAAGTAATTAACATTCAAAGAAAACGTATAAAAACTTTCCCACGGAAATTTCAAACAAAGTCTGTCATTGCAATATTGAAAAAAAAACATTATTATCTAATTATGAACCATCATCACTCACCTTTCATGATTAGTGTATTCCAAGATTGAAATCTTTTTTTTTTTTAATATTGAATGCCCAAATCAATGGAATTGGCATTATCAATAGTAATGGCAAGTATCTTCGTAAGACCCTAACTAGCAAGACGTTTCTCTATAATTTTTTCAATAATCTCACAAGAATAGCTAGTAATTTGAAAAAAAAAATAATTCTTTTGTGCAAATTCCACTCATTGTCAATAAAGTGACATGCTATGCATATATAGTCCAAATTTTGATTAGAAGTCCATGTGTTTGTGGTTAAACAAACTCTAGGAGCATGTGATTGAAAATATCTTCTCAATTTTCCCCTTTTATCCATAAAGAATTTCAGGCACTTACGTGTCAATATTCTTCGTGAATTGCACTACTTCTAAGAACATAAGCCATTCTTCATGTTCAATAAACTTAAATGGTAATTTAGCAACAATAAACATCCTAGCAATTCTCATTTGACATAGATCTTGATTAAATCTAGTAACCAAACTTCCACTAGTCCCTCTACTTCCAATGATGCCAGGAAGAGTTTTTATTTTAACTTTTCACCATATTTAAGTTGGGTACATCAACCAAAATGAGCATGCAAGGTACTATTACAATATGCCCTCAATTTACCATTAGTATCCATTTTTGTAAAATTTCCTCATATGTTAAACCTTTGCCTCTTAGTACTTAATGTAGAAAAAAGGGATTCAGATGATTTACAAAAAGATAATGGATTTTTAGTACTAAAATCAAAGGGATCATCAGGCTTTTGCATTGCTATGTTATCATCAATGTTTTGTATCCCATTGTCATTAAGTGTAGACATCCTTACACAAATTAAAAAAAAAAATCAATAAATAAGTAATATAGCAAAAATTAAAAATAAAGTTCATTCATTAGAAAGACTCCATAAGTGCCCAGCCACCAAATCCTAGAACTACCAATATGCTATTATTATCTAAAGTTCATTCAAAAACCCATAATAAAGGCATGTATTTAATGCTACAAGTTTTTCTTTTCTTTTTTTTAATAATCAACTTGATGATAAACCTTTTTACAGTTTAAGTCAGTTATATTCTAAATTATCAAAAACATTTAAGTTCAAGTAGATTAATATCATGAGTCATAAGTGTGAAGTAGACCAAAGTGTAAATTTCCTAAAAGGCTTATTATAAGGCTAACAAAATTATTCAGTTGAACAACATAAAAGGCTAACTAATCATTATAACACTTCAAAATGCCATGTTGGTGAGATCTAAATTTCTGGTAAGACCAAATACATGCACTATTGTAGTTCTTCTAAAAAAAAAAAAATCAGAAAACGTTATTTTTGCTTTATGCCCAAACAAAAAAAAAATTGATGGAGACTTCATATTATAGAACAACTTTGACTAGGTTTTTCCATTTGGTATGCAACATACTGATGTATATGGTGGTAACACAACTATTGCTGTGCTAAAAAAACTAGTCCTAATCTCCTTCCCTTTCGTCTCCCTCAATCATCTTCCTTCTCTTTCCCTCTCTTTCTAAATTACCACCCCCTTCCATCTCTCTCCAACTTTCATTCTCTGTCTAAAGAAAGAGCACAACCATTCAAACCACACACTCAGCAACACTACAAACAATATCTACCACTCTATCAATGATAACCAACACATCCCCCATAGCCACCGCTTACAACCTAAATTCACACTCACTCATGACCAGTTCACTGATGATAACCCAAATCCACCACTACCTTTACCAATGAACTCCAACAATCACCGACAACCACTAAGATAACTAAATAGAAACTACAATAGCTCAACTTTATGCATACACATGTACCTTTTGACAAACACCAATGAGACGAACCTAAATCAACAACCAACCTTCTTCACTTCGACAACCCATGACCTATGACCATATCATAGCCACTCCTAATAAACCCAGAACCAAAACCAAATTTGCTTCATATAAGCTACTCTGCAATTGAAACCTACACATGATATACCACTATTTGATTTCAAATGAGATCAAAATCAACCTTAAATCAAAACCCTAATTGATTTCAAGAAAAAAGTACAAGTCAAAGATCACTTACCAAGATTGAGTTATTGTGAAACCAAGTAGAGAGAGAGAGGCAGAGAGAGAGAGAGTTATAGAGAGACAAGAGAGGGAGGACTTTACTTTTCATTAGGTTTAGAATTTTTTTTAATGTACTTGAAATGATTCGATTTGAATTTCCTTCAAAACTAAATCGTAATATGTTAGGAGGGACCCAATCCAAATTGTTTATAAAAAAAAAAAAACCACAAGTTTGGTTTAGTTTGTTTCGGTTTGTGATTTGGTTTGGTTCGGTCAACTTTTTTGCCATCCTTACCCTTAATCTCTCGAAGTATAGAGCCTGTATGAGCTTTCTTAAGTTATTGCTTCCCCAATTGTTTAATCATCTCCTAAGATGGAGGCATTTGGGATTAGTACAAATGGCTTTGCTAAAGTGGTAAGGTTAAGGGACCAAGGAGGTCGGCCTCCTATAACTATTGGGGCCATTAGATCACTTCTTGGGGTTGAGGTTCTTGGTGGGAGGGTTTTGAAGTGGTAAATAGCCTCATCGTCATTGAGTGGAGCTTGATTAAGGAGGTGGTCCTTTTGCAGGATAAGGAGAGGCTAAGGACCTTATACAAGGAGTTGAAATATGGGGATCAAGTGTTGGATTTCACAACACATAAGGTGTATGGAATAATTCACTTGTACTTTTGAGATCATAGTTAATGGCTTAAACTGAATTTTGTCTTGTTTTTGCATTTTTCAAAGTGTGTCTACCATAGCTGGGGAGGTCAAATACGTAAAGGAGAGCTAAGGAGAGGTAAGCTCTAACCCTCTTTTGGTTTGCATTTTGGCCTTATATTATGTTAAGTGTCGGTGGTTTGCTAACCTATCCTTTTGTTTTCACTTAGGGTTATAGGGAAGTCGAGAGGTTACAAACGCGTACTGTTAAGCTTGAAAGGGAGCTTGCTAAGGTAAAGTAAGTGAGGATGAAGATGAAGGATGGCCTGATGAGCCTCTAGGATGAGCATGATAGGTTAGTTTAGGGTTCGAAGATAAGGTTCTCTCATGTCAACATGAAGTCAAGAAGGCCAAGCATGATCTTAACTTAGTTAAGCTTGTTGTTGATGACTTTGAAAAGATGGAAGGGTTAAGCAAACTCATGATAGCTTATCGTGGAAGCTAAAGGAGCTTACCTTAAAACTTAATAGGTTGAAGAAGGATACTAAGGGGTTTTATTCCAAAGGGAATAGCCTCAAGGTAAAAGAGATCTCGCTTTTTTTTATTCTTCTCGTCCTTTCTCTTTCTTTTCTTTCTTTTCTTTTCTTTTTTTTTACATGTCCCTTGTTTGGTTCCAGGGTAAGCTTAATGCTGCTAAGGTTTAGGTAGTAAGCTTGGAAAGCGGGGATGTATTGACTCCCCCAATAGAGAAAAACGGGCTTAAGGAGTTCTTAAAGGATGATGATTGGACCAAACTCTAAAGGAAGATTGCGAGGTTAGTCTACGATGAAGTGCATAAAGCATATCTTGATTTGGATATCGGCTTCTTGGTTGCCTAGCTTGGAGAGGTCACTTTAGAGGGTGAAGAGGAGGAGGAGGACGAGGAAACTTATCAAGGGGATGGGACCACTCTAGCTATCTTTGGCCTTACTTAACTCACTCAAGTGGAGGACTGGTAGTCTCCTCCTATCATAGTTCCTGTGTTAGCCCTAGTTCTTGAAGTGCTAGAAGAGGATCAAGCTAATGGCCTTGTAGATCCTTTGAAAGTTCTTAAAGAAGCTCCAACCCAGGTCGTCACCGATTCTTCCTACCCTAACGAGCGAGGAGATATTTGGCAACTACCATTCAGTGGAGAGAGTGAATTGATTCATCATTTTTAGTTCCTATTGTTAGTTAAGTTGGCATGTCAGCTCATCAAACTTTGTAAATTTTCCTTTGGGATGGTCTACTCTTTAGCTTTTATAATCTTCTTTCAATAAATGAAAAGAATGTTCTTTGTTGGCATTGCATTTCTTTTTGTAACCTATCATTACTCCTATCTTTTTAAGTTTTTGTTAAGTGTGAGTCTCTTGTTTTTACTTCTTGAGATTAGGATCGAGCTAAGAAGGCTTAACCAGTTGCATTGTTGAGGGCTGCTAATCTATAAGCAACGTGGTGATCGCATTAGCTTACTAATTTGGAAGCAGCGTAGTGATCTCATTAGCTTACTATTTTGGATGCCCTATCCCTTTAGTACTGACAGGCTTGTGCTAGTTTGAGGCAGGTTGTGATGTTGGCGACTATGCTTGTTTGTAATCTTCAAGACTTTTGTCTCATCCCCAAACCAATCCAATGGTTGGTGATATTTTCCTTGAGATTTGCAAAGATTTGATAGTATTAAATTGTTTGGATGTGGAATTGAATTCTCTAATTATAAAAAATGCCTTTGGTGGAGTTTGCGTGCATCACTACCCCATCCAAGCTTTAATAACTACAAGCTGGCTTTTACATTCTTTATCAAAGTTATTGAGATGTCTTCAACTTTGAATGGCCCTCTCTGACCTTCTTTGGTTGGCTAGGTTGAGCCCCTAGGTGGCACATGTTGTACTTAAGAGCTTTTTGTTGCTATGTTGTCATTAATTAGAGGGTTGGTTACTTTTCTTGTCGTTATTTATGTAAAGATAGGGAATAGTAGAGGACCTGGGTGGTGTGTCACACCTTATTATTGGTTTAACCCCAACCTTAGTTTAATTTCCTTCTTTGCTTCAAGTCTTGGTCCTTGAGTAGTGTTCCTCTTTTGCCATGTCTTAAGGTTACGTAAATTGGGCATAGCAAGTAAGATGAACTACTACTCTATCCCCTTTGGACAACTTCTTGATATCCTTTAACTGCTTTAGGACTTTGGTTGTCAAGGGAAAGAAGTCAACCTTCTTTAAAGCATTGGGTCTCATTTCATAGCCAGTTTCAGCCACAGCTAGTTGAAGTGATTGGTAAAAATTTAGAGGCTAGAGAGCTTGAAGGACCAATGGCTACCTCATTTGGACATTTTTATGGCTTATAAAGTTTGTCTAAGGTTGTTTGTGGGTCTCTTCACATTTTGTGGAGTTGAAATCTAAGCAAATGATGTAATGCCATCTTGTTTACTCTAAAGATGACTCTAACTTGGTGCTTCATCACGGAGACTAAGCATACATCAACTTGTAAACATGTAGCCTTGTAGAATTCACCTTGTAAGATGTTGGCTAGGACGTCGAAAACTACCCTGGTGGAGATACCTATCAAAACTACTACAATGACCTAATTTAAATAAATAAAATTCCTTGATTTCTCTTGTACTTTTGCTCTGCATTTTTTTAATGATGTTTGTTAAAATTTGAGCTCATACATAGTCTTTCAAGTCACTCATAGATCTTGTATGTTCGAGTGATGTCAAATTGTGATATATGACCTCGTGCATAGGTTGTACAACACTTAGCATGATTTTGGGGGGCATGCATCTTGGGTATTACCCGAGCCTGTAGAGGGAGTTACCACCGAGTAAGTTACCACAAAAAGGGTTATCCGAACTATTGGAGGGAGTTACCACTGAAGGGGGTGACCCGAACTCTTGGAGGGAGTTACCACTGAGGGGTTACTTAAACTCCCACTTAGTATGCTTGCAGTGCTTGTAGTTTGTCCTAGTGAAAATAAAGAAAAACATATTAAGATAGGTAGAACTTCATGTTTATTAATACTTGTTCCATGGGTTAATCCTGCTAACACAAGGGGTTCATGAGACCCTTTTTACAAGTATGATGTAGCTAAACATAATTAAGATAAAAGTTTCTTTCATTCAAAATACTTCTTGAAGGTTGTTGGCATTTCAGTCCTTAGGATGAGCTTGTCATCTAGTGTCTTGAGCATGTACGCTCCACTTCCCAAGGCCTCCTTTACCTCAATGGGGTATTCTTAGTTTGGGGGCTAGTTGCTCTCTGTTGCTAGATTGTCACTCTCTTGTTGATGATGTCCCGCATTTCTTTTATCACATCGACTTCAGCCTTAAGGCCTATTTGGTTGACTAACTCATTGAAAGATTGAACTCAAATGTTTAATAGCTTCAACTCGATGCAAATAACTCCTTAGAACCGAAAGTAAGTCGGAAAGCGTCTCCTCGGTCGAAGTTCAGCAGTGGTGCAGTATCCCCACAGGAAGTGAGGAGCTCTTAAACTCATCTTCTACTCGCAGTCGACCCTAACTTTTGGGATTTCCATTATGGTTGTGTTGATTGCCTTAACTTAACCATATGCTTGAAGTAGGCGACTGAGTGTAATGCAAATTGATATTGTATTTTCCATAGAATCCTTGATTCTATTTGAACCGTACTGTTTCCCATTTTCCATTGCAAAAGAATGGGAGACACTGAACCTAATCAGGAAGTTGTTGTAGATGAAGTGTTAAACATTTTTGTTTGTAAAATTCACCACTGCCTCGGGCTCTACCCATTTCGTGAAGTAATTGCATTCAACTATGATGAATTTTTTTTGCCCCACTAATACAAGGAAAGGGCCACGAATATCAAGCCCCCATTGGGCAAAAGGCCATGGGCTAACAATGCAATAGGGGTTGAAGCTTGAAGCATGTTTGATTGGAGCTGCTTTTGGCATAGCTGACATCGTTGTATGAATTCCTTAGCATCAGTTTGCATGGTGTGCCAAAAATACCCAGCTCGTATACTTCTAATATGCAATGACTGAGCTTTGACATGTTACCACATTCTTTAGCATGGAGTCTTTCAAGACTTGTTGTCCTTTTTCAAGGTGTAAGCACCAAAGCAAAGGGAAGTCAAGTCCCCTTTTATATAATATGTTATTGATCATATGTCATTGGCTTCCTTTTACATCAATTTCTTTGCTTCTGTCTTATAGAAAGGCAAGGTTTTTTTTTTTTTTAAATATCATTTTATAAGGTCATCAAGTTTGGAGAAACAGAATGACCTATAGCTCAATTACCTCATGGGTTTCCTCCATGGTAAATTCTTTGGAAGGAATTCTAAGAAAATCTTCTCATGTGCCTGTCAAGACCATTAAGGAAGTAAACTTAGAGTGACGAAAAATAAAGGAGTAAACTCATCGACTCAAGCAAGCTTGACTTTATCCTCTATTGCTTTTCTAGCATTCCTAATTGCTTCCTAATGGATTTCCTTTTGTGCTTTTTCCCTTATTTGCTCTAGTGTAGTGAGTTGGCACTTTGAGATTGAGCCAAAGAAAGGACTATCATGAGACTCATTGCTTGATGGTTTCAAGAGCCACTCCTTGGTTCAAGTTCGAGATTTCCAAACATGCTTTAGTAAATCATGCTAGGTGGTCATGTAAAGGATCCCCTTGCCTTTGTTGAATCATGTAAAGGTATGAAACAGTCTTTTAAGGGGGTTACTGGCCATGAAATGGGCTACAAAGAGCTCGACGAGTTGATCAAATTAACTAATGGAGTTAGGAGGGAGCTTGTTAAACCAAACACAAGCTGCTTACAAAAAGTAGTGAAGAAGGTTTTACATCAAATGGCGTCTAAGGAGTTGTGAATTGCCATAATGGATTGGAATCAAGCGAAGTGATCCTAGTTCCATCATATGACTCCAAATTTGGGAGTTGAGCTCTAGTGGGGAGTATTTCAAACTGGACTGTGATGATAAGGCGTCCTACTAAGGACTATTTTTTGTGGTGGATCTGTTCCCAAAGCTCTCTAATCGTTGAAAGCCTTCTTACCATATCTTTGATCTCCTCCAGAGCTCATTCTCTATCTAAGCTTAGCTGGACAGCCATACTGGGGGTAGATGTGCGTTGTCCTCGTGAGTTCAACTTGAGCCAAGACCCGTGTATTGCCTCCAAGTTGTCTTCATCCTTTGTTTATTAAGGCTCTCCCTAGGCACTAGAAAACCTAATGCCTTCTTAAGGTGCTAGAAATAGATATGGCCTTGTTTGAGAATCAATGGCCTTCGATAAACATTTAGCAACCGCATTGAGGCACTAAAACATTTTCCAATGGTGCCTTCTAGGCGATCCCTTGTGGGATCTCATCGATGAGTGGCGGGTGATTTGCTTTGTCAAGTATTAGAGGCTTGCTCCTCTAAGTGCAGATCATTTAAATCCTCTGATTCCATGATGCTACTTAGAGCTGAGCATTGATGTGCTCATTTTCCAAATTTCTATGTGCAAGCTGCTTATGTAGATCTTCGAGATCCAAAACCTGTTTTAGATCAATAAAATCGGTGTTGTTTGGAGCTAGAAGTTCTTGATGTTTGATAAGTCTTTCATACTATATTCTATTAATAGGAATTTAGGCTTTATTTGATCCATTTCTAAATAAATTCATATGAATTTTGTGCTTTTATTGTTTAAATGTTGTTTTTCAGTTCCTAGGATCAAGAAAAGAAGAAACAAAGTATTTAAGATCAAATTTGGAACAAACAACATGAATGACTAGAGATAGGCTCAAATGTAGTTGCCAAAGACCTCAGCCGAGGGCAAAAGATAAGAAAAAACAAGACAAAATTCCCAATTGCACGCAAAACCACACCCTTGAATAGAGCTTGGACTACACTAACACAACTGCCTTAAACAAATTCTAGATCATGCCTGTAACAACACCTTTGATTTCACCCACAGTTCACTTGAAGACATCTGTGCCTGCAATGCAAAGTATAAGATCAATTGCACCTAAAGTTGAGCCCGTGACTATTCCTGCGATATCACGATTTTTACGAAGAAATCATAACTTAGATTGCGGCTAACTTTCGAGCCCATGATCTCACCCACGAAAAATGACCCTGTCACGAATAAGCTAGCTTGTAGACAAGATTTTGGATGAATTCCGTTGTAAAAGAATCTTCACGTTAGCGCATAAAATCTTCATGATTTTTGTGCTTATTGCATATAAATAAATGTGCACAAACATCCAGTAAGGAATGTACCCTATGTATACTAACCTAGAATAGGGTAGGGAGAGAATTCTTAGTGAGAGAAAATACTTTTCTTTTGCAAGGAATTCTGAGTTTTCAAGGCAATTTCATTTTAAACTTGAAGTTTGTTTTGTCAAGACCTATTTGTGTTAATATATAATATCCATTTGTATTTTCATATTATTTCCCTTGAATTTGTGTTCAATGTTTACAATAATCATTTTAACTTAGGGTCTGTGAATTCAAAACTTGATTCATGTGATTTCAAATGCGTTTTAATTGATTATTGATTGGGTATTTGTATTTAATACCTTAAACTTAACTTCGTGGGTCTAGATGCGTGATGCACTTTTTAAATCCATGTTTGATTTCAACTAAATAGATTGTGAGATCATTCTTTTGAATAGAATTAGGCTATTAATGAGGTTGCTCATAATCACTTTGAGAGAGATGGTTAAAATTTCTATCACTTGGTTTTAAAATTCCTTAAAATGGGTTTTAATAAAAAGATTCTTGATTTTTATGTGGATTTAGATTGCTGATAGCTTGTGAAGAGATTACGATGGCCCGATTTAGATCTCAGTAAATCCGACAGCACAAATATATCGAACATACAACTCTTTGAATTTGTTAAGAAATCACATTATAAGGGATTGATGAAGTGAACTGTAAGTCTTTTCTTACGTTTATAAATTTATATTCTAAATTTTACCTTGAAAGCGTATATAAACTTTTAGCATTGGTTAGTGTTTTTCCCATGCATATGTTTGCTTTTTTTTTTTAGATAATAGATTAAAAGTGAGTAGTAGATGTCCACAATCTCCAAAGAATACAACCTAATACTTTCTATACTACTTCGGTAGTGCACTTGCCTATGTTGGTGATTGCAATTGAAGTTGAACAAAACTTATTAGTATTTTACATAATTTTTTTAAATACTTTGACTTCGTGTTTTGTAAAATGAACCAAACTAACTAAAAAGAGCAATGTTGTTGCTTGGGAGCTTCCACATTATCTGAGGCAGTCGTCATCTGTGCTGGAGCTGAATCAAGTTGATTCTTACTCCGCTAAGGTCTTGGCATAATTGGTGTTGGGGGGTATAGGTTTACGATCAAATGTAGGTTTTATTAGATCAAAAGTTTTGAAGGTTTAATGGTTTTTCTTTAAGGGGATAATCTAGGAGTGTTTTCCCCATAGATAGGGTAAAGTGTTGTAGATGCTAATTCCACCAATAGAGTTTGGGCCTTGCAATCACAGAAAATGATTAGTGGTGTATTAGGAGGTTACCTAGCATGCCTCAAGCTACAATGCTCGTTTTTTTTATCCAACATAATTTACTCATTAAATTACAAAATGGTTGTTGAAATTGAACATATCACATCTTAATTATTTAACTAGTTATAGATGTCATCTAGTTTGCTTAAATTTGGGAATATTAACTTGATGGAAGAGATAAAAAGAAGTAAACATTCAAGAGTAAGTTTATTTAAATTATCAACGTTTCAAGTAATTAAAAATATGAGTTAAAATTATGCCAAAAATGAGTCATACGAGGTATTTATAACAAACAATTGAGTAAAATTAAGAAAAATTAATAAGAAGACTCTAAAGGTTCATACCTTAAATGAATTTTAAGAAATGTTGAGTCATCACTTGACTTCATTTTATGATATATCGATTTATCTTTTTCACTACTCGAAATATTAATATTTTAAATAAAGTTGTCCTTAAATGTTGATACTTAAAGACATAATTTATCAAATATAAATATATAAAAAAAGGAGAAGTGCGATATGTTTAAAACACATGACCCCAACCAAAACCATCACCAGCAACACACCTTCTTACTTGATGCATATGAACCGTAATGTCTTCAGCACTACTATTGCCACATTGCTGTAAATCAATTTGCTCTCCCTACAATGGTAGCCACCACTTCATGGCTTGCCAAACAACACACACTGACTTTGCTAGTTTCATTATCCGTTTGCCACAAACAAAATAAAAATAGAAGGAAAACCATTTTAAACGATAATCACTTGATTGTAAAGAAATAAAATTCCATTAGACCATTCCTCCAAGCGACACAAGTTTTGATTCAGTTAATAAATGGAGAAATAGCAAAACGCGTAAGGCAATTGAAATAACTGATGCTTTGGGACTGACGTTAATGTGGGGAAGTTGGTTTCACTAAGCCGTACACATAGAAAAAATTCAATGATGATAATATATAATGCGCTTATCAAGTGGTATATAAGTATTAATCAAATATATAATTTTACAAACTATTCGCACAAAAAAAAAATTTATCGGCACTATGACACTAATTAATCCGTGTTGTGTGTTAGTAGCGTAAAGCCTCTTCTATTAATATGGTAACTTCAGAATTGTAACCTAGGTCATAATAGGCATTATTTCCCTATAATTGTTATTTTAGTAATGTCTATAAGCAAAACAATTGAAAAAGAAATTGAAAAGAACTAAAATTACCAATATGGTCCCATCCTTTAATAATATGGATAAGGAATTATACACACACACACATATATGTTTATCTATATATATAAGTTTAACAATTTAATTGAAAACATTATAATTGAAAGGTACTATCATTTCACATAAATAGGTCCTACTTTTCTTATATGATTTTTTCAATAGAAACATTCATTATCCAACCATTAAAGTAATTATTGAGATTACTATATTAAGCATTTTAGTTGTACAGTCACAAATATATATTCATATGAGACATTAATTAATTTATTGTTAACATATTTTTGTCCATTGTAAAAAATGATTGTATATGAGATGAGTTATAAAATTGATAAGAATATAAAACTTATAATATATGCACCTGAATATGTAAAGTAATCGAAACATTAAAAATTCAATAAGCATTACCATTAAGTTACAAATTTTAGAAATAAGCATAAATAAATATCTAAAAAATGGAGAGACATCAATAGTATAGACGTGTAGCACTAGTGGGTAGTTTTACAATTTTTACAAAATTTAAAAAATTTAAACTTTGTTAATGTTCAAAGATTGCCTCTAATTAAATTAATATTGAACTAATATAAAATATGCTAAAAATAGTGAAAATACTTATATAAGGGTTAATATTGCAATTATAATACGAAAAAAAGTGGAGTACAAAAAGACCACTTATTCTATAATATATATATACACACATATAATTTGTTGGTGCGGATCAAGATCTTTTTCCATATTGTGTCAAGATAAGCTTCAGCTACACCGAGTTTTGTAAATAAAAGAATTTTCAGAAATGGACCTTGAAGGAGCCCAAATAAAAAATGCCAGCCTATATATGGATTATCATTGGACTTTGTTAATCCTTTTGTCCGGTTGAGAGGCGGGCCAAAGTGGACCATAATCTCCGCAGGGCGGGGCGGGCCTTTTTACTTCCTTTCTTTCTTCCTCCTCCTCGTTTTATTTTTCCTTTCATTTGGCAAGCTATACTTTAACGAGGAAGGGGAAGGGGATACAAAACCAAGCATGTTAGCAAATTTAACATTTTAAATTTGATTCGGACTATCTCAAACTTAAATGGATTAAGCTCGTCTAAACTTAATTTATTCAAAAAATATTGTTTGTTCTAATTATTGTAATATTAATATTTAATCTTGACTCGAACTAAACACAGGTTTAATTATATTTACAGGATACTCAAATCAAATATTAGGAAAGTAGAACTTGCTTTGATTAATTTCTAAAGCATCTCAAAATCAAGCTCAATTCAATTATATCGACTCGAGTAATACCACATTTAATTGATATAATATGTAAAATAGCACGATTCATTTACACCCACTAATCAATAATTCCAACGGAATGTTTAGTACCAATGGCAGGTCTGCGAGTAATTTTATTTCGTTTGATTGTGGAAATTTAACATGCAGATATATGGTTTATCCAATTTCTTATTCGTTTTGAATAGTCTATAGAATCCGTTCTACTCATCCGATGATAATCGATTAATAGAATCAAATGTTTCGATAGTTTCATGTTATATCCTGTAGCAAATATTAGAAGTAAATATTAGAAATCAAATATTCAAGATTACAATAAATAAGCCTCAAATATCAAGAGTTAGTTAGAAATCAACCGGACTACCAAATTTCTCATTTATTTATGATGCTATTTGTGAGTTGTTATAAAATTGATGCTATATATGGATAACTTATAATTCTTTAATAGCTAAACTCGTGGGGCCTGATTTCATTATTTAGTGCTGTACATTTAGATGATTTAGAAAAATATCGGAAGATAGATCCAGATAATTTCTTTTTTTAAGGATTCAGGGAGAAAGATAGTTTAGAAAGCGATTGATATCTTGCATCGAGCCAAATTTTCCCCAAGATCCGAAAAGGAAAGCCACATGTATCAAGATTGATGCAATTTGGCAACTTTGTTAATGGCTAGCATCTATGGAATGAAAATAGCAATTTGGCAGATTGTTTTTTTTTTTTTTTTTTTTGGCCGAACAATTTGGCAGATTATTATTAGATAAAATAAAATAAAGATAAACAGATTTTTTTTTTTTCAAATTGTGTCCTGTTTTTTTTTTTTTTTTTTTTTTTTTTTTTTTCGCCGATAAATTGTGGTCCTGTTAATGAGGAGTCCTGTGGTGGAAATGGATCACACATGGATATATGATTTATATGTCCTTTTGTCCTCCGAGCTCATGTATTTTTGTGAAAAGATACAAAATTATTTTTCTGGTCTTTGGCTTTGCAACCTGCATTCAGCTGCAATCCACAACTCTTCCACCATTCGATTTCCGTAACTTGTCTTTTTTCTTTCATTTTTAAAGAAATTTTAATCAATCTAATTTCACATAATATTCAATTTAACTTCCATTTTTCTCATAAGAACTCAAATGAATCTTATTCTAAATTCAATCATATTACTTCTTTGAATTATTGGTGATTATAAGGATAAAAAGAAGGGATCCATCTTTTTTTTTTTTTTTTCAGTTTTAAAGAAATTTTAATCAGCCTACTTTCATGAAATATTCAATCTTACTCCCATTTTTCTCATAATAACTTAAACGAATCTTTTTATAAATTTAACCATGTTGTCTCATAATAACTTAAACGAATCTTTTTATAAATTTAACCATGTTGCCTAAGTTATTAGTGATTATGATGAAAAAAATTTAAAGTGGATCCATCTTTATATTTTTTTTCCTTTCATTTTTCAAAGAAAAATTTAATCAACCTAATTTTAAGAATATTCAATCTTACTTCCATTTTTGTCACAATAACTCAAATGAATCTACTTGTAAATTCAATCATTTTGGTCTTGGAGTTATTAGTAATTATGACGATAAAATTTAAATGTGGTCCATCATTTTTTTAAAGAAATTTTAATCAACCTAATTTTTGGCAATAATCAATTTTACTTCTATTATTATCATAATAAATCAAATGAATCTTATTATAAATTCAATTATATTGCTCTTTGAGTTTTAGTAATTATGATGATAAAATATAAGGTAGGTCCATCTTTTTCTTTTCCTTTCATTTTTTAAAATAATTTTAGTCAACCTAATTTCAAGCAATATATAATTTTACTTCCATTTTTCTCATAATGACTCAAACCAATCTTATTCGAAATCCAGTCGTATTGCCTCTTTGAGTAATTAGTGATCATGGTAATAAATTTATAAGGTGGATCCATTTTTTTATTTTTCCGTTCCATCTTTGCAGCCTTAAGCGATTGTTAGTAGTATTTTGAAAATATGTTATCAGTGGTGTGGATTTAAGGACCATATGAAGAAATAGTCTTTCGACCTTTATAAGTTGGTGGGGGCAGTTATTGTTATCATGTATAATGGTGTATATGCCATATAACAAAACAAAAATAATTCTGCTGGCCCGTCGAATAGAATCGATTTCCATGAATTAACACAAGACGTAAAATCAAGCTATAATCCAAAAAGGAAAAAAAAATAATAATAATCAAAGCAAATAAAATATGCATTCGAAATTACAACCGTAGAAGCACACGTCCTAAATGACTTGACAAGAGCTTTTTTGGTCTTGTCTTAGTGGTGCCATCAAAATGTTGACTATCATGGTACCACTAGTGTTTAGGAGGTGGTAACTGTTTGTGCCCCCACATAGTAGAACTTATTATTTGTATGGCTAATGGTACAATTTACATTACAAATAGGACAAGCTTTGTAGTCTTCAGTGGTCCATTTTGACAGATCATAGTATGTAGTAAAACTATTAATTGTCTAAATCAATGCTGCTTGCATTTAGAATGTCCGACCTACGGTCATGATGTGTACTCTAACACCATTCGTCGGCCATTCCTTTAATTCTTCTACATGAGGCTGTGAATACACATCAATGTTTTTATTCAATAACCTTAGGTTTAGTATCAAGAGAGGCATTATCATATTAGGCTCCTTCATGCATCTTTAGGATGAAACATTATAGAGAAATAGAAGCACTGGCTATATACCGTTTGTTGTGCTCAAGTTTTCACATGGATTGAACTTTTACATGGCAAGATCTAACATAATGTTCCAGGCATCTAATGCTAACTAGAAAAATTGACATTCAAAGCCTTAGATTACTCAGAGTCCACAAGATGTCTCGGTATTCCTTCCTCACCAATATAGTTATCCTTATACTATTTCATCTCTGATGCTGTCTTCCAACACATATTTACATTTGTGTTACAATTATCTTAGCATCTTACGAGCATCATGGTAAGAAAAGGGCAACAAGTTGTCATATAGTAACAATCTCTTCACAAACCCAAGCTAGTTGTTGGAACTCTTAATAGATTGTTATTGACCTTCAAATTCATCATTTATATCACCATCAACAGCATTAAGAAATCCTTAGATATACCATGCAATTTATATTTTCAACACAAACAACAAAAACAACATTACATTAATATGTCATATGTACGTGCTACATCATAATGTATAAATTATTAGTATATATTTATATTTCATATTATAATGTACAAAATATTGATAACATCACCAAATGTAGATTGGAACATAAAAAACATATCAATCACATGTGCAAATGCTATATCACATATATAAATCCTAGCATTCCACGTATAACCTCAAATAAGATAACTTGGAATAATACCTAAAACGACATAAACACCACATACTAAGCATCTCCATTCCAATACAATATCATCAACAACAATGAAATTAGTGGAACATGAACCTTCAATCTGCATAATAACTTTTGAAAAATGTGTCACAACATGTCTTGTTCCAACACCTACATATACATATGAATATCAAATTGTTAGAAATTTTGAAAAGAAAAAATCAAATGGAAGAGATTGTATCAAATTTGAGAGAGAAATGAGAACGAAGGCGAAAGGCTTCTGGATGAATTGCAGAGCGCATTAGAGAGAAGATAGGAGTGAGATACTTTTAGGGTTTTAATTAAGTGATGAGTCTTGTTGCTTACCTAATGCTTTTTATTGATGAGTCTTGCCAGTTTAATCTACTAGTCAAAGGAAAAAAATTTAGGGATAGTGTTACAAATGGAACCTGAATTTAGAAAAATATGCAATCAGGTATATGGACTTTGAAATTGATCGATTTATTATTTGAACTTTAAAATTGATCAATTTAATACCTAAAAAACTTTGAAGATGATTAATTTAGTACCTCTAAGAACTTGATAGAGGTATTATTGGCATACACAAAAAGTTCTTTCAAGTACTAAATTAATCAATTTCAAGTTTAGATACCTAATTATATATTTGTCAAAGTTTAAGTACCATTCGTAACATTAATCCAAAATTTACTAGTTACTCTAGGCATATTCAAGAGCCGCCTCATGGTTGATTAGTTTACCATAGGAATATTGTTCATTCTGCACTAGGTAATTCTAACCATTAGATTCGCAGAGTCCATCAAATTTAAAAGGAAAAGAACACACCATGCATTATATATCTAGTAAATTTTACATTTGGTACTTGGATTTTACTAATTTGTATAATTAACTATTTAAAGTTTAAAAGTGTTAATTTATAACCTACAAACTTTTTAAGTTTATTTATGATACCTAGATGAAGTAATTACTTGTAAAAATAAGTAGAGTCTAGATGGCTAATTGAAAAATTTATCAAAGTTCAGGAAATTGATTGCAAGAAGAGGTAAAGTTTAGGTAGTAAATTAACACTTTTAAATTTCAAATAGTTAAATCATATGAATTTGCAAAATTCAGGTACCAAATATGACATTCATCTAAACATCTCCTCAGGTTGACTTTCAACCTGGCCGCAACGAATCCACCTCAGTACTTGCTTTAGTAAGGTAAGTCTGACCCAGCTTCTAGATCCACCATGGTTCACGGGTCTTGGCCAAGTCTATCAACAAAATTTGTGGACCCAGTAGGTCCAATGGGGTCCGTTTAACAAAAAAATTAATATGTTGTTTTTATTATCAAAATAAAAAATAAAAATAAATATAGAATAAAAAAGTAATACAAAAGTTAAAATAAGAAGAGTTAAATAAAGTAAATAATATTTAATGTTTAGACTATTTTCCATTTAAATAGAAATATTAATTATCTATTCATAATATTTAATGTGTTAGTAGCAATAATACATGTAATTAATACAATTCAAAACCATTTTATAGAGACTTCTGGTAAGAGAAGAATCACACTTCTAAACAATGTGGAACCTAAACTTTACTCTTTTAGAGTATTATTCTAATCCCACATTATTTATATTTCAACTCAATAAGGATGTGCTTATCTATAAATGACTTCACCTCCTTTATAGAATCATAAGAATATGGACTAAGGTGTAGTATATTTTTGGGCCCATTTTGTAATTAAAGTTTATTTATTTTTAGTTTAAGAATTAAGAATATTTATTTTTTTTTCAATTTTTTTTAAAAGTGTAGTATATTCTTAGGCCCATTTTGTAATTAAAGTTTTTTTTTTAGCTTAAGAATTTTTTTTTTTCAATTTTTTAGAAAGGATAGGTTTTGACCTGTTTCGACCTACCCCGGACTTGGTAAGTCCATGGGCTTGGACCAACCTTGTGTCAATCTAGAGTGGTCACAAGTTCCTAATTTGTGGATCAGACTTGGCTCATGGAGATGTCTATATTCACCCTTATTTATCCGATTGTCGAATCTTAATCATAACTATTACTATTCTTCAAAATATTTGATTGATTCCTACCATAAATAAGATTATAGCTTAGCCAGGGCATTGTTTTAAGAACTTAATGGATTTGGATGCATGTATATTATAATAATTTAAGCATTTTAGATGTCTATAATTTGATATTATTCTCTTTTCTTTCAAGATTTTCCAAATTGGACTTTATTGAACAATATATTGTCCATAGGATAAGTTAGGACGTACCTGATTATATGGAGATTCTACGTAATATGGCACAATATTATTTTCTCTCTAGTAGAGATACCAGCCATCAGTAAATTATGCGTCTTCAGAGCTCATTCTAACTTTATTTTTATGATATTAAGATGTATTGCTCTTTTACTTCCTCTTAACATTTTAAGTAATGTATCATTCCCAATGTATGGGCCAAATTACTTTGGCAAGAAGTAGGACTAGGCTTAGCAACAATTTGAGTCCGGCTGTTTAGGCTAGTAGCATCGATTAAAGAGTTAAGTTTATGTATTGGATGACTTAAAGAAAATTTCATCTGTTGATCCTAAAATCGGAATTATTAAGATCGGTCTATCCACTTTCAATTTAATGGAGCTCAACCCAAAAAGAAAAATAAATAAATAAATAATAAAATCTTATAGACGGCTATTTTAGTAATAGAATTTTTGGCAAAATAAATAACCTAAAATTTTCTAACTTTTTTGTTGTAGGTCTTATATTTTCATTTTTTTTAAAATTTTATTACCTATGTTATAAAAATGAGTAGATGTCACAAATGGTACATAAACTTTGGTAAAATATACAATTAGGTATCTAAATTTTGAAATTTATACATTTGGTATCTAAACATTAGAATTGATCAATTTAGCATGTAACAGGATTTTTCATTTATGTCAATAATACCTTTATTATATTAGTTAAAAAAGCCACATAAGATGACGTTATTAGCCAATTTGATGGCAATATTATTGTCATGCATGAAAAATTCTTTCAAATACTAAATTGATTAATTTCAAAGTTTAAATAACTAATTGCATAGTTTTCAAAAGTTCATGTACCATTCCTAACATTAACCTTTATGAAAAATGAATTAAAATAGAACTTCCATTGATCTCAGGTACAATTATTGTTATCTAGGTTAACTCTATTACTTTTGTTGGCTGGTGTAGAATGTTCAGTCCATAGACACATGATACATGTCTACATGTAATAAATTTGTTTATTTTATAACTATATTGTATTCTTTTTTTCTCTTATTATATCATTATCATGATTATCTTTTGTAGTGCTAATTTATATTTAAGAAGAATAAAAATTCTTCCACTTTCCTGGACCACTATCCCAACATACACAAAGCCCATTACTTATCTTATAAGCTTTTATCATTCTAATCTTAGACTCATCCAATCTGTTTGGATTGTCTAATTTTCATCTGCATCATATTTATATCTGATATGCATCTATATTTTATATGTATTTTATTTATATCTTATCTGTATATGGTTTGTTCATGAGTAAGAATGTCTATTTTTGACGTAGCATATAGCATGAAACTGATCTAGGGTTTATCACAAGGCGTTGATTCATGCACAAATGTTGTCCTGTGATCTTCAAAAGCCTATTGATTCTGATAATACTTAGGCGATTGGCATCAAAAATCGAAATGCTACACAAGAATTTGAGATTTGGGATAGAGAGCAAAACAAGCTCTGAGAAATGTCATTCAAAATATCAATAGATGTCCCTCATATGCCCTGGGGCTTACATATATATAAAGAAACACCCAAAAATGCCTAAAATATTTCTAAAATTAAAAACTTGGAAAAATTCAAATGACAAGTGAAAGAAGGCCACCGTCAAGGCTGGCGGTGTAGGAGCTCGAGGCTGCTGGTGTAGGGGGGTGGTGTAGACTTTCAACACTTGTTCCTTCTCTCCATCCTATGCCACTTCTCCTATGCATCAATTTCCATCTCTTTCACTGCATCAGTTTTTTATCTGTATCTGTTTCTTGACAAATATTTGCTTAAAAACAACAAAAATAAAAATGTCAAAATGATCACAAAAAGATGAAACAAACATAGCCGTAATATGAAAGGCTAGTTGTAAAAAATTTACCAATGTAAGATAATGATTTACCTATAAATTTTCTTTCTTCCCAATAAACTTTTCTTTTCTTTTCATTTTTTTTTTTTGGCAACAAAGTAAAAGGTGGTGATTTTTATTCCAATAAAAAAAAAAAAACAAATACATAAGGGCAAACTCGATGCATTGGGTGACATTTTCTTAGCTTTTAAACCCAGCTTGAATTTTCTTCACAAAGAAGACAATGGAAATCATATTGAAGCATGGTGTTCTATTAAGTCAAAACAATGCCAGCAATCTTTTAGTCAGGTTGCTAATTTGGGAAATAAAAATGCAAAAATTGAAGCCTCATCTACACGTGACACACAATTTACTCTAATCCTAAATGAAGGAGTTAAGAGGGTATATATCCTGACCACTAGTTTGAGTATGTACAAGAAGGTGGTTCTGTGGGATAACTCCAAGCTCAAGGCAAACTCTTCCTATTCCACCGATAATTGAACCACGAAGAGGCTATGAAGACTTAATCTACTCTTCCAAGATAGCAGTGACTGAGCAAATATTGCGGAGTTCTTGAGTTCCAAGTTCGAGCCGAAGTTGCTTCCGATCTAAGCATCAACTACACGAAGTGAGTCTAACTCCTGCACCGGTAAGAATTGACAGAAGTTGTCTAATTTGAGCATTAGCTATGTCATTTTAATGTTCCCGTTGGATCCAAGCATCAGCTACCTGAACTTGTGATAAGTTTCTATCGACTTCAGGTGTAGAGAGAACAACTCAGATAAGTTGAATTGCTACTGTTGCATTTGGAAATTCAACTATGGGCACTCCAACTGCATATTGGATCTGCTAAAAAACTTAACCAGCTATCGAATTATAAGTCCTTTTGTTTTTAATAGTTCGATAGCTGTTGTGAACGACGACCGAGGCTCAGCTTAGCAAAGACTTGTGTGCCTCTATAACTCTTGGTCCTCATCCACATGGAGGTGACTGAGTTCAGTTAGCTTTAGCTAGACCCACTTCAGTTTAGTGGTATAATAATTTTGGACGAAACAAAATGAAGTGTCCTTATGAGCAGAGGAATTTGACATTAACCCTTAAAAATTATCCAATTGACAATATCATAAATGGTGTAACGCCCTAAATTGAGTGCATTAACAGCCCACCACGTGTCTTCATTAGAGATGGACACATTAAGGCTCGAATTCTACTAAACCACAACTTAAAACAAAATATAACACTAATGTTTCACATTAAAGGAGAACTTCTAAAACATTAATATCATTAATGAAAACTTCTAAATAATTCGATTGGTATAAACCAAGCACCAACTTAAAACATCAGATTAAAAGTCTTAAAACATAAAGAATCATAAAAATTGATATATAAACTCTAGAAGTCTGCAACTCTAACTATTTCAAGTCTAGTCATCTAGTAATCGGCTAGAAAGTTGGATCCGCTATCGTTATCCCCATAGCCCATATATACATTGTAACCTGATAGATTGAACACCATAGGCTCTTTATTGATCCTGAAAAATAAAAAAAAGGAATGAGTGTAAGGCTCAATACACTAAACCACAACCACATGAGTATGAGCAAACAACATATCAATTCACATGTAACATAGTATTATATGCAGCAACCACAATTTAATTATCTTTTAGTTAGCTGGGCAATCAATACAGTTTAGAACCATTTGCAACTAGCTCTAAACCCGAAGTGACTCATGACTATATGAAAAACAAATACATTTACATATATACTTAAATATATTTTTGGTGTTGGGTACTCTTTATATACCCAGGATAACGTACTCGTATCACTTCTAGACTACCAGAATCATCTCTGTGTGCAACTTCACTCGGGACAAAAACACACAGATTATCAGGATACCATCCCATAATACCAGTACACTTGGTCCACTAGATCCAGATAAGCACAAGCAACAAACCATTTAAATACAGATAATTTTAAGTTTATTTGCAGTTTCTAAGCCTACATTCATAGGCAACAACCAAACTAAGGACGCACCTAATACAATAACTTAGTTTCACCAGAAACACCTATTCACATTTAGCAAAAATTAACTCAAAAATTGATATTAAAAAAAAAAACCATACTTCTAAGGTCATTTAACCCCCTACACTATTAAGAACTACAAATACTCTACCTCTATATATACCTTCTTATTTAGATTTAGGTGTACTAGATGTTAAGCTAAGAGGTCAAGTGTTTAGGAAGGTCAAAATAAGGATAGAAAAAAGGTTACGACATCCCTCTGTTGATCACGCCCGTGGTAGAGGTTATGATGAAATATGGAGAAGAAAAACCATAATGCCTTCATCACGCCATTATGGGGGGGAGGGGATGACAGCCATCACGGCCTCTATCACGGTCATGATTGGCTTAAACCCGTAACTCCCGAGGAGATCACAACCCATTCACAGTCGTGATCCTTGTTCGCACCTCACTTCACTCCAAAATATGAAAAAGACGTCAAAGCAACCCTTTTCTTGATTTCCAGACAAATGAAACTCCAAAAACGAAATGGATAACTTTTAAATACTTTTCTAATTAACATACCCAAATCCAAACGTCATTCATTTCCTTTGTTTGTGAAAATAAACACAACCACCAACAAGAAAACTTAGTGTTTCCTAATTCTTCTCCAAAAGCACAAATCGCTTCAACACCGAAAACGAAACTTATAAAGGATATCCTCTTGTAATCATCAAAGGACCATAGAGAAGAAAAGCTTTTCCTAATTCTTCTCCAAAAGCACGAATCGCTTCAACACCGAAAGCGAAACTTATAAAGGATATCCTCTTTTAATCATCAAAGGACCATAAAGAAGAAAAGCTTACTTAGTTATTTGACTTTATTCTTCCTTGAAGCAAGATGCTGTCTAGATAGAGTTTTAAGGTTTAGCTCCTTGTGAAACTATATAGAGAGATACATATGTTTTAGGTGAGAATGAAAGAGAGTTATTTTATTATTTAACATTTGGGTAAACTATTTTGCCCTTTTATTTATTAACAAAAGATATCTTTGCCCTTCTTTATAGCTTATTTTATTTTATATTATATCTTTCCTCTCCTAAAAAGAACTTTTTTCTTGAAAAGTTGCTTGGATTATTGAAACCTACTCTATTTAATTTGTCCATTACACTTTTACATATTTGGTCACATGCCTTCTTAGAATTTGCTCTTTGGTATCAACAATCCTTACTAGCTTCTTAACTGTAGTGAGATTTAGTTGTACTTCCAACAGTTCTGAGGCTATTATTTGTTTAGGAACCTTCACATACTTTCTCAAAACAAACTTGACAATACCTTTAGATGGTGAGATTTTAAGCAAGACGTGTTCTCCTACTTGAAATTCCAACGGTCTCATCCTTTTGTCTGCAAACTTTTCTAATGACTTTGCATACTTTGCATCTTCTACCTGATTGCTTTGACCTCATTAATAGCATCTTGTACCAGGTTTGGTCCCATTATCTATCTGTAACCTACTTCATCCTAATTGATTGGTGACCTACACTTTCTACTGTACAATATTTCATATGGTGACATCTTAAGTGACGTTTGATAGCTATTGTTATATGCAAACTCTACTAAAGCTAAATGCTCATCCTAGCTACCTCTAAAATCTAAAACACATCCTCTTAGCATGTCTTCTAGGATTTGGACGACTCGTTCATACTGCCTGTCGGTCTGAAGATGATAGGTAATACTAAAAATCACTTTACTACCTAAAGCTTTATGGAGGCTTTTCCAAAATCTCCCTACAAATTTGGCATATCTTTATCTAACACTATAGTAACTAGTATCCCATGTAATCTCACTATCTCTTTAATGTGCAACTTTGACAACTGTTCCATGATATACCTAATTTTAATAGATATAAAGTAAGGGCTATAATTCACGTGCTAGTCTTCTGTGCTCAATATTGATCAACTAACAAGTAGTACACTACAACACATATTTTGCTATCTCTTTCTTGATATTATTTGATCAATATTTCTTTTTCAGTTGTTGCCTCCCTGGTGGATAAAATAACCGAAGTAATGTGCCTCTTTCAGTAATTCCTTAAGCTCTTCCTGCTTTGGCACACATAACCTCCCTTTATATCTCATGACACCTTCGCTATCTATATGAAACTTAACTACTCTGCCCGCTTCCATTCTCTTCTTTACCTCTAAGATACTTGGATCATCTACCTGTGCCGTTTTAATTCTTTCAATAATAGTGGGTTAAATCTATAAGTTGACCTTTCAATAATAGTGGGTTAAATCTATAAGTTGACCAATCTTGCTTCTAGTCATCTAGTCACTATTTCCGATTCCAGTTTCCTCATGTCATCTATTAAATGACGTTCTAAAGTGACTAAAGCTGCTAGATTCTCATTTCACTTCCTACTCAAGGCATTCACTACTGCATTTGCCTTCCTAGGATGGTATTGAATATCTACATCATAATCCTTTATCCAGTCCAACCATCTCCTTTGCCTCATATTCAGCTCTCTCTGGGTAAAGATATACTTCAAACTTTTATGTTTATTATATACTTTGCATCTCTCTCCATAAAGATAGTGTCTTTGCAGTTTCAAGGCATGTACTACTATTAGTTCTGGGTCATGTGTAAGATAGCTCTTTTCATAGGGTTTCAACTATCTAGATGCATATGCTATCACCCTACTTCCTTGCATCAACGTACAACGTAATCCTTGTATAGATGCATCACTATAGATGGTATACTCCTCACTACTCACTAGTAAGGCTACAACTGGTGCAATCACTAGCTTTTCTTGAATTGTTGAAAGCTGTTCCCACAATTTTCATCCCATTCATACTTTATCCCTTTCTAAGTTAGTCTTATCAAAGGACTTGCGATCTTAGTGAAATCCTATACAAACCTTCTATAGTATCCTGTCATACCTAGAAAACTTCTAATTTCTAACATACTTTTAGGAGTTGGTCATTCTACCATTGTCTTTATTTTATGAAGATCCACTGCTATAACATTTTCCATCGACAATATGTGGGGGTGTTCACGGTTCGATTAATCAGTCCATGGTCCTATTTTTTGATCTAACTGTAATAATCAATTTTTTTATTTTTTGATCCTTAACTGGTCCATTGTACACTATTAACTACCTTAATAGTTAATCATTTTTTTGGTTAATTCTTTTGATTTTTGGTTTTCAGCAATTTAATGTAATGACTTCAATAAATCAAATTGATAGTTTCAATAAACCTTATTTTTTAGCCTTTATCATAGAGTTTTTGTTTAAATTATTATATATATTACAAGAGCTAAAAAATAGAAAATGGGAAAAATAAGCTTTAGATGTATCATCATCAACAAAATCAAATCAAATCAATTACCACATTACCTCCCATCAAACATAGGATAGACATGGTACTTTAATCAAAATCTAAGGGACATTAACATATGTAAATTATATGTATATGTAAATTATATATATAATATATTTATAAATATTGAAATGACTAACCGTTAACCGTTGATTTTTTGTGGTTACAAACCCAAACTAAAACCAAAAACTGGAAAAAATAAAAACCGTAATCCTAAACCAAAACTAATGGACTAATTAACCATATTTTTCATATTAGTTTTCTGGTATCAATTTGGTTTTTCCATTTCATAGGTTTTTTCGAACACTCCTAATAATATGCCCTAAGAAAGATACGTACTTACTAGAACTCACACTTCGTGAACTTAGCATACAACTTGTCATCTTGTAATATGCCCATAACTAATCGTAGACGCTCGCTCTTCATGTTCTATAAAGACCACTATAAACATCATCTATAAAGACTACTATAAACAAATCCAGATAATCTTTCAAGACTCTATTCATAAGGTCCATAAAAGATAGTTAGTGCACTTGTAAGACCAAATGACATAATCACACTCATAATGCCCATATCTGTTCATAAAGGCTGTCTTTTGTGTGTCATCTGCTCTAATCCACAAGTTGTGATACCCCGATCTAAGATCGATCTTTGAGAACACTTGTGCTCCTGCTAATTGGTCAAACAGATCATCTATCCTTGGTAGAGGGTATTTAATTTTTATAATCACTTAGTTTAACCCTCTATAATCAATACAGAACCTCATGCTACCACCTTTTTTTTTTTTACAAACAACACCAGAGCTATCCAGGGTAACACACTAGATTTAATAAACTTCTTCTTAAGTAGATCTTCTAACTAAACCTTTAGCTTTGCAAGTTTTGTTGATGCCATGCGGTATGGTGTTTTGGATATAGGTGTAGTACTTGGCACCAAATTGATTTAGAACTCTATTCATCTTTCTGTTGGTAACTCTGGTAAATCTTCTAGAAAAACAATGAGGTATTCACAATGTACTGGTACTTGTGCAAGGTCTACTATTGGTTTAACTTCTATCATCATGGCTACCATGGATAAGGTAAATCTACCCCATACTCATAAGTGGGTAAAGTTGGAGGTCTTCACACTGCAAGTTTGTATATAAATTGGTCCTCATTTAGCAGACTAAACTCTACTACTAGGTTGTGACAATAAATTATAGCATGGTACTTTACTAACCAATCTACTCCCAAAATTACATAAAAGTCAACCATGTCTAACACTATTGAGTCTGCATGCAAATGCATATCGTCTATCTCTACATCCACGTTCCTACAAATCCTAGTTAGCATGGTTCCACTCCTTAGAGGTGTATTCATAAACAAGCATTTGGTCATATTTTCAACACATACATCACACATGGTCACAAACAATTCATCAATGCATGAAAAGCTCATGCCAACATCGAAAAGCACATATGCAGTATGCACGAGTATAGAGAGCGTACCTACTATAGTGTCCATACTGGATGTATCCATATGTTGGAGGATATAAAACTTAGTCGGTGCTTTATGTCCTTGACCGCTACCCTGAGGTCGGCCTATTTGAATCCTTTGAACCACTCATCTACTAGGCTCTTTACAGTTTATGGCCTTATATCCTCGTTACCCACACTTGAAACAAAACACTTGTATGAGAACTTCTCTGCGGCAAACTTGTGGCTGTGCCTAACCTTGCCACACAAAAAACAAGCATTCTCTAGCCACTTGTAATCTTTGAGATCATGTGGTCCATGACATTTGGTACACTACCCTGAACTATTGACCTAATCTGTTATGTGACTAGCCTCATTCTCTTATCTTGGGTAAGAATACTAGTGGCTGGTCATTTACCCAAATAGACTTGACTCCTTTGTGCTTCTTGGCCTTTTATCTTTTGTAGGCCCTGCTCAACAGTCTTTGCTTTATTGACCACAATAGAGGAGTTGGTCAATTCCATCAAGTTCACATAATGCTGGATCTTAGGTTCTAGCCTTGTGACAAATCTACTTACTTTAACATCTTCACTTTCCTTAAGAGGATTTGGTAGAAATATCACTAACCTGTTCAACTTTGCCTCATATTCCTCCACTGTCCTATGATCCTGTTGTAGGGTATAATACTCTTGTAGCATTTGATGTTTAGTGCTTTTAGGGAAAAACTCTCTATAGAAAGCTTGCTAGAACCTGTCCCAAGTGATCATTCCAGTCATATGCCTCATGGTACTTAACCACCAATTATTTGCTCTCCCGATCAGCAAGCAAGAAGCATACTCAACCTTTTTGTTCTCAAGGATATCAAGAGCAAAAAAAGTCTTCTCCATTTCCTCAATCCACAACCAAGTATCAAGCGGTCTCCTATGCTTTGGCTCAAACTTGTAAACCCAGTCTACAAAATTGTTTAGACTTAAAACATTAGCATGTTTAGCCCCATTGCCACCATTTCCATTTTGTTTGTGGGTCTCTTACCTCTGGGCCTCAGTATTAGCCTGTATTACTTGTACATCTTGACACATTTCCTAATATTATTGTATAACTACCCCTAAGAGGGTATTCACGGTCTGTATAAGTTAAGCAACATCAATTGGTACTTATTGGCCTATAGGTGGGGAAAGTGATGGTGGTAGTAGGTATTGAGATAACTAGTTTAAAGGTGGTTGTCCTCCATTAACTTCTTCTTCACTAGTCTTGAAAGAACCGGTATCAGGGGCTCTTTATCTAGGTGGCATTTTAAAAAGGATAAACATATAAAGCATGAGAAAGGAGATAAAGAAGGATAAAAAGGAACAAAACACTATAGAAAACTACTAGATAAGCAGTCCCCTACTATTTGCTACCCCACTCATCATTGCTCACTGTCCTAAGAAGTTCATAACTTAGATATAGTAAGATTTATAACCTAAACTATGATACTACTTAAGTTGTGATGCCCCAAATTGAGCGCGTTAATAACCCACCATGTGTTATCGCTAGAGTTGGACACACTAAGGCTTAGATTTTACTAAACCACAACTTAAAACAAAATATAATTCCAATGTTTCACATTAAAAGAAAATTCTAAAACATTAATATCATTAATGAAAACTTCTAAATAATTTGATTGGCATAAACCAAGCGCCAACTTAAAATCTAACTTAAAACATCTGATGAAAAGTCTTAAAACATAAAGAATCATAAAAATTGATATCTAAACTCCAGAAGTTTGCGACTTTAGTTATTTCAAGTCTAGTCATCTAGTAATCAGCTAGAAAGTCCTACACTATCTTCATCCCCATAATCTACATATACATCATAACTTAATAGATTGAATATTATAGGCTCTTCAACTAATCCTAAAAATAAAATGAACAAACGCAAGGCCCAGCACCACAACTACATGCGCATGGGCAAATAACATATTAACTCACACGCAACATAGTATTATATGCAGCAACTACGATTTAATTATCTTTTGGTTAGCTAAGCAATTAACATAGTTTATAACCATTTGCAACTAATTCTAAACTTGGAGTGACTCATGACTTCATGACAAATAGATACATATACACCTATACTTACATATATTTTTAGTGTTTGGTGCTCCCCACACACTTTGAGTACCGTACTCGTACCACTCATAGACTATCAAAATTATCTTTGTCCACAACTTTACTGGGACAACGACATACATGGATCATCAAAGTGCCGTCCTAGCAATACCGGTACTCCCGGTCCACTAGACCAAGTGAAGCACAAGCAACACACCATTTAAAACTAGATAATGCTAAGTGATAAAAATCACGTCACGTATATGATTCTATGAGTTTATGACTTTATATGTTTTTTCTTAATCAAAATAGATGCAAAGTTGTTTAGATGCATACTTTAGATAAAAATATGTATTTAGATATACGATTCTACCGATTTTGCATGATTTTATTGATTTTATACATTCTAGTGAATAGTAAATCATGATTTTGATAACCATGATGTTAAGTCCATTTGTAGTTTTTAAGCCTATGTTCACAAGTAACAACTAAGATAAGGACGTACTTGATATAGTGTTTAAAATAGTTAACTTAGCTTCACAAGAAATACATGTTAACATTTAGCAAAAACTATCTCAAAACTGTATATTAAAAAAAAAAAAACATACTTCTAAGGTCATCTAACCCCTTACGTTATTAAGAACTACAACTATTATAGGTCTAGATATACCTTTCCACTTAAAGTACTGAATGTTAAGTTAAGAGTTTAGGTATTTAGGAAGGTCAAAACAAGGATAGAAAGACGGTTGCAATATCCCCCTATTTACCACACTTGTGGTAGAGGGCATGATGGGCTTTGGAGAAGAAAAACACAACATAACGCCCTCACTACACTCGTTATGGGAGGTATGATACCCATCATGGCCTTTGTCACTACAATAATGGGGATGGTGCGGCCGTGATTGGCTTAAAGATCATGGCTCGTGTCACAGCCGTGATTCCTGTTCGCACCCCATTTTGCTCCAAAATACGACAAAGACATCAAACAACTTTTTTCTTGATTTCCAAATAGATGAAACTCCAAAAACGAAGCTGATAACTTTTAAACACTTTTCTAATCAATATATTTGAATCCAAACATCCTTCCTTTCCTTTGTTCATAAAAACAAACGCAACCACCAACCAAGAAACTTAGGATTTCCTATTTCTTCGCCAAAAGCACGAATCCCTTCAACACCAACAACGAATCTTAGCAAGGATAACCTCTCCTTACCATCAAAGGACTGTAGAGAAGAAATACTCACCTAGTTCTTTGGTCTTTATTCTTCATTGAAGCAAGATACAATCTTGACGGACTTTTAGGGTTTGACTCCTTGTGAAACTGAGTAGAAATATACATATGTTTTAAGTAAGGGTGATAAAGAGTTATTTTATTATTTTATAGTTAAGTGGATTATTTTTCCATTTTATTTATCAACAAAAGATACCCTTGCCTTTCTTTATAGATTATTTTATTTTATGTTACAAATCATAACTAAACTTTTGCCAAATATTTAATTAGGTACCTAAACTTTGAAATTGATCAATTTGATAGCTGAACTTTGAGATTAATTACTTTAGTATCCAAAAAAATTAAAAAATGATCAATTTAGTACTTAAAAAAACTTGATGGAGCTATTGTTAGTTTGCCAAGAAAAGTTCTTTGAGGTATTAAATTGATTAGTTCCAAAATTCGGATAGTAAATTAATCAATTTTAAAGTTCATGTACCTAATTGAATATTTTATCAAAATTCAGATGCCTTTCGTGACATTAATCTATTATAAAATATAAGTTCTTACATTATTTTTTTATTGAGTGAATGTCATATTTGACACATGAAATTTGTTAATTTATGTAATTAAGTACCTGAATTTTTAAAGTGTCAATATACTACTTAACTTTGCCCCCCTTTGCAATTAACTACGTGAATTTTTTAAAATTTTGCAACCTTTACTCATTTTTGCAATAAACTACCTTATCTAGATATTATATTCGTAAGCAATAAATTGGTATTTTTAAATCTCAAATAGTTAATTGTAAAAATTATTAAAATTAAATAGCAAATATGACATTTGCCATGATGAGTAATATTATTAGGACACGTAATCGAAGCATTACGCTTGAATTTTTTGCACCATATTCAAACAAAGTGCTTTCGTTGCATTCTTTGTTCCATAATTCATTTGAATACTGCTACTAATATTCAAAGGAAGGCAATCTTTATCACAATATTTGAGTTTCATCACATTGTTTGATCTTGGTGCCGCACATGACATAATAATGAATTCCGAGAAATGTTCGAGAAATCTGATATAACGCTTAGTCAAAATTCTATATAATAGTTTGACTTGTTTTTGTAGATAACTATAGCGTGTAAAGAAGGCATTTTTGTTTTGCGAAAAATATTTTATAAATTATCTTTTTAATTTGTTTTAATCAAAGGTGCAACGCTATAGGCTTCTTATTAGTCGTTGGCTAGATATAGGCATGATTTAGTTATAAATCAAGAACTAAATCGAAACCATCATCAGTGATTCCCAAACTATAACTGAACTGGTTGGTCGGTTCTAGAAGCGGCAAAGAAACTATTGATTTTCTGGTTCCTAGGTAGTTCTTTGGCCTAGAATTGAGTGGAACCAGTGATTCGACCAGTTCTATTGAAAAAATAAAAGAAAATTAGGAAAAAAATTTAAAAATAATATTAAATATGTCATTATTAATATTTAAACCATTTTACATGAATAGTAAAATTTATTACCTATTCGTAATATTTAATTTGTTATTATCAATAACATAAATAAATATAACTTAAAATCATATATAATTTAGTTTATATAAAATTCTCTTTGTTGTAGGCATTACCTTTGCTGGGAGAGATTAGGTATTTACAAGCATAGAGCACGGTTAGTGATGCGTCGGGGGTTGTCTAGCTAGCCACTTTGATGTTTAAGTTAGTTCATGGGTCTCCTAGAAAGTTTTTAAGGGTATGATGATTAGATAGACAACCAACTCCTCTTCTTGTGGAGGGAAGAGCTTTTTATAGTGTATGGTCATACTAAAATAGGACCTTAGCGAATCATTTTTCGTGTGAATCTTTATCTAGTAACTGATCTAGTACCCAATGTGGGGGCATCTAGTGTCTAGGGTATAGGAGTTACTATTGCATGGAGTGTGGTTGAATTGATCATATCCCCCTTTGGTCTCGTGTTGAGATGCGAGTATTTCAAGATGACCACTTGTAGGCAAGCTCATAGAGGTAACTCAAGGGTGAGCTCGTAGAGTTAGCTCATGGGCGAGTTTGTAGAGGTAGCTTATGGGCAAGCTCGTGGGGATATCGATTGCGAGTTCTCTTAGCATTGAGGATGAACAACACCTCGAATCCTTTTGTTAGGTAAGGACCCGGGGTACCGCCCAGCATGGGCCCTTCCTAGAACAATAGAATCGATGGTCTTCTATGTTTCCTAATCCATGTGGAGAGGGTAATGGGTCGAATGAGCTATGGCTTATATTCTACCATCAGTACTCCTAAAAGCAAAATTCATTTTCTTAATGACATGAATCATTTTTTATATTGTAATTTCCTTTTATCCTCAAGAGCATTTTGCAATCTCATATTATTAATTAAAATTAATATTGGATGTGTTTGTATATAAATAAATACACATTTTAAACAAAAATTTTAAAAAATTGATTAAATAATTATATACTTTTAGACTCTATAATTATTCTGGGTTTAAAATTTATTTTATAAAAAACTAAAATTTATTTTCTTAATTTTTACTTAAAAATAGGTTGTTCTACGATTCTAAAGCTGGAACTGAGAATCGTTGGTTCCATAAAACCGGTTTAGAACCATGAGAGATGGTTCCCGTTCCAATTCTGGTTTCTCAATTTCAAGACCTCTGACTAATGGTTTCAGTTTGTTTCTTGAACCATGCCTATGTCTAATTGATTAACACTTTAACGTCACACAATCATTTGCAGTTATAAAATATTGGTAATTATAACCACTTAAAATCAATACAATAATATCTAGATTTTTTAAAGTTTTGATTAGGAAAAGAATATAAAAGAAAATAAAAAAATATTTTTGACAATACAAACTTGTCTATAACCATCCATTTAAAAATAAGGGTAAATGTCATATTTGGTACATAAATTATATCAATTTATGCATTTAACTATTTAAAGTTCAAATATGTCGATTTATTACTTAATTTTTGTCTTTTTTGGCTATTATCTACTTGAATTTTACAAAATTTGCAATAAGCTACCTTAATAGTACTTCTTTTTGTAACTAACTACCTCATATAGGCTCACGAATGAACTCAAAAAGTTTGTAAATAGTGAATTAACACTTTTAAATTTTAGATAGTTAATTATATAAATTGACAAAGTTCAGATATATATCCTAAAAAATAATAATGATGATGATAAGGGTGAATGTTACATTTAGAACCTAAATTTTGTCATTTTAAGCAATCAACTACCTAAAGTTACCTAAATTTTATCTACTTTTACAATTAACTAGCTAAACTTTGCCAAATTTTGCGATTAACTATTTGAATTTTACTCATTTTTATAATTAATTACCCCATCTAAATACTATAAATCAGATCTAAAGATTCATAACTAGTAAATCGATACTTTTAAACTTTAGGTAATTAAATGTACAAATTGGTAATGTTTATTTACCAAATGTGACATTTACCTATAATAATAAAAGAGTAAGTGATCAATTTCAAACCTTTGGATTTTATAGATAACTAATTTAAACTGCATGATGTATGGATATAATTGAATATATATTTATATAACTTTGATGATCTTTTTATATTTATATATAAAAATTAATATATTACATGGAAAAGCCATAACTCTTTACATTGACGCATGTAAGGCCTGCAATCTATTTTTCACTCAAATACTATATAATTTTGAAAAATTATAACTCTTTATAAATACATAGAATTATTTGATTTCATATTATGCTGTATAAAGATATTGTAACTCTTATTTTTTTTTTTTTTTCACTCAAAAGACAGTTTTTTTGAAAAAAAACATAGTTTTATAAAAGCATTAGCAGTAGTTTTTCTACATTTTCTTTTTGAGATGCTACGCAATCTAGAATAATTATGACTCTTTATAGATACCTAAAATAAATATTAAGTCATATAAGGTGGTAACTCTCATTATTTTTTTAAAAAATTCTGAAATTTTATATTACAATATATAGAATTCAGTAGTGTTTTTAGCTTTATATGGTCCCTACTCATGCCAGAAATCGGGAACCATCCTATTTCGACAACCTGGGCTGCACGAGCACAGGAGGCGAACAGTTGTCCATGTAGGTTTTGACTCCGGAATAGTTCGTGTCGGAACCTGATTCCAACTCACTCTTATAACAATCTGACAAAAATTGATTCAATTGGATTCCAAGCATCTCTTTTTCGCCGAAAATTGAAGCTGAGCAAGTGGATAAGAACCGATTTACGGCCCATATTTCATTTATATTTGTATTTCGCGGACAAAACAAACAAACCCATAATGGATAGCTATCCTCGTACAAGCAGGCAAGTCTGGCCCGGATAGCCACTGCCCTTGTTATGCCTGGCTTGGGTGTTTGTCGGGGACAGAACAATGCAACACAAATTGGACATTGAAGACAGCAACAGTAGGTATGATACATACCCTTGTAAGTTATATGAGCATGCGCTGACTGGGGTTGTGCAAGTTGGAAGTATCCAAAATATGATATAAAGGCGTGTTTAATTTCAATTTGTCGACGCAAAAACACTGAACCTAAATTGGTAATTGTTGAGTCTCCAAACAAAAAATGATACCAACTTGCAAAACTAATTTATTATTATTATTAAAGATAAAAATGTTCCATGGGTAATTGTTGAGAGTCCAAACAAAACATGGTACCAACTTGCAAAACTAATTTATTATTATTATTATTAGTTTGAAAAACTCAGGCAAATTGGCTGTGAAGCTTCTGGACCATGTGCATAAAAGGATTAAAAAAAATTAAAATAAATAAATTAATAAAACCTTCATTTTATTGAGCACAACTTATATCGTAGGAGAAAGTGTGGGGCTCCCAACTTTGATTATCTGCCAGCCAATGATGTGAATACTTTTAAGACGTGAAAATATTGCAAAATAAAAAATTTAATTATTTAATTCCAATATATATTTTATAAAACATATTTTCAACGTGAATATGCAAAACCATATAATTAGGGGTAGGGGTGGGTGGGGGTAAGAGTAGGTTTTATCCATATGTAACACCGAAGTGACACTACCACAAAAACATAAATTATCACTTCATGCTTAAGCAACCATGTAAGATACATAATTTCTCATAAGAAAATTATCTATGATTATGAAATTGAAAGGATTAAATTGGATATGAAGGAAATAATTTTGAGTTTTCAAGCCAAAAAATAAAACAACAACGTGGTTATTTTATTATATTGTAAGCAACAATTTTCTTATAATTACCTCATTGTTTGATGAATGTTCCTTTTAGTGGAGCAATGTTTTCTTTAGAGAATGCATCCCATGCCTGCGTCACAACCCACAAGGCCAAAACACGACAAACTCTGCCTCAAATAACCTCATCAAATGATTATTAGGCTAGCCCTTTGGATATAATCTCTAAAGAAAGCATAGTTTTACTATTCAAGTATGGTGCCTTAATCTGTTTACCTATGCTATAAAACCTTATTAGGTCATCTAGTTACTTTTTGTTATTTTTCATAGTGTAACTTTCATTTTTTTTCCTCTAAATAATTAGTAATTTTTCATTAGTTTAATGAACAATAATTGAATTTAATATTTGTGAATCTAGCAATTTAAATGACGTAATATATATAAATTTTTTAAATTTTTAAATATAACCTTATCAGTTTAAAGAATTCGTATCTACTACTACCATATTATTAAAAGTTGTAAGGTGTACTCAATTTCAGAAATAAGAGGCGGATTGAAATTACAAAATTGCAGATGTGATTTATGCTTTTGAAAAAAATAAATAACGAGAAAGTAGGATGGGTGTCAATGTAGGCCTCGAAAGTCGACTTTTGTTTTTCTTGTATAATTTAGAATCCTTTAAAAATCAAATGCACTAAAAATATATAATTCGGCGACGTTGACGCTTGACAGCCCCTTTTTATTGGAGTGCCTTGAATTTTTGGTGAACCAACTTATATTCTAACCCAACTTGCTATATTTATATTTATATTTATTATATAATACATTAATAAATACATATATATTATTGTATACAATCTAACCTATTTTGTTGGGTTATTTATATAATACACATATATAGGTGTTTCTAGGGTTTTATAAGACACTCTAGTAGCGTTTGATTTTCAAAAACTGGACAAGACAAGGAAGATTTGATAGCATAGTTTACAAAGTGCTGGATAATCCAATTCTCTTATACCATGTTTAATACACATGATATAGGAAAACACTAGACAAATTTTTTATTAAGAAATTTTATTTTTATCTAGTTCCAATATTTTCATACCATAAAATATAAGAGATTAAAATTTTAAGTTTTGTCCATTCCTATAAAGAGAATTTTGTCTAATCCTAGATATATTTTGTAAACCAAATAGGTACAATGACTTCGTACAATTCAGTGTCATGAAAAATTATGTAACCGAATACTACTTTTGTATCAACTTTCATAAGGAATAAGAATTCTCTTTCCTTACCCATGAACATAGGTCACATTAGTCCCATCATGTAAATTCTTTTGTGATTTTTATTATTTCTACTTTCTTTCTTGTTAATTATTGTTATAAATGCAACAATTGGTATCAGAGCCTGATGACATGGGAATTTTATTTAAATTTAGGAATATAAGGTTTCTAAGGTTCCTACTTAAATTTGAGAATTTAGGGTTTCTTTTGCTAATTAAAAATGTCCCATAAGTTTGATTTTGAGAAATTTAATGGATCAAACAATTTCACTTTGTGGAAGGTATAGACTTGAGCTTTTCTAATTTAGTAAAGGTGTGCAACAGTATTAGAAGGAGAAAAAATATTATCTGAAAATTTGAAAGGAGAGGAGAAGAAAGAGATATCAGTAAATGCGTATAGGCAATTCTATTGAGTCTAATTGATGAAGTCTTAAGTGATGTGGTTAATGAAATAGGTGTTGTGTTGTTATGGATAAAGCTAAAAAGAAAGTATTATAAGAAATCTTTAACGAATCAGTTATATCATAAGAAATGTTTATATACTTTGAAGATTATAGAAAATACATAGGTAAAAGATCATATTAATGATTATAATCGAATCATTCTAGATTTGCAAGGTATTGGTATTAAAATTATTTATGAAGAGCAAGCCATTTGTCTTTTGTCTTCCTTGCTTAATTCATATGAGAATTTTGTTATATGACATAAATATTATCTCTATTAGTAATGTGAAGGATGCAATGTAGTCCAATGAATTGTAGAGAGAATGATAATAGATCAGATTTAGGTTTAGTTGTTGGTAAAGGTAGGAATATGAGGAATATGAAGAAGGATGGAGGGAGCAAGAGTGAGTTGCATTTAAAATTGAGGTCTAAAGGACCTTAGTGTTGTCATAGTAAAGAAAAAGGGCACATTAGGAGGGACATCCTGTAACGAAAGAAGGAAAATAACGAGAAGGAATCAAGTGGCAAAGTAAGTACAACTGTAGAACATAATAGTTCTAATGAAGGCAAAGGCAGTGATGTTTTGATAGTCGATACTTTAAGTTCTGCAAATGCTAGGGTTATGAACACTGGTTCTCCTTATCACATGATTTCTTCGAAGGAGTTGTTTACTTCTTTCCAAGTGTAGAAAAATAGTGTAAAGTTGGGTGATGATGAGGAGCTTAGTGTCAAAGGCAATGGTTATGTGTAAATTAAGATTTATGATTGGATGGTTAGAACATTTGGTGCCTTATATGTTCCTGATCTATGAAAAAAAAATTATATTTCTTTTGGTAGCCTAGATAAAAAAAAGTATAATTTTTTTTTTTTTGTGAAGATGGATGATTAGAATTTCCAAAGGTGCTTTAATAGTGATGAAGGAAAAATTGCATCGTAATGTTTACATCGTGATAGGAAATTAAGTGATGAGAATGGTGGTAGTCTGTAGCTCCTTAGAGCAATATGATGATCATACGAAATTATGGCACTGCAAATTAGGTTATATGAGGGAGAAAGGATTTACAATACTGTGCAAACAAGGATTATTAGATCATGTTAAATTGAGAAATTGAAATTCTGCGAGACTTATGCTATAGGCAAGCAACATAAAGTGAAGTTTAGTTATGATAGGCATATATCTATAGGTATCATTGATTATATTCATTCAGGTTTATGGGAACCTTCTCTGGTTGAATCCTATGATGGATCTAGGATATTCTATTAGTTTCATCAATGGCTACTTTTGGAAAAGTTTTAGTGTATTTTTTGAAGTTAAAATACGATGTGTTTGGGTTGTTCAAGGAGTGAAAGTGCATGGTGAAAAAATGCACTAGAAAATATATCAAGACACTCAAAATAGATAATGCCTTATAATTTGTTATGCATCGTCCAATGAGTCTTTCAAGAAAGAAGATAGAGTAAGACACCGCCTTGTATGACATACACCGCAACGAAATGGAGTTTTGGAACATATGAACCAAACACTCTTGCAGTGTGCTCGATGCATGCAATCAAACACTAGACTTCTTATGCAATTTTAGGTTAAGGTAGTTAATACTTCTTGTTATCTAGTGAATAGGTCTCCATCAAATGCAATAGATTATAAGACTCCTCTAGAGATATGGCATGGTACTCCCTTTGATTATTCTAGCTTATATATATTTGATTGTCCTACTTATGCTCATGTCGATGATGGTAAACTTGATCATAGGCCAAAGAAATGCATATTTTTAAGGTATGCATCTAGAATTAAAAGGGTATAGATTGTGGTGTACTAAAAATGATAAAACTCCTAAACTTATTATCAATATAGATTTATTTATTTATTTATGAGTATGCTATGTTTTGCTAAAGATAGGGGCTTAATAATCTTGTAAGTAATAAAGATTTAGGTGTTGACCGGAAGGTAGAGTTTGAGATTGAAACTTCATAAAGAATGACTACAAATCTTGTAGAACAACCTAGTGATATACAAGTTGATCAATTATAAAGTATAACAACAAAAAGAATAAGAAGAGAAATCAGAACGCCTTCAAGATATGCCAATTGTCTGAGTGTCATTGATGCTAATTCTGTTGCATGTACTTTGACGGTTGTAAGGTATTGATTGTAATGAACCAAGGTCATATAAAGAGGTTGTACAAAGAAAAGAAACATCAGGATGGTTGATTGTTATGAAAGGGAAGATGTTATCTCTTTTGAAGAAGAAAGCATTGGATTTGTACCATTATAAAACATTGTTAAACCAATGGGATGCAAATGGGTGTTTAAGGAAAAAGAATGCATTCTAAGGATTTTCATGCTAAAGAGTTTTTCACAAGAAGATTTTCATGCAAATGGGTGTTTAACATCATGATGGTTGATTGCTATGAATGAGAAGATGTTATCTCTTTTGAAGAACAAAACATGGGATTTGTACCATTATAAAAGGTTGTTAAACCAATGGGATGCAATTGGGTGTTTAAGGAAAAAGAATGTAATCTTGGGATTTTCATGCCAAATAACTTTTCACGAAAGGATAGAATTAAGTATCACGAAGTATTCTCACCACTTGTGAAATATAAAACCATAAGAGCTCCTTTAACTATAGCAAGTGCATTAGATCTTGAATCAAAGTAATTTAATGTGAAAATTGCTTTCTTACAAGGGAAGACAGAAGAATGTGTTTATATAACACACCTAGAAGGGTTATTTGATTCGAAAAATAAGACTGTGTTTGCTGAAGAAATTCTTATACAGGTTAAAATAGTTTCTTAGGCAATGATACAAGAGATTTGATACATTTATAATTTCTCATAAATTCATTCGTAATCAATTTGATAATTATGTTTAATCTAGAAAACTATTAGATGGTTTTTTTTCTTTTATTTAACTATTGCTATATGTGGATAACATGTTAATTGTAGCTAAGAATAAGACTAAAATTAGCAGTTTAAAGATTTCATTAAGCAATGAGTTTGAGATGAAGAATTTGGTGCAACCAATAAAATTATAGACATAAAGATTTGGAGAGACAAGATGGCAGACCTATTGTAAATAATTAAGCAAAAGTATGTTGCAAATGTGTTACAATCTTTTCAAATGACATAGTTTATGCTGGTAAGTACTCCTTGAAAACACATTCTAAACTTGAGGGTATTGCATTATTGATAAGATTACCACAACAAATAATCAATCAAATATGTTTACAAAATTGTTGCTGCAGTGAAGTTCAAGCATAGCTTGGACTTGGTGAATGTTTAACTTGATGCCTTTAGGGCATAGATGGTAGAGAGTTATTCTTGGTTTTAGTGACATGAAAAATTCTAGTCAAGGTGGAGAATTGTTGAGTGTCTAGATATATATATGTGTGTGTGTGTGACACATTTATTATATAATTCTTGGTTCTGGTGACATGAAAAATTCAATTCAAGGTGGAGAATTGTTGAGTGCCTACATATATATGCTTATATAGATGGCATATTTATTATATAATACATATAAAAAATATATATTATTACATATGGTCCAAACCGTTTTGTTAGGTTGTGTATATGTGTCTATATATACATAGGTGTTTCTAAACTTTAATAAGACACCTCGTATCAGCTTTCTTAAGGAATAAGAATATTTTTTCCTAACTCATGCACATTAACTACATTATTCTTACCACGTTAATTCTCTTATATTTTTCTCATTTTTTTTTCCTTTTTCATTGTTATTGTCAACACAGCATTTTCATGTGTAACTAATCCCTACCTTCATCATGCAATAACTAAGCTACTGTGCGGTTTTCTCTTTCTAGTAGTGTATCATCAGTTGCTTCTATTTGTAAAACCCAACGTGGGCAATGAATTCCACCGCATATATAATTTTGTTATAATATATATATATATATATATATATCATACTTGTTATTAAACTTTATTTTTGACCACCAAAATACGAAGGCTTCAAAATATCCTATTTAATTATATTTGTTCAGAACAAGTGATAATTAAATATCCTATATGGCATATATGGTACGTCTCTTATATCGTTGTTCTTCCTATTTTCTTTCCGTTATTAAATGAACCATATTAAATACATGCGAAATCCCATATTTCTCACTCAATCCGCGCAGAATTAGTGGAAAACCAAAATTTAGGATTTAAGAAAAATGAAATTAGGACTTTTTTTTTTCGTTTAATGAAAAGGTTTTTTTTTTTTTTTTTTGGGCCAGACAAATGAAAAGGGTTTAATATGATTGTTTTTGTATGAACTATTTCAAGGAAAACGTTATTCTAAAAAAATTTATGCGTTACATATAAAAATTGCTGTAACGAAATTACTAAATAGCGGCAAAAAAAAGAAAAGAAAAGAAATCGATACTGAATAGATATATATACGATATTGATAAAAAACTAACAGTTTTACTTATAAACTAATAAAACTAAATCGATATTGATTCGATACCAATAAATTATTGATATAGATAAAAATATGACAATCCAAATATTCTTTATTTTTTCTTATCTTGAAATGCGTAATCTCGTACACAAACACAACATTTATAGAAACTCGACTACATATGCCCCGAACATGTAATTTTTTTTTTTTTAAAGTAAGTTTCATTATACTCATTAATTTATAAAGATAAAGCAGTGTCATCATCGGGTGCCAGTTATTTTATAGAAGTGCAAATTGCAACATATCCACAAATTACAAATGGACCACAAAGAGCTTGCTTGGTCCTCGTTTTTTTTTTTTTAGGTAGAATGCTTGGTCCTCGTCGTACACTGATACATATTTACTCCTTCCACAGAAAATTTAAAATTCAAAGCATTCCCACAGTCCTGCTTCCATTTCACGTGGACCTAGAGGTCGGCACGGTTCGGACCCGAACCGGAACCGAACCGGAACCGCCGGTTCACGGTTCCACATTTCGTGGAACCGGAACCGGAACCGCCAGAGCCGGGGCGGTTCACGGTTCCAAGGAACCGCCGGTTCTGGCGGTTCCGGTTCCGGTTCCATGAACTTTTTTTTTTTTTTTTTTTTTTTTTTTTTTTCTGGTGAAAAATATGAAAAAAAAACCAAAACCTTACCCCCTACCCTCCCAACAGCAATCCCCACGCCCAAAAACAACCTTAATGTCTTCATTTTCTTTTTTTTTTTTTTTTTTTTTTTTAAATATGTGGCGGTTCCGGACCCGTTGGAACCGCCGGTTCCATCACGCGAACCGCTAGGACCCGCCGGTTCCGGCGGGTCCTTAGACGGTTCGGAACCGTCACCGACGGGGCGGTTCCCGGGTCAGGAACCGCCGGTGACGGTTCGGGGCGGTTCCCGGTTCGGAACCGCCCCGTGATGATGTCTACGTGGACCCATTTTGACATTTCTACTTATTACATACCATATGACTTATAAGGATGCAGAATAAAATAAATAGAATCGAAATTGCATTAAATATGCATTCATGTCGGTACACGTGATAAGCTAGGATATTTAAACTTAAAAAAGAACTGAATTTCTATAATTTAAATCAAGCCCATCAAATCATGAGTAAAATGATATTATATTTACTTTTCTAACTTAAATTAATTAGTCTATTAATTTTACCATCCAAGAAGTCAACAAAAAAAAAAAGATCAGTTGGTTATCCTTTCAAATATAAGAGTCAAGGCAAAAGATTGAGTGATATTAAGAAGGAATTTAGTGCATATGTAGATGTGGAGATTTAAGATCGGGAGTATCAATAATAAAATTGGTACTTCAATAGTAATCAACTTAAACCATGCAAAACATTTTCCCCCTAATAAATAAAAAAAATCACCTCTTTTGACTTATTGAGGCAAGCTGTCATATGGGTTTTTATAAATTAGCAAAATAAGGCGAGTCCCACCTATTTATCTTGTTACTCACTTTTGTAGCTTACTAGAATAAGGTGATGAAACTTGCATCTTTATCTTTATCTTTTTTATTCTTCTGTTATTATTAATAATGTAAAATAATTTTTTAAAAATATATTTTATATTTAAACAATTCAATTATATTGCCTTTTATTTCGAATTTGTATTAAACGATAATATTATACTATTAAACTTTTTGTATAATAGTATAACTAAACTTTTTGTATATAAATTTGTGTATATGTATAATTCACATTTTTATATAAATGATAAAGTTAATCACATTATTATAAAACTAGTCATAGTAGTTTGTTTGTGAAAAAATAATGTGAATATTTAAAGTGTATCAAAAAATTCTCTACCCTTAAGTTAAGCACATATGCAATGCAATTACTAGAACTGCAGATTAGTTGAATAACCTGAAGGAGAGGAAAAAAAAAAAAAAAAAAAAAAAAGAAAGAGTTGATCGATGCTAGAAAATTGGCACCGGAAATTGGACGGAGAGAGGCAAATGCTGAGGAGAGCGGCAGAGACAGAGCAAAGAGAGAGGGACAAACTGCACGTGAGGGAATGGAAAGCTATATAGGGAAACGGGGAGGTGGATCTCACCTCTTTAACCAGTATTTGTCTTTTCTTCTTTAACCTGCCTTGAAAAATATATATAACATATTATAGGATTAATTACAAAAATATAACATGTGTTTTAATTAAGTTACAAGTTAGGTGTCTGAGTTTCATTCAAAAATGTTAATATTATTTAATAATTTTAGAATGATACGTGTCAATATTTTATTGGTCATAAAAATTAATTTTATATATTTTTTTAATTTTCTAATTTTCAAAAAATAATTTTAAATATTTTATTTATCATTATTTTTTATTACATTAATTTTTTTAGGCCAATAAGACTTTAACACATTCCTTCTAATAGTAATTAATAGCATTAACACCTTTTTATAAAACTCGGATCACTTAATTATCGGAAAAGATAACACAGGTTATGTGTTTGCAAATTACTCAAAACACGGGTCATATTTTTATAATTAACCCTATATTGGGTCTGTTTGGATTGTCTGTTTTTCATCTGTATCTGTATCTTTTTTAAAATGATATGTGTAAAATATATCTGATTTGCATCTAAATTTTATCTATATTTATTCTATTTGATCTTTTGATGAGAACTGTCAATTTTTTTTTATCTATATCCATTTCTTAATAAATAATTTGTTAGAAAAAAGTTTGAAAAAGTGTTTGTATCTGCCGGAAAAAGCCAAAACAAATAGACCCATTATACATGCTTTCAAAATATATTATATTTTTTATTACTTATTTAATACTCTAGTAATTTGATTACAAAAGTAAAACAAAAAAAAAAAAAAACAAAAAAAATACGAAATAAAAAAGACCTAAATATAAAAGTGGCAAAACTCTCCTCTTCCTTTTGGCTCCTAATGCCCCAAATTTTATCAGTGTAGTAGTATCAATAATAACATTGACAATAGTGATTGTAGTGGTGATATCAATAATAGCATTGGTAGTAGTATTAATAACAATAGTTGATGATTAATGATTTATTTTAATTTTATAGTATAATGATTTATGCTATAATATATATATTATGTCATTATGCTATAAAATGATTTATATTTGTTGACATCAATATCTATATTTAATTTTTTTGCATAATGAACTATGCTTAACCATTTGTACTAAAACTTAATATTTTAATGAGAAAATATTAAACTTCTTTATCTTCACATGTATTTCGAGTTATTTTATAACTATTATATAAACATATTTAAAAATTTTAGTCCTATAGACTTTTCAACGATTCTAAAAATTACAAGTTTTTTAACATTTTACTATGATAGTTTCAATCACTTCTTTCAACCTTAGGATGGTAGTAAAGGAATCTCCAATTAACACAAAAGAACTGAATCCACTGATTTTGATACGCCCAAAATAAGCCCAAATCCAATCTAAGCCCAGCTCACAGTTTTAATAAGCAAAATTAACCCTAAGAGCATTCTTACTCCCTCAACAGAATCTTCTTGATCTCAAAGTAAGTCTCTGTTCACTTTTATTGTGAGTTCCTACTGTTAAACTAGGGCTTGCAATATCTAGAAGATCTATGTTTCTTGGTTTTTTACTTAACTCTCGTTGATGTATTTTGATGTATCTAACTACTTGTTTATTTTTTTTTTGCAAGGTGGTGGGTAATATGAAATGAAACTAAGCTTGAGATGAATCTGGAATTTGAGCTTCCAGAGGCTCCTAAGATTTGCTAATTTGGGTAAAAACATAGCTGCTTTTTTGTTTCTTCCCTCCTTGTATTTATATTTGTGATAGGTAGTTATAATTTTATGATGTTACAGCTATTTCCAAATCATGATATGTTGCGCTATCTACTTGCCATAAGGCTACATATAACACTATACTACTTGTAACAAGACTATATATACAAATACTCTTTAGTGTTCTGTTTTTTTTTTTTTTTTTTTTTTTTTTTTTTTTTTAATGTGAATGTCTAGGTAACATGGTCTTCTTGTCTGTCAACGTGTCGTAGTCATAACAAATTCACCCCTATAAATACATGCTTCTTGGTATAAGGCACATTGGAAAGAAAATTTTGAAGTCCTAAGAAAATGTGGATGACTTACTTGGCAAGTATATCAGTTGTGACGTATAAGATGATAGGTAATTAAATACAGATGGACCAAAAAAAAAAAGAAAACGTAATTAAATACCGCGCTTGGCATTTGATAAAGTAATACTAGATTTATCAAATTAATTTACACTACTTCTTACATTTTATTTTGGAATAGAAATGTTTGGGTGCAAACTTTTTCACTATGGAGGTGTTAAGACTTAAGACATTAATGGGTACCTATAGTGGTATTAATGTAATATAACTAGACATTGACACAGCATGAATAATGGAAAATAATAGAGAAAACTTAAAGATAATTTATTTTATTATGGAAATTGTTCATAATAGTTTATATAATAATATAACCTTAAAAATAGAATTTTTAAAAAACTTCAAAGAAAATCTAAATAAATCTAAAGACTATCTAAATTTTATTTTCGAATATGTTTGAGTTGCCATCCCATAAAATCAAGTATGATCCCGTGCACACTAATCTCACCCACCTTAGAAAAACTCATCCTCGAGTTTATATTTGAATTCAGATAGAGGGGTTCATTATAAGGATAAAATCGATAGATATCTTCTACATTAATTGTCTTGGAAATCTCCATGCGATTAGGTGGAGCCACAACATAACCATTATCATTAATCTTTTTAATTAACAATTGAGAATTTCTCTTTCCACAAGAATACCATAGCTTCATCTCCAATAGCAAATTTTTTCTTCCTTCGATGCCCCTCAACTACTTCCTTATATTTAGCATTGCTTTCCTCCAACTTTAGCTTCACCTTTACTATAGTAGCTTGACGCTACTTAAAAAAATTATTTGCTAATGCATTTAAATCTATCTTTGCAAGAAGCTTAACAAGTCTAAAACAAGCTAAGGTGCCTTGGTATACACAATATTAAATGGCGCTTTTCTAGTTGAACCAAGTATAGTACTATTATGAATAAATTATACCTAGGCCCATCTACATCCCATTACTTCAATTAGTCTCCACATATACTATGAATTAATTTACCAAGTATTTATTAAATGCTTTAATTTAGCCATCTATATTAGGATCCATAATGCTATTGAAATTGAAAGAAGAATGGAACATCTTTCTCAGCATCCTTTAAAAGTGGCTTACAAACTTGTTGTCCCTATCTAGAGTAATAGACTTTGGTACTCCATGCAAAAGAACAATCTCCTTGAAAAATGACTTAGCTATCTTTGAAATTTGTCAACAACTCTAAATGTAGAATTGATTGGTCTTTGAGTTCGAGGTAAGCTAAGCACAAAATCCATGGACAAACCTTCCTATATATTTTCAAGTATAGGAAAGGGTCTATACAATCCAATGTTTTGAGACTACACCTTAGGTACTCAACACGCATAGTATCTCTACACAAATCTAGAAACATCTCTCCTTATATGAAGCTAATAAAATCTCTTCATAACTACAATAAATATTTTATCTCACCCTATATGTCTAGTGAGTCTACCCCCATGCAAATCTTTAATAAACTTCTGTCTCAAAGATGATTTAGGAATACAAAGTTGATTATCTCACAACAAATATCCATCATGAATGTGGGAATCTTCACATGACTAGTTGGTAGTACAATTAGCCTAAACATCCCCAAAATCTTTATCATCTCCATACAACTCCTTCAAACACTCAAAACCCACAATCTCATTGCTATAAGCCAATAGCAAACTAGCATGATGACTCAAAGCATTTGCTACCCTATTTATCACCTTACTTTGTACTTAATTCAAAAAGAAAATTTTTGTGAAAATTAGAACCATCTTGCATGCAAATCTTTACTGTTTTTAAGTTTGACTATTCAAATGCTTAAACGCTTGACAATTTGAATACAAGAAAACTCCTTACCAGTTAAATAATGCTCTCACATCTTCAAGACACACATAATAGAGTAGAACTCTTTATCATAGGTTGCTCACTTCTACCTTTCTTCACTTACTTTCTCACTAATATAAGCTATAGGTTTCCTTTCTTAAGAAATAACTTCACTTTTTCCCACACCATTAGCATCATAATAAACTTCAAATAGCTTATAAAAATCTAGTAATGTTAAGACAAGTGCAGAACACAGCTTCTCTTTCAACAATGCAAAACTATTTATAGCCTCCACTCCCTAATTAAATTTTCCCTTCTTCAAACATTTAGTTATTAGGGTTGCGATGCTACTGAAATTCTTTCTAAATCATCTATTGAAGGTAGCCAACCCGTGGAAACTTTTAAAATCAAAATTGTCTTGGGAGTAGGTCACTTTTAATTGCCTTTAGTTTCTCCTCATCAACTTGAATACCTATAGCAATAACTACAAATCGAAGGAACAACAACTTCACTAACATAAAAATGCACTTCTTTAAATTCACATGCAACTTATTTTCTGTCAAAGCTACCAAAACCATGCAAATGCAACAAATGCTCCTTCTCTAATATATCATAATTAGGATATCAATAAAATAAATAACTACAATTTTTTCAATAAAAGGTTTTAATAGCTTATTCATGACTTACATGAAAGTATTTGGTGTATTTGGCAACCCAAAAGGCATCATAAGCCACTCATAGAATCCTTCCTTTGTCTTAAATGTTGTCTCTCGTTTATCCTTTGGTATAATCCAAATCTAATGGTACTCGATTTTTAAACCCATCTTAAAAAAGATAATAGCTTCAATCATCTTTTCCAACATATTATCAAGTCGTAGGATTGGAAACTTGTAGCCAATTGTAATCTTATTAATTGCTTAATATCCACACACATCCTCCACTATCTTTCTTTGGATTAACAAGGTTGGAACAGCACAATGATTTATGCTCTCTTGAATATGTCCTTTCTTCAACAATTCTTCCACTTTCTTCTTTGAAATCTCACTCTCCTTTAAGCTCATTTTGTAATGGGGGAGGTTTAGTAAATTTGCACCTGGAGTTTAGTCTATCTGGTGCTGAGTATCTCTTAAAGGTGGTAACTCATTAGGAAACTTATTTGGCATAACATTTGCAAATTCCTTTAATAATGGTTTAATTGTTGTTGGTTGCTCGTCTGTTGGCTTTTCTTCTCCCATTGCTACAACATGCTTTGCAATCAATGCATGAACCACCCTAGCCTTTCTCAAATCTATAACAACCCCATATCTAGAATTAGAGAATGGTAAGAAAATATGACAAGCATCCATATCAACACCATTTCCATTTTCAATGGTGTCACAATAAACTCCACTCCTTTTTTTTCTCTAACTTGTGCATATTTTCCTTTCTTGAATTTTGAGCATTATGGTCAAATTGCCAAGGTATATGAAGAAAAATATGACAAGGATTCATATCAATAACATCATAATATGTTTCATCTCTATACTAATCTATGAAAAATGGTACCTTGCACTGCCCTTTTTCGAAAATCTTCTTTGCAATTTTAATTCACATACAACTTATTTTCTTCAATGCCATATTCTTAACTTCACTCAGGTTCTTCAAGACCTAAACACCAATTTATCCCCTAATCTACAATTCAACCAAAAAAAAAAAACTTCTTCCTGCTAACCTTCACTTATCCTCTAATCATTCCACTATGTTAACCTCATAAATTCCCCAATATACTCGGGAACATATTTTTACCTTTGATGACATCTTTGGTGTTGTTAAAACAAGATTTACCCATAATCATGAGGAAGAAATTCTCCTTTTAATAATTGTTTCATTCGATACCACATCTAAATATATGCTTATCCTTCATGACTCCTCTTACTTTACAATCTCTCGCACAATGCAGATGCATTGCCTTTAGCGTACATGCTACTATCCTCACCCTCTTCTCTTCTAGCACCTCCATATAACCAAAGAATTTATTTAGCAATCTAGTCAATAAAATCCTCTATTCCCAAAATCCCACTAAAATACAAAATATTCACCTTCAACTTAAAATCAGTATTTTCATATTCGGTCCTACCTCCATAATAATCATCAAAATTACCACCATGATTACCTTTGTCTCTACACTAATCTCTACCATCACCAGATGATTCGCCTCTTTTGCCATAATTGTGCTTGCTACCATACCAATTCCGGCAATTACAACAATTTGCTTCAAATTCGTCATCTTTAGAATCATTGTTATAAGGCGGTTACCCATAATCAATCGCAGATACATGCATATTGATAGGTTCCCCTTGAGTAACATTATCCCTATATTGCTGCCTATCTCCATCCCTATTAACAACACATACTGCGAAAAGCATCAAGCTAATTAGCAATGTCATCAAAGAATCTCTCAAATGCTTGGAAACTGTGATCAACATTCCTACTTCAAAGCCTTTAAGGTTGTACACAAGGTTTCTATACCCTGAGCATCGTCTTGGATATTGGAACATTGACTTTTGTTGTCGTTAGCCATCTAATAAGAATGATAACCTCTCTAATACCGCCCGATAGAGCATGAACAATGAAAAATAATAGAGAGAACGCAAAGAAACTCTATTTTCAAATAAAAATTGTTCATAAATAGTGTATATAAGAATACTATATCTTTAAAATAGGATTTAAAGAAACTTTATAGAAAATTTTAGCAATATCTAAAGAAATATTTTTAATTAGCATCTAAACTTTATTTTCAAGAAATATCTAAAAGTTTATGTTTAATTTTGTATATTCTACCTTCCTATATAATTAAGGCTAATCTTGTTCACATTAGTGGGTCTAAAGTATTTTCCAATTATTCTAATGTAATATACTTCTAAAAAAGAAGTAAGAATCCCTACTGAAAGCCCATGTGTCCTAAGAAGTAAGAAAAATACAATGAACACTTGACACAGTATGTGATGTACCTAGGAGGACAATCACTAAGACATCTTAAAAAACAAGAAAACATAACAACGAATCTCACGTATCCTAGAAATCACGCGTAAAGAAAGTAAAAAGGATATAACACTAACAAGAAGTTGATATGACTCACAACTACTCATTAATGTTTGAATTCGCCACAATCTGAAGATTGATAACAGTAAAATTCGCCACAATCATAAAGGATTTACAAGAATTAGGATTTTCTCCAAGAAAGAGAAATTTCATTCATCAAAATCAATGTCCCTCTGTTACATCAATAGAAATTCCTATTTTATACTAATTACTGACTTGTAAAACAAGAAAGATAACAAAAGAAAAAAAAAAAACAGGAAAGTAACAAAAATATCTATTGTGTTATTGAAAGTAGATTTAAATTTATCTAAGAATTGTTTAGATTCACGCGCCAAAAGCATGACGGACTGATCCATGAGTAAATCTTGATTTAAGTATTGCCATGTCATCCACTGGTAATAATCAGGCTCTATCGAGAGCATGGTCAAGCATGGTTGAGGGCTCAACAAAAAATATGTTAGGACTCGGCCAATTATTCAGGCAAATAGACTTATTGACAGTCACTGTCAAGGCCATAGCCGATGGCTCGACCAAGGATATATTAGGCCTTGACCAGTTTTATGGTATAAGACAAACCCTATCGAGGGTAGGGTTAAAGGCTCGACCAAGGGCTTTTTGGGCATGACAACTCCCATTTTGGCCTCGATGACTTCTAATGCATGGATTCTCTGATGTTGCTACTAATATGTTCGAGGCACAAGTTAATGGCTTCTTTCATCTACTTTCGTTACTCCATTCTTCCTTCAATATTAATAGATTATAATACAAACAATCATGCTTCACATGCAATCTATATGTGGAGATAAATTTTCCTTCATCTTGCTATGAACAATTCGTCATTACTTTTAACGCAAGATTTTGGAATCCTTTAACTTTCGACCTTATAATAGGACCTTCCCATTAGTACGGGCTTGGTAAATTAGATCAAATGTTGAAATCAATCAACTAGGCATGCCAGTTTGGTCGACTAATCGTTGCATCCATTACCCTTATCCTTCTAGTTCAACTAGTTCGAGTCAGTTTCTTATTTTCGGACTTAATTGTTGAAGGTCTATTAATATTCAAATTTCATGAATCCTAGATCGATTAAACATATTCTTAAATAAAAAACAATGCATCGAGTTTTTAGAAACAACAAACAAACTAGTCTTGTCTCAAGAACATGAAGGAATCAAGTCATGTTCAAGGAAATCTCTAAGTTTATATAAGACCTTGAAATGGTGATGATAAATTGAGTAATTAGTATATATTTTCAATGGTTTTATATTACGATTTTGATGAATTCATAAAAAGAAAAAACAAAATTAACATACACACACGCACAAATTAAGAGTTACAAAATATCTATATTAATATTGTCTTTCCATTAATTTTTAACTATATCCCTACTCAGTGTAAAAAGATTTATTAGATTTTATACAATGGGTATATGCAGTAATGGTGAATAAATACTAATAAAAATTTCACATGTGATAGTGTTTGTCATATAATATTCTTAGGAAATTATTAGTACTTACTATCATTCACGTATACAAAGTGATATATCATAATACAAATCTTTATGTTTCTCCCTAAGTAGCAACGATCTAAAAATTATATACATTCTATGATGGATTTCATAATTTATGATTAAAACTCTCTTTCATGGACCTAGAAAAACAAACTTTAATAAAACGAGAAATCCCCTTTTAACTCTTCTTCCTCCTGTAGTCTCTTGACTTCATAATTTCCTTTTGATATACTTTTTTTTTTCATGTCTTTTGAGCCCTCTCTTCTAGAATATTGTGCTTCATACATTAACTTCCTTTGTCAACAAATGGTGCTTCTATAGATTCTTCCATTTCCTTTTGTCATGCTATCATAGACAAGAATTCTAATCACATATTTGTCTAGATTATTTTTACAAAGGATTGTTGATCTCTTTCCAATAAGGAAATGTCACGACAATGAGTTTATACAGATTAAATAGATGTGTAATTTGCTAACCGTATCTAATATTTTGATAACAGATTTAAAAAGTAGACATGATAAATCACAAAAATTATGGAAATAACTATGGAGAAATTAAATTGATGTGTAATTTAGTAACTGCATCTAATTTATGCTGATGAAAGTAGAAAGTAGACATGATTATTAACAAAAATTATGGAAAAAACTATGAGGAAAAGTAAAATGCTGAAAATTCTATGTTTTTTTTAAGCTACATTACTATACAATATATAATTTTATTGCTTAGTTTAATATTACCAGGAGAAAGTTGTATTTGGAAATGTGGAGTCCAAAATCCCCAATTATTTGCTTAATAATATAGATATTCTTAATCATATTGTATTTATATCAGTATTATCATGTTATGTCAAAAACCACCAATATTATACTCTATATATAAAATTATCTAGGATTACTGATTTGTGTTGTTCCTAGCAATGACAACAATAATTGAGGTCACCAAAAGGGTAAGTTTCAAATTTGGTATCTCAATTTTATATGAAAATTCAATTTGGTACTCGAATTTAAAGTGATCAATTTAATACCTAATAAAAAGTTTCATGGTTATTTTTATAACCTTTTCTAAAACATCATTTATTTTGTTTGCTGACGGAAGAGACAAATTATCATTGAACAACAAACGACTTGAGTCACTCACTCACTTCATTGTAATTGCAATTCCATTATAGTCTTATTTCTTATGAATAACTATTACAACATTCACTTGACCGTAATAGTGACTCCATAACAAATCCCTATTACAAAAAGTATTGAATAGCCATTCCTTTTCTAAACCTATGAATCGCAATTCAATGCTGAAATTATCTTTTTTCAAACCTATGAATGACAATTCAATTATGAAATTGTTTTTTTTCTAAAATAACTAATTAAAATAAAAAAATTAATAAATGAAAAATCCTATTATAGTTCTAAGAGTTTCATTACAGTCTTATGAATTTATTATTATTCGAGGCCATTTTTGGTGCCTCCGTTAATGGTGTTAACTCTATTGCTGTCGTGGATGTATGAACTAATCACCACGTGACATCGTCGTTCGACGTGGCAATTATTGTTTTATTTATTTATTTATTTTTGACATGGTAATTTTTCAATTTTTACCTCTATTTTTAACTTCATAATTTTTATTTACATTTTTGTTATAATTTACTTTTTTTTTTTCAAAATAGCTTAAAAATTCTGCTCTTGTCCAAGCCTTCTGAAGCTACTCAGATTGGGCCATAGACGCTACAATTTTTTCCTCATTTCTTCTTATGCTCTAATTTTACATCATATACAAGACTAAAGAATAAGAAGTTTTGATGTGGGACTTTCGAAACGGAGTGGCCACCACTTATAGCAAGAAATCCATGAATTTTAATCAATTCAACCCACTCTTTCTCGGCTTCTCGACTTCATTTGTAGACGAGAATTTATATCATGTGGGTATTATCTACTGGGTGAATTGTTTTCATTTGAGAATCTCAATTTACCTACACATCGACTTCGGATTTGTTTTGCTTCAACAAATAAAAGAGAGCAAAGACATCATCAGCATCGAGGTCAGTGTCCACAAGAATATGGCGAGGATGTTGGATTTTGATCTTTTTTTCTTTCTAGAAACAAAGCATTAAAACACCATTTTTCTCTCTCTTTATATATATATATATAAACACGATGAGGTAGGTAAAAGTGAGACATGTTTCGCCTCTCACTAACTCTCTCTCTCTTTCTCTCAAGCTCCTTCAAGTTTGATGCATATTATGGATACATACTCTGTTTTGGGTAAGAAAAAAGAGGTGGTGTATATTGTGCCATAGATCGTAGACAAACGACCTAACAAGATCGGATTTTCCACCCTCTATACAGTATTTTTAATGTTGTTCAAATCACGTGATTTTCTAAGATCCTTAATTTACCTTCTTCTCGAACAAGATAAGATTTCCCATTCGCAATCACATAAGCATTTCTGGAGAAAATCCTGTAAATCGATCTCGGGGAAAATCCATTCGCAATCATTTAAGCTTTTAGGGACTAGACAATACGTGGAGTTTTGATTACAAATAAAGCTATACATATTCTATACATCTTCGTCCCATCTCCCTAGAGAGAGAATCTTGTGCTTCTTGTTTATTATAGCTGGTAAGTACCACACATTCTAGCAGCATAAGAGGAGTGTGTGTTAGTTGTCCCACGTGGAAAATTTTGCAAAAACTTTTCTTGTAAGAGAAGGTAGTTATGATGAAAGGGACCATTAATGCATCCCAAAAGCTGAGCTTCATGATAGGTTGTAATTTGAGTAGCTGGCACATGCAACCTACCACCATGAGAGATCCTAGTTTATAAGTTTTCGCATATATGAGCCGCCGTGATATTTAATTATTTTGCAACATTAGGTAATCCAACAGATTTGATTTGTATTTATTGGGATCTCCTTGAAACTCAAATCACAAATTTCATCACGTTTAAACTTTCTGGATTCATTCGTCTAAATATTACTCAATAAGGTTAAACTCTGTTCGATATTTTGAGTTGAGCTCGAATCACTATTGTGGGAGTTTGAATAGAAAAGAAATAATTACAATAATAAAATAAGAGCGTGTGTTTAAATTTGTTATGTTTGGATTATTATATAAAGCAACATAGGATTTCTATGAGTACTACTTGATTGCCATACAAAGATCATCCTCAATTAATCGAAAGGATTTGATAGCTATTATATACTATGTATAATATATATATGTACTGTAATGATTTTTTAAAATTAAGAAAAGTTTGATAAATATTTACATATCAAGGATAATATAATTACCCAAAGCCAAATCACCAAACACGTGGCCACCCAAATAGCAATGTATCCACACAAAATAAGCCATATTTTATGCAGACCAGAAGAGTTTTCTTGGTCCTAGATAGAGGTCTAGTGACATGTGTCCCTCCTTATTCTTTTTTTTTTCGATCGAAGTCCCTCCTTATTCAATGCATCACGTGGCGAGTGACCAACTAGCCAAGACAATTATAATCATAGTCGATGTACAAGAAAAACCAAATTAATAGTCATTTGATATGATATTTGTGTATTTTTTTTATTACCGAAAAAAGAGATTCAGATCTAAAACCTTTCACTTGAGAGATAAATATCATTAGATTATAATGTTGACGATATTTATATACTATTTACTCATTCAACCCCTTTATGTATTTAGACATCCACTTAATTCCAGTTTTTTTGCTTAATTGTCACCTTCCAAGAGAATATCATCTCTTGTATTCACAATTCAATCTTAATATAATATATAAACTATCTATTAACTTATTTAACATTTTTAGATACTTGTAATGCAGATACAATATCCACTGAAAATGTAAAATGTAGATGTTCAGAATCTAGATTTGTATTTTATAATTATATGCATGAAATATGGATTTGGATTGATTAAGATCTTAGCATGGATTCCCAACGAAGTAAAGAAATTTTACATCAAAAAGGTATCTCCATGACACATGTTAGCTTCAAATCTGTCCATAATAATAAATTTAATAAAATGATAATATTGAATATATTTATTTAAATATTGTAATAAAAATAATGTTAACTATATATAATGATATGATACAATACAATTTGATCAAAATATCATTAAAGTTCGGTTAAATGTCTCATAATTCAATAGTCTCATATTCTAGTAATACTAACATTGGTCTTTTCCTTCTCGTTTTTTTTTTTTTCATTTTTTGTTTGTCTTTTCGTCTTTTGCATGGTCCTAATGAAAAATGTGCTCAAAGAGCCATGATCCTAGATGTAGTAGGTAACCTACTATTAATCCGTGGTAGCTCCACGAGCCCCAACACCTCTTCTTCTAAACATGCGGCATCCTCCTGATTAGATTTTATGATTAGACGAATTTCCTCCTCTTATTTAGCGTACGATTTGATTCATTTCTACCACCATCTACCTATAAGCCATTTTATGTGCCAGGACTTATACCTCCGCAACATTTCCCACTAACTTTTTAGCATCTTCTCTAAATTAGGGTTGAAGCAGGTCACTAATTTTTGCCCTATTCACCTCAGTGTATTGTTCATGTATTAGGAAAGAGTTGGTTTTAATACCATTTGTAATACCCAAATCAAAAACTAGTCAACTATCAATCCAATAAGTGATTAATGAATATTTTAAAGCACTTAATTCAAAAATTATTAATTATCCTTGGCACAATATTTAATAATTAACTTTATAAACTAATATTTATTCTCTTTTATCAATTGGTATGAAAAATTTGCTCCTACGAGCTTTCACACCTTCGAGCCAAAGAAAAAGGTCAAAAATGATAACCTACTCAAAAACACAAATTTAGGAATATTTTAAAATATAAGAAATGACCTTAGCTCAATAAGTTTACATTTTCATTACAAATAATTACTAAGTAGATATAATCTAAAAAGAACTACGTAATGATAGGAAAAACGATGATCATTGTAGAAAAGTTTGACAAGTTCTAACCTTTACGGCTCGCTTACTTGACCATATAAAATAAGAAGAGAGTGAAATTTTAGTTTAAAGGTAATTTAATAGGATTATAATAACTATTATAATGTTCACTTCGTAGGATGTGAATAATTATATATGTAATATTCTCAAGACAGAGGTATTAATGACAAAACTAAAAAATAAATCATTAAATGACAATTTATGGGGATGAAGATATGAATTTTTATTCATCATTTTATGTAATAACAATTTATTATGATTTGTCACTCCTCTGGAGTGAACACTTAAATAACAGTTTTACGTCGAATGAAGAGAGAATGAATTACTATTAATGTCAAGTAATCGGGGTGTTAAATTTATTAGATTGAAAAGTATAAAAAAATTCTACCATATGTTAAATGCTTCTTTTTATATATAGATATTTATTGTGACTGAAATACAAGTAACTTTATTAGATTGAAAAGTATAAAAAAATTCTAACCTTATGTTAAATGCTTCTTTTTTTATATAGTTATTTATCGTGACTAAAATACAAGTGACTTTTACTAACACTCTCTATAGCACATTCAAACTATCAATAAATAACGTGAACGTGATCTTTTACCCACCTATAAACCACGTTGGAGAAGAAAACTATCTGATATTCACGTGCACTTATCGGGATCTTTTCTTCTCAACTCAACTAACACAGGGAACAGGTATGCAACATATTTTCAACTCCTTTTCTTTATTATTTTGTTACCAGTCCTTATGTTCTTCCAATCAAGGTCAAATTTATGAGATCCATATAAGTCCATTATTTAATGGCTGGCGGCTGGTGGTGTAATAGAGGGTAGATATTAAATTTAATATCTAAAATTTCATGTGAAGAAATTTAATTTAATAACTAAATTTTTAAGTTGTTGGTTTGATGCACAATAAAATTTTTCATGACAATTTTTACTAAATTTGTAATATTATTTGTTCAGTTTGATGACACGAAAGAAATATCATATCATTAAATTTTTATTGTTTCTCCCAATACCATATAGTACTGATAGATTTTTTCTTTCATGGCAGAAAAATAGAACAAATACAGTTAGTGGAGTGGTAAAAATGGCTACGAAAATTTCTCTCAACACCATATAATACTGATGATTGATTTCATGTCAAACAATAGAACAAATAGAGTTAGTGGAGTAGTAAAAATGGCTACGGAAATTTTAATTAAATTTTAAATTGATAACTTGAAAGTTTAGATACCAAATAAATTTTTATGCAAAATTTAAATATCAAATTTGATTTTTTTCAAAATTAAAATAAAATTCTAAAAAAAATATTTAAAAAATCTTATCCAAGATGTCACATTATTTCTAAATCTGAAGTTTATTTCCACTTCTTTTTTTTTTATAAGAAAAAGGATATAAATTAAAAATGCTACGGTAGTGCGTATTCTCTTGGAAGTAAAAGGCTAAAATATACTATCCTTTTTATCTTAAGGACAAGCGGAAGTCTATTTTTCATCTGTATTTATATCTTTTTTAAGATAATATGTATAAATATATCTGATTTATATTTATATTTTATCTATATTTGATATGTTTAATTTTTTAATGAGACCTACTAATTCTTTTTTTATTTGTATCTAACTTTTTATAAATAATTTATAAAAAACTTTAAAAAATATCTATATCTATAATCTACCAATAAACAAACATATCCACCATTACGAGATACTGTCTTGCCAAAAAAATTATATATATTATGAGATACCTACAGCTGAAACGAGCAATGTGGAAGATTATTACTTCTTTTTCCTTCCCCCCTCCCGTGCAAGGTTGCGTGTGCAATGACGTCTTTCACTCTGCCGTCCCGGCCGGAAGACCTCATGGCCTTGTGACAATTTGCCGTCAAGGAAACTCTCCAAATTCCACTGTCGCCTGGTCCCAAACATGTGTGACTTGGTTTTTTAAAATTTGGAACTTGCGGGCGATGGAGGGAAATTCATCGATTTCAAGCCAAACACCACTCTGACCCACCATTGAAGATCGGGAAGTAAAAGTAAAAATGATTGGATATAAATAAATATATAATTTAAAATATTATTTAATTAATAGGTTAAAAACAATTAGTGAAATAAACAAAAATCGAAAATATTAAATTTATTTGTTTATATATATTTAAATCGATGATTGTGAGTTGAATTATTATAGTTAAATTAGTATAATTTAATTTGACTATATGATAATTTTTAGTATAAAATTCTTGTAATTAATATATATGTGTGTTAGTAAGATTTTAGTAATATGTAAGCTTGTTGAATTTTATCAAATTAAGTTTTATGTGTGTTTTAATCTATGATATAGTAGATTTTAAGTCTTAAAAATTTAAGCCGAAGACCAATTCAATTAACTAAAACAAGCCCAAACATAACCCAAAGCCCAAGTCCTTGCTTTCTAGCATCTTTCATACGCTTCTTAATGCTGCAAAAGTCAACAAATGGGCAAAAATATCACAAACCAAAATAGACATTCTCTCTCTCCATTGTTTCTCTCTTTGTTTCTTTTCTCTGCCAAGCGCAAAATAATTGAAAATCTTGTCCATTAAAATTTCTTCTAAGTCTTCACAACCAAGATTCAAAGTTAAAAGATAAGATACAAGCCTAAGAGGAGTAAGAATCAAGCTAAGGAAGTTGGAAAAGTGAACTGGATCTCTAGAGATAACTCTAAAAGTAAGTAAAAGTTGATTTCTTGCTTGTCTTGATAAGTTATGATTTTGAGTGATGTTAATGATAGATACGAGTAGAACTTTGATGTTTTATATGAATTAAGAGCATGCCATGATGTATGTTGAACTAGGTATGTAAATAGATATATGTACCATAGGTGTTGGACAAAATGATATATGGAACTTATGATGAGTTGATGCATGTATTGATGTTGAAAGTGATATATGAGTAAGATCGGAATGATTAGAGTAATAATAGAGCTTAATAAGCATGGATGATTAGATTTTGTTTTTCTTAAGTTAAGTTTGTTCTACATATATGTGTGAAAAGGATTCATGTGAGTAAGTGAATTAGATGATGTTTAATGTTGTGTTCATATACAAACTAGTGTGTTTTTGAAAATGCACATAGGCTTAGTAGAGAGTTAAAGAACATAAGACTATAAAAATTGCAAAAGAAGTACCATAAGGTAAATGCCCTGTTCATCATGGGCATAATAGAGGCCGTTATCTTCTCGAAGTTAAATTTTCCTGTTGATTACGGTCGTTGTTGAGTCCGTTATCTTGTCGGATGAATTTTCAAAGCTTGATCACGGTCATTAGAATGCCGGTGATCTCCTTTGAGTGTTTTCAAAAACTTAATGTCGCCTAGATTATGACCGTAATGAGGCTCGTTATCTTCTTGGGTTATTTTTACAAAATTTTGTATAAAGCTTAATACAAGCGTAATGCATATCACGGTCTATTGAGGTCGTAATAGAGGGTGTGATCTCCTAGTACAGGCGTGACAATGCCAATTAACTGTATCACGGCCCAAGCTCATGATCATGATGATGCTCGTAATTCTTATCACGGCTATTATTGTTCATATAAAAAAAAATAAGAGATGAAATGTGTATTTGTGTTTAAAAGAATAAAATGTGAGATAATTAGAATCTTGTTTAAGTATAATGATTATTTGATGAGTTAATATGTTTTTGTAAATAATAAGTTTAATATGAAATGATTTTCTCGACAGACACCCACTCTTAGTTTGATTTGAGCACAAGTCTATTATCTGATAGATCAGATTAATCAGGTACGTAATAACTTGTTTGATTATTGTTAAGTTAGGCATACTCTTAATGGACTTAACCAAAGATGAATTAAAATGGTTTGAAATCGGTTGTGCTTTTTGCGTTGAATCTGGCCCGAGGAGCGACATCCTTGTCATGAGTGGCTAAGTGGGTAATTGATAAAAAGGATAGTATCGTGTAACGTTTGCTTATTTTTAAGAGGAAACAATATGATTTAGTTGACATTTATGAGACCGGTTGAACTAAATGATATTATGGATTGATTTAAGTAAAGTTGTGTAATGGTTAGTAACCTTAGATGAGATTATTGCTTTATTTCTTTAGATATAGGAGTTATAGGTCTTCAGACAGCATATAATAACTCCCTGAGCAGCTGCTGTTACTTAGGACCCACATATTTTCGAGATTGTAATCGGAGTTTGAATACTCTAGTGATAATTGACCTATTTAATGAAAGATAATTAAATTATTGGTTGTTGCATTACATTTAGCCTAGGTATGCTTGGCATTTTGTATTTATTTATGTAATTGCATACTGGGCCACTAGCTTATCATTCTACCTTGCAGGTGATATTGATGATGATTGCTATAATAGAATAATGAGACCGATTGGTTAACATTCATGGATGAGTGGGATGGATAGGAAACCCGTTGAGAAGCAAGAACATTTTCTTTAAGTTTTCTAAAAGACAAATGAAATGTAAAATTTTGTGTAGCTAATGGCTTGTTGGATAAGCCTTGGTTTGTAATATAAAATTATTTCATTTAATTGTATTTTCAAGTAAGCTTGTAAAATTTTGAAGTATCCTTGATGGATACTAATGTCATCTATGTATATATATGTATGTATGTATGATTAACTACTCATGTATTGAGTAGTATTATGTTAAAGTATGTGATGTTATCACAGGTTTAAGCAAAGAGTCAATATATTTATCTTATTTATGGACGACCTTACGTATAATACCTGAGCGTTTTATAATACTTATGTATTATATGTGGTTAGGTGATTTGGCATGCCGAATTATGAAATTAGGTAGGTTGGGTCCTTACGATTAGTGTAAAGCTCAATTTTATTTTTAATTAAAAATTTATTTTATATTTTTTTCACTGAAATTAAGTGAAATTATTTAATATTTTTATTTTTATTTTTATTTTGATACTAAGTGAAATTATTTAAATTATTTTTGATATATCACAAGTTGTACTCCTAAGGAAACGGAACGAACAAGACCGTGGTGGTGTCCATATCTAACTCCTATCAATAATCTATTTATTATTTTTCTCAAGAATTCTTAATGAGTGTGTCATTTACAAAATTCTTATTGAATAACAAAAGATTTATATCTTTTTTTTAACAATAATTACAAAGAAATAATATATAAAAAGATGTTAAGTTTTTTTATATAATATTTTAATAGATACAATTAATGAGAGTAAATAATTTTCTTATAAAACTATGGTTGCTTAATGTGCATAATCCTTTCTTCTTTTGAAGCATTTCTAAAAGAATGGGATTAAAAAAAAAATCAATACGAGAAAAGATAATCCATATTAGGAGTGGATTCCAGTGGAAAAAAAAAAAAAATTAAAACACGGTTGGTTTATTGACAATATTTTTATTTTATTTTATTTTGCTTCCATTTATAGTGTTGAAAATTTAAATCTGATTTGATTGTTTAATAAATATGTTCTATGTAAGAATTAAAATATTTTGTTGGTAAATAAACATGAAATAATTTCTAACACAATCATCAAATCTACTAAAAAATTGATCTAAATCTTTATCTATAACAACTGATTTACTAAAGGTTTCTGAAAACTCAAACTCCTAAGCACATCTAGTTAATTAGAATGTTTTACTTAAGTCTTAATTATCCTTTCATAGAAAATACTACAAAATAAAGAATGACATAATCATCAAATTTAATATAACATCACAGAGGAATTAACGTCACAATAAATTTAGAGCTTAGCGAAACAAGTTTCTTAAATTTTTAAGCACTAATATCATGAATGGAATATGAACTTTGAAAAAATATATATAATCGATCAATTTATTACCTAAACTTTGAAATTAATCAATTTGATACCGGAAAGAACTTGTTGTATACACCAATAGTACCTCCTTCAAGTTTTTTAGGTACTAAATTGATCAATTTCAAATTCTCGAAATTGATCAATTTAGTACCTAAAAGAGCTTAGCAGAGATATTGTTGATGTGTATGAAAAGTTTTTTCAAGTATTAAATTAATCAATTTTAAGATTCAGATATTTAATTACATATTGTCAAACATCAGGTATCATTTACGACATTATCCCAGATAGCAAATTACAACATAACAAAAGTTTTAACCAATGTATAGTGTAGCTAAACATAAATATTCATCATACATTTGCTACATTGTGTTATGGTATGGAAATGGCAGAGGTTAAATTTAGTACCTAGCTTTGCATAAAAGTTTAATTTGATACCTAAAATTTAAATTGGTAAATTTAATGTTTAGTCAAACTTTTTGAAGCTATATTTGCTTTCTCTATAACATCCTTTTTTCTGTTTGCTGAAGTGAAAAATGTAGCATATCATTGATTTTTTACTATTTTTCATAATATCCTCTACCATTGATAGATTGTATCTTAAATATCGAAAAACAAAGCAAATGATGTTGTTAAGGCAGTAAAAATAACAACAAAAAATTTGTTTAGGTATTATTGACGGTCCAATATAGATTGTGGGCCTCTTAAGCCCAGTCTAAATCATTAACGACATGGCTCAACCCGTCGGATTAATACGTATCTATTATAGTATAACCTAAACCCCACTTGAGCACGCTTCACCTTGGCTCGGAGTATTGACTTGCTTTAGCAACATCTAGGTAAAACCTAACCTAGTGTCTCTCAATATAACTCTCCTTGCTTGAGTTCAACACAAGTGAATATGGATTAGTAGGCTCACCTAGACTCCATCTTAACCGTCACTACTCATGATCCTATAATGTGCTCAATCACCAAGAAGTCACCTACTATAAATATCTCATCTCTCCCCCACCCTCCCAAAAGGATGGTAATGTTGCATGAACTTTTTTTCTCATATCCATTGATTATCAGATGATGTAATTTATAGGTTGTAATGGCCTCTTAAATAACGAGATAATGATGAAAAAAATCTACTATTACTTATCCTTAACCATTGGATGAATGCCTACTTTGATATGACGATTGGGAAATGATGACACAAAATGACTTCCCTTATTAGAATACGGATGTGGATAATTTTTTTCTAATACAACACATGGAAACACACAAACACTCCTACTAGAATTTGAAAGGATATGGCTTCTTCTAGCATGATTCAACACAACAAAAAGTGTACCACTTGCTAACCAGGGGCAATGGTTGAGGTTATTCATTGATTCTCCAACATTGTCTTTAGCTCAGATTCCTTGTTAGCTCAAATAAGAAAATGAGTCACTTTTGTCCGACCACTCCAAAATGAAGAATGACATTGTGCAATTACCCTGCATAAAGATTCTTGTTAAAAACTTAAACTCACCTTGGTCGGAGGCAAATGTTGATGGTCCAATATGGATCACGTACCTCCCAAGCCTGTTCTAACCCATTAACTGCATAGGTCAACACATCAAACTAGCACACAACTCATGATAGCATAGACCAAAGCCATGTTAAGGCACTTTTCCCCCAGCTCAGACTATCAACTTGCCTCAAAACCATCTAGATGGATTTTGACCAAGTGTCTCTTGGAATAACTATCCTTGCTTAGGCATGATACGATTAGATGTGGATTAGTAGGTTCACCTCACGTCCATTGTAACTGTCACTAATCGCCCACTCACCCATAATCCCCTGACCCACTTAACCACCAAGGACTTGCTAGCTATAAATATCTCCCCCTACTTTAAAGGAATGGTAATGCTATTTGGACTCTCTTTCTCATATCCATCGGTTATCCTTGAATTAAAATGTTTGCTGACTTAAGCATCTGAGAGACTATGCTAGGCTCAACCCTGACATGTCACTAATCGTGTTTTGTTTTGTAGGCCTACTACGCACATAAGTCCAATTCAATTACCGTCTCTTTAAGTAAACCCCGTATACTCAGTAGTCAAGAAACCCAGGGAGTTGGAAGGGAAACCCTAATCCGGTCCAGTTTTGAGTCTATTGAGTGAAGCCTAAGAACCCTAAATCCGCTTTCCTTCGGTTTTATAATAAAAAAAATATTATGTAAAGGAATGTGAATTATTTTAAAAGTACATTTTTAAACCTTTGAAAGTTTTAAATTCGGAATTTTTCAATGCCGGGCCTTCCCGAGCTCAATTACGGAAAAGCTGCCCCGGACCACGATTCAGAAAAATGTTCCGGAATATTCATAGAACCGTAATTTCATAAGGATTCCAAAAATATCAATTTCGTAATTTTCCGAGCTATAAAAATTACAGTTATAGCTTTTCCCGTATTTTCGGAACAACCGGTAAAGTAGATGTCTTTCTACTATTCACAAGTACAACCTACACTACACACTACCCATACCCTATCTTACATCCTTACAACTACTCATTTCAATTTTCTTTTCCAATGAATTTTTGTTCTCTTAATCAATTATCACATTTATTACATTTAATTAACTAAATTACAAATATCAAAAATTTCAAAACACACACACACACACACACATATTGTGCCCGCGCCCCCCCCCCCCCCCCCCCCCCCCCCCCCTTGTTTTTTCTTCCCATTTGATTTATTTTTTCAAATTTTATTCATTACTAAACCCTAATACCTTCATATAAACATATTTTTCTCTCTCTCTCCATTTCTTCTTGTTTCAAATTGTGAAAAGAGAAAACCCTCCCATTCTTTCCCTCTTGTGCCGTGAGCCTTGCCCCCCCCCCTCACACATTTCAACTCATTTTCTTCTCTTTTTCTCCTTCAAGACTCCTTTGTATGTACATTTAAGCTTTGTTCATCCCAAATCTTGTAATGGCAAATCATTCTTGTGTGTTTCTCATTTAAATCCCAATGAGCAGAGCAAGGGACATGAAAACACTACTACAAGAATCTCAAGCCATCACAAGAAGTGGATCTAGTCTTTGAATGAGTTTTGTTTGAAATATCAACTTGTTCATGCATGTAAAGAGATCTTGCATATATATGTTGTTCATGCCATGAGATCCATGATTCATGCATTATATATAGTAGATCTAAATTTAGACATCCACAACTTCATGTACATGTATGATCATAGAGTTATTTTTATTTCCATGCATTGATGATCATAAAAATATAGCCTTGTTCATGTATAGAGGTGTTAAATATAGATCTCTACATGTAGGAAGCAAGAACATTGAAAAAGGAAAGGCTTTGTTGAATATGCAATTTGAAATTCGGATGAAATTGAAACCCCACCTTGAAACCACCAAAAACATTTTAAACTCATATTCATAAAAAAATGAAGGGTATGTGTAATGATATAGAAGGAATGATTCTTATAATTTAGATAAATTTAGCATGATGAATGTAAAACAAGGGTGGAGTTAGAATGAGAAATGTTGGAATGTTGATCAATAGTTAAAATTCGTAACTTAAGTTCATGCCTACAAGAACACTTAGTATTTAAGTCTAAATTGGATGTTTTATAAGCTAAATGAAGTCCTTAGATAATATACATATTGGAGCTTCAATTTTTAATGCATTAGATAAGTTTTCCCTTAAGAAAAATGCAAGAAAATGAAATTTAGAAAATTCGGATTTTTACAAAAAGCTAGTTCAAAGACATGTTTACCAAATGAAAAATGGGAATTTTTATGCATGAATGGAGGCCATGATTAATATAGACTTTGAGAACTTATTTTTAGTTAAATAATAAGTGGATTACAAGATTTAAAGCCAAAGAAATCCTAAGGAGTATAATGTGGAAAAATAGCTTCTTAGAAATAATCCTTATGAGAATTTCCCAACACTTAAGAGTTCATATGAGTTATTATCACAAAAGTTATTATGACCATGCATATATTAAGTCATCACATGGCATTCATATTAGTAATTCATTCCCATATCATTCATACATGAATCATCAACTAGGAACATCTCTTATTAAAAGCAAGACAAATTTTTGAGATTGGAACACTTGCGGAACAGATCTGATCCCACTGTTCCGTGAACTTGCTATTTTCAAAACTTGGATTTAATATTAGAAATAGATAGATCTTTCGAAGTAGATAGAGATCGATATAAAATTTGCGAAATTCCGAGTTAAAATGACCAAGTTATGGCCGTTTTAAGTTGGAACTTCCGCAAATAGCGAGAAATCCGAATTCATATAGTTTAGATGTATAGCTTGATTTAGTTACATAATGAGAGTCTCATTAGGATTATTCTTGCTTGGTAGGTGATCCCGAGCAGGACGACACTCTACCTTCCGATTACTACTAGGAAGATTGGCGTCCAATGGCCGAGTGAGTTTTACTTCCACTCTCAATTAATGAATGTGATTGTAATGTAGTGGCACTAATGGTGTAGGCAAACATAAAAAAAAATTGTATATGCATGATGGGGTATATGGGAATTATATATGTTGTTTACTGCTGATATGTGAATTGGAACGTAAGGAATATCGAAACCGGGTGTTAAGCTATTGACTAATTAGTTAATATCCTATGATGAATGTCTGCAAACCCTTGTTGGTCACTTGAAAGAATTGAATTAACGAATATTCGGTTTTAAATGTAAATTGAACCCATTCATATCACGATGGGGTTGGAGCATTTGCATTGGTTGGTTTTTCGTGACCCATAAAACGAATGTGTGGTTAATCGTGATCCATAAAACGAATGTGTGGTTAATCGTGATCCATAAAACGAACTTTTAATCAGTTGACCGTGAGCTTAAACGGCGTCGTACCCTAGGATTCGTTAATCTGCTAACCCGGGATGGAGGGCGTAAGTCCATCCACATATGATTTCCGGTTGGTCATATGTTTGTTGATCACATTTGTATGATGCATACACTTGCTTGAATAATCACTTGCTTGAATGATTGTATTTAATTGTGTTATGGAAGTTATTACTCACTAAGCTAGTTAGCTTACGCTCCCATAGTTTTTATCTGTTGCAGCACGAATTTATATGGCTTAGGCCGAGGCAAGCCACAGCACAGGTACCGGAGATAGGAGTTTCCCGTAGAAGTTAATCCATTTCTTTTTGTATAGACTTTCATTGGAAACTAAGGACTCTGGATGACTGTAATGGACTTGTTATTATTTTGCAGGGGAATGCCCCTTAGATTTTGTAAACTATAATTATGTGTTTTGATTTATTATCTATGGCTATTGAATGCCACGCTAAACTGCTTAACTTCATTTGTCGAAGTATTCTATTGTCGTAAAGGAACGCTTTACATCTAATTAAGACTCCCGAAGGGCTCGGGTAGAGAACTCGAGAGTCTTACTTAGTATGTGGCGGGCTGTTACGTTTAGGATACCCTACGGGGCATGACACTTTAGCTTCTAATTAGTTAAAACTAATGATAAGTATTAAGTTGACTATTTCAAAATTCAAGTACCACATTGAATATTTATGCAAAGTTCGTATATCAAATATGACATTTTTTTTTTCTTGTGAAAAAGATAAATTCAACTTTTGGTGTAGATATATGTATATCCAAAAATTAAAATTGTATAGGAAATTAAAGAGAGGATTATAAATGGAATCACACCACCAAAATAATCTATTATCACACAGTTTAAAGTTATGAGATTCTATAAATTTTACATCATATTATAAGGATGCATGCTAAGCAATTATCTTGCTATTTTAAAAGAAACATATTTGAACACATAATCATCTAGTATAAACAACTTTCTAATCTAAAAGTTTAGGGAATTTTTGTGGTCCTATCGACGAAATCTTCAAATCAATCATTTAAACATTAAAATAAATATAGTAAGTAATATATAATTTAGAGAATTTTTGTTGTAAACCCCTGAATTTTTCATAATTCTTATAAACTAATTCTAGAAGTCAAACACTAAAGCCGAGATCCTGAAAAGCGATCCAAAGTTAAAATCCGAATTCTAAATAAGATCAAATCTGAAAATTCTTAACCTTGAGAAAAAGAGAACTCTCAAAACAAAATGGAAAATCCAACAATCAATTGATTCGACATTCGTACGCCAACCACATCATCTATTTGATCCTTAACACGCAAATCAAGATGATACATACAAATAACGTTAGACGACAAAATACTAAAACCTTAAAAATTTAGATTGCCACCAAAAGTCAAACCGAGTTAACTCATAACCCTAGATTTGGTTAAACAATCACGGAAACTGAAAAATATTAAATAAATCACAAATAAAATAGAATAAAACATAAATGTGAACTAAAAATATAAAACAGTCAAAATCCCTAAAATTTTTTATGATATTACGAATAAATCAATAAGCCGAAGTCAAACCAGAACCCTAAAAGTCAACAAAGTCTACAACAAACCCTAATATTTAGTTCGACAATCCCGCGTTCTTAAACCCTGAACAATGGAACTGAAGTAATTATTGATAGTAGTTTGTAATAATATAGAGAAATATAAAAATATCAGATTCCCCAATTTCTAATGTCTTTTAGATCCGAACAAAATCAGTTTTCAAAAACCGTGCCCCAGTATATTGGACGGTAAAAATATTCCGATAAAACAATTAGATTCGTAATAATATAAGGATTCCAAAAATATTAATTTTAGAATTTTTCAGAATCTAAAAATAACTGATGTAGCCCGTTCACACTATTTTTATTACTACCAGAAATTTATTTGTCTAGTCTACTATTCATTGTCCTATCTTACTAGTTATTACTATTCACCTATTTCTCCTTTTCCTTACTACCTATACGTATATTTTCTTACTTTTTACTTTTCCAATATAGCTCAAATCAAATCATATTTTACGCATTACTTACTTTTCTTTACAAATTATAAAATAAAATAATTTCTCTCCCTCTCTCCCTCTAGAACCAGCGCCACTCTCCCTCCCTTTCATCTCTATTTATTTATTTTTCAATTTATTTTATTACACACAAATTTCCTCTATATTATCTATAAATACCCCATTTCTCTCTACTTTTTTCACACACTCATTCTACATAATAAAACTCTCCCAAAATTTTTCCACAACTTCTCTCTCCACAAATCCTCTCCAAAACTCTCTTCCATTCTATCTCTCTTCAAAAATCTTCTACTACACATAAACCATCTACCATTCATACTACTCACATAATACCACATTCATCTACCATCTTCATTCCACTCAAAAACACTCTTAGGTAAACTTCTATCATCATTCATTTACCCATGTCATGTAACTTAGCATGACCATGGTGTCGTTTTTTAAAGACTCATGAAAGTTGTAGAAGCAAAAACATGTTCATATTTTGTTCTTGCACATGCTAAGAATATCAATTATATTATCTTGTTATATTATTGCTATTGTGTTGATATTATGCTCCTAATCTAACTTTATATATATATTTATTATCTATATGTATATCTATATATTTCTTAGAGCCTAATTGCTCACTAACTCTTATTAACTTGCTTTTATTACTTTTAATGCTCTTATGATTGCTTTTTCTTTTCTTTATTTTTCTTTTTCTTTTTGGGACTAATCTATTCCTAGTCTCGGGTTGCCTTGATGAAGCTAAGACTCCTAATACTTGACCGAGTTACCAAGATGAAGCTAAGGTTCCTATTGCTTGACCATATTATCTTGCTTCTTATCTTTTCTTATATTTTCATCATTTTCATATTACATGCTCATATATATGCATCATTATAATGATATTGTCTCAACAAAATTTAAAAGTGGAATTTTTCTTTAATAGAGAACCTTGAAACTAAAACTCTTTTGTTATGTAACTAGTCACTAAACAAAGAAGTTTGTCATTGACAACTTATAAAATGGATTTTTGCAACATCTTTCAAACTTTCCCAAAGTTTTATTAAATGACAATAATGATAGTTTTACCAAGGAAATAAAAGAAAATAAAACCAAACTTTCTTAATATATATATATTATATATATAATTGTCACTAAATCAAGATTTCATCATCACGTACAAAGGAAAATTATTTTTCAAATTCTTTTCAAACTCATCAAGATTTTCTTAAATGACTATAAAGATGGTTTTCTCAAAGAAGATAATTAACGAAATAAACATTTTCTTTTATTATGATAAGTCACATAAAGTTTTGTGAAACTTAGTAATAATAATTCTTTGGTAAGCAAACTTTTTCAAAAGCTTACTTGTAGGATTTTACTACCTCCATAATAAAAAGTAATAACTAGACTAAGTTTTACAAGTTAAGATAAAATCAACTCACTAAATTATAAACATACTTAGAAAAATTGAGGTTGCCAAATTTCTAAAAGATAAACCATTTTCAAGAAAATAAAAAGATTATTAAAAACTTAATAAAATAGTGAAACATGATTTTCTTCCAAGTAAAATTTGTCAAAGAGTTAAAGACCAAGTTTTAGAAATAAAATTTGTTTTTAAAGAAATTAGAAGATGAAAATATAAGGAGAAAAAGACTTATTTATCAAAGTCATTCTTTTCTAAAAGGAAACTATACACAACTCAAATTATTATAAGTTATCAACAACTTAATAAAACTCTTGAAAACTTCATTTTTGTCACTAAAATTAAGATTCGTAGAAGATCAAAACTAAGAGAAAACTTATTTATTTTAGAAGAGAAATTGAAAAACAAAATAAGAATATACTTATTTATAACAACCCAAGAAATTATAAACCTCTTTCACAACACTTAGGGAAAGAAATTGTTAAGATTCAAGTTTTCAACCCCATAAGATGAATTGTTTTATGAAAAATAATCATTGAGATAACACCATTGGAATTTTGCATACAATATGAGTCTATATATATATTTAAAGGATTTTTCAATCATATAAACATCTATATTTTTGCCAAATGAATTTTGGATAAGGAAAAAGTTTGAAAAATTGTATTTTGAGGAATTTTAAATTCGTAATGATTCTGTACCCTATTGTTTTCGAACCAAAACGACTTTTGATGACAAAAGTAACCTTATAAATAGATAGATCTTTTCAAATAGATAGAAAACGTCATATAATATGGGAAATTCCGAGTTAAAATGAGCAAGTTATAGCAATTTTAAGTTGAAATTTCTCTTTATACGATTTTGACGAACATAGTGAAACGGAATTAAAAAGTTTAAGTCGAACTTCTGTGAAACACTTATCCAGGTATTTCTTTTATCTAGGTGATGAGGAATATGGGATTTCTCTTCTTAAGAATTACTACAACTAGGAGATTACGAAATAAACGAGTGAGTTATTCCTCTTGATTTCGTTACTTGCTTGTGCTTGTAAAATAATGGCATTAGTATGCTAAGAAAAGATAAAAATGGATATGTATGGGGAATTCTAGGATATCTATATATGTGATTCTATGCCTTTGTGATGAAATGAGAATTAAGAATATCGCAACTTCAAACTATCTGTTTAAGTATTTTATCTACTTACTTGTATGATTGTTTACTGTTTGCTAAATTATTTAATCGCCCCTAAGAAACCTTAATAAGGTTTGGCTTGAGAAAAATAAAATGCTCACGCATAGCATCCATCGAGTCATATTTCTTTTGAAAGGCTGCTACTCCTACGCGTAGAGTTGGATGGACTGTTATCGTACTGGGACATGAGCCCTATTCCTTCCTAGAGAATCCACATAGCTCGGGAAATGCGACTCTAGGTTCAGAGCCGAGCTAATCGAACGCTTTGGGCGGGGGCCTGGGGACTAGCAGTAGAAGGTCAGAGATCTTCATCAACAATTCCCTAACCTTTGATACGGAGAGGTAAATCCATTATATATATGGTTTTCAGATAACTATATATTTGTGTAATCATGTGATTGTTGCGTAGCATATATAGCATATACATGAAAAATTAAATGAACTTGTTTGAAATAATTATGCGAATGAAAAGGAATATCCCACTAAATTAGTTGTAAGCTTATACCCCCATAGATTTTTGTTGAAAGAGGTATATCCGTGGCTTTATTCGAAGATCATGATATTACGGATATCATGGATGGATTTTAAACTCTTATGGAGGCAATGAGAACATAGAATGAAGTTATTTTGTAAATTTCTTATATGTAATGTATTGTATATTAGTATTTTGGAGATTTCTAAGAAATGTATAGACTTGAAGACAATAGCGGGGGCATACCCCTAAGATTTGTAATCAACCATGTTTATATTTATGATAAGTATTTTCCTTACCTTGTTATGTAGTCATTATCAATATAAATTGTGCAACTCTGATACATTCTCTTGGTTGTGATATACGTCTTGTACATGATATGAAAGCTTCAAGTGACTACGGTAGTCATTCTTAGGCTTTAGTATTGTGTACGGTGGACTGTCACGTTTAGGATAGCTATCGGGACGTAACAGATGCATGCTAAGCAATTATCTTGCTATTTTAAAGGAAACATATTTAAACAAAGAATCATCTAGTATAAACAACTTTCTGATCTAAAAGTTTAGGGAATTTTTGTGGTCTTGTCGATGAAATCTTCAAATCAATAATTTAACTATTAAAATAAATATAGTAAGTAATATATTAAATATTACAGTGGCGTGTCATGGTTGGATATATATTTGAACTGTTACATAAGTTATGGGATTAGTCCCATTAAAAAAAGGACATAATTGTAGAATTCTCCAATAATTTCTCTCTCTTTTCCTCTCTTAGAAAATTAAGCCAGAAGGTCTCTAAAAACCAATATTGTCAGAGCCGAACTAAGATTTGACCTGGACAAGCTAAGGGATTAGGGTCGAGAGGTCGAATTAGGTTCAACTGGAGTCATGAAAGAATAAAAATATGAGGGATAATTTAATTATGAAAAACCAATATATATGACATCACTCAATTAAATCCATAGTTAAATCAAATTCATTAATTAATTATTAAATAAACATGGTATAATAATTATATTTTACAAAATTATAATAAATTATAAATAAATATTTAAATTTTTATTTTTTTATGTTTTTTTTCGGTCTGAGTCAACCGGTTCAACCTCTTAGGTTTTCCAGTTCAACTGCTCGAGTCAATCTGGGTCTTGCGGATTTGATGCAAAAGCGATTCTTATGTGATACCTAACCTGGTATTAGTGTTAGTTCCCATCAAACCGAGTTGAACTGATCAGTCCGAACTGGTTTTGACAATAATGCTTAAAACCCTAGGCGTTAGTGCGATAGTCTAGACACTAGCTGCCCTGCGATGCCTCCAGCTCGCACTCTTCAATCTTGATTTGACACTTTCCTTTCTATCTTATTATTTATTACTCTTCTTGTCCTTCCATTCTTATATTTTAATAGTCTTTCCAATCTTCTAGTTTCTCATTTAAAGTAAGTATAAAGGACAATGTAGAACAATTGAAATCTAATTTACTTTGTTCGTTTGTTTCCAATCTTCTTTGCAAAGTTTTCTCCAATCAGAATGATGATTTTTCATCCTCACAGTAAAACATGTATCCTTAAAGAAATAATTTAATGTTTTATTGTAAAAAAAATAAAAAATAAAAAATTGCCTATTTTGTATTAGTCTATAGACCTCGTCTCTATATGGTTAATTGGTAATCTATATTTTATTTGTATAGAATTGGTAATCTACATTTTATTTGTATAGAATGGAGTTCTGTTACTTAAAATTCTCTACCAAAATTATAACCAGGCCACCTTTCATAATTTTATCTCGTCAAATCTTCTACCACTCCATAGCAAAGTCCATAAATGATAATTAAAAAAAGACAGAGAGAAAACACTAGCATGTGTTAAATTAGTATTAATGCGAAAATTAAAGTGATGCTTCTGCTTCCTTTCCTTTTGACGTGAAACTGTTTTGGAAATAGACATGGAGGGCACATATACGTGATTCTCTTGGAACTTGGATTTTTGGATTTATAAGAAATTAAAATAAATAAATAAAGGAAATGTCAATCTAAACAGTTCGGAGGGTTTGGCCGAAATATTTTTATTTCTCCATTTCTATTTATAAAATGAATTGAAAAATTGATTATGACATCAAACCCTGTAATTGGAAATATATGTTTATAAATAGATCCAAACAAATCTTATCCATTTATAAAAAATCTATGAGATTTGTCGATCCACATCGGCTTGTCTCTGTCTTTTTTTGAACTTGAAAAATCGGCGTGTCGTGTGGAAATTGATTAACGGTAAGATGAAGCGCCAAAATTGAATTCTAGCCCCAACTGACCCCACTATCTCATAATTCATTAGTTTAACAATATAATTCCACGACCCACAACTTGGAGCTGGTTTTCTACGGGTACACCAAACAATGATTAACTAAATTCTATTGAATGAGAAGTTGAGAGCTAACACCGTAAGCCAGCTCAGACGTTTTAATTTATTATCAACTAAAGTTGCTTTGTCTCATACGCTCCTTATTGCTTGCTTAAAAATCGACATTTTTTTTATCTATTGCATGACATGGATAACTCCTTCCCTTTTTGAGAGTCCTCAAGAGATTGTTTGCAGCTCAAACAAATAGAAGGAGAGATAGAAAAAGGTTCTTTTAAAAAAAATTCAAAATCAGCTAATAACTTCATAGTCTAGCAACATCTTCCTCGGTCTCTCATATGAGAGATCTCAGGCTTAATTCCCTCTCACCTCGTTATAATGGTAAAAAACAAAAAATTCAAAACCTATTTATTTTGATAAAATCCAAAGATTAAGGACTTAAATGTTAATTTCATTTTTTATGTCCCACACCATCAATGATAGCTCTTACAATGAATAAATAGGTTAAAGATCTATTTAAATCGATAAAATAAATATAATAATTAAAATATTAACTATTTAAATGGTTCGATCGTGATTGAATATTGTGTGAATAGTCGAATTGTGATGATACCAGTCCCACAAAAATTAAAAATGATGATGGAAAAAAAAAGAATTTAAATAAATTATGACACCAACGGATTGGAAAAAAATAAAATATATTGTACACACAACTGTTTCTAAGAAAAAAATAAAATAAAATAGTCATCACAAATAACTCGGGCATTTCTACTTTTCAACACAAAAATGGTATTGAAACTCATTAGCCATTATAATAAACTAATAAAGTAATTTTATGTTTCCAATTTTTATTTTTTTAATAACTTCCAACAAAAATAATTATACTAATAAACTAAATATTTTACACCATATAAAACCATTTGTAGCTTATTTACAATTACACCCCATTTCTATCAAATACTACAGCAAATTTTGTAACAAAAGCTATACCAAAAAAGGAAAAAAAATCCATATCTTACAATATCAATTACACAACATCTCAACCTGCATTTAACACTCATACGTATCATCTCAATAACAATATTATCTTTATCAGCACTATGAACAGCAAAAAAAATTCGTATTAAAAGAAGAACGAAGGTGTTAATATTTGAAAATAAATTCATTTAAGATATTAATATTACGAAATAGTTAAAAAGAGGAATCAATAATTTCATTTAAATTATCAATGAATGTTTTGTAAAATGAGTCAAATTATGTATTAATAATTGACTATTGACAAAAATTTAGGAAGCTTAATCGAAAACTATTTCAAATATTGATATCTTAAATGAACTTTATAAAATATTGATATCTCATTTAATTCACTTTGGGAAATTGATGTCTCTTTTGAATCACTTGAAAGATTGATATCTTAAATGAACTTTGAAAAACTCGAGTATTGCAATGAAAGACCTATGAGATGCACTTCACAAACATGTGTTGCACCACTTCATTAATGCAAGCTCTCAACTAGGAAAGATGACGAAGAAAATATTCCGAATAAATGATTACTAAGTTCTAGGTGAAAAGGTTAGTTACAAGTCCTTTTATATACCTACAACTAAAGCTATAATAGAACAAAACAAAAATATCATATACAAATAGGACTATGACATCTCTATACTCCCAATATCAGGACTAAAACACATGTCCAATTAATAACACAACAAACTAGTATAACATTATCGCCTCCTCTTCAAGTTAGAGCCATACAAAGGCTCGACTTGGATCGAACAAATAAAAGTTGAGCAACAAACACTGATTTGGTAAAGTAATTAACAAGTTGTTGGGAAGAAGAAACATAGACTAACTTCAACAAATCAGAAGCAACTTACTAGTGAGTAAAATGAGCATCAATGAGAATGTGTTTGGTCTTGTTGTGATAATTACGGTGATGAGCAAGCAAAAGTGTAGCTTTATTGTCATAGTCTAATAGAGCAGCAGGTGTGAAAGGCACACGTAAATCTTGAAGAATATAGGAAATCCACATGAGTTCCTTAGTAGCACTAGCCATACTTCAATGTTCAACTTCAATTGAACTAGTAGAAATGGTAGTTTGCTTCTTCATTTTCCAAGATACGAGAGAAGAACCAATAAAGACACAAAACCAGTAATAGATTTACAATCAATAACACTAGCTACCTAATTGAAATAAGAGAATTCCTAGAGCAAAAAAGAGCCATCAAAACAATAAAAAAGATCGAGTCCAACAATCCTCTTTAGATATTTAAGGACTTGATAAGCAGCTCTTAAATGTACTAGTCGAGGTATAGCAACAAACTAAGTTTGTGAATGGCAAAGGAAACATCAGGAGTACTCGTCAAATAAAGCAAACGGCCTACCGATCTACGATAAGTAGTAGGATCATCTGAAAGAGGACTATCATCATCAGTGGAAGGAAAACCCAAAGGAAGAGGAACAATGATAGGCTTAACATTTGTAAGACATCAACCAAAATATCAATAAGAAATTTACCCTAATGAAGCAAAATGAATTGCTTGGTGTGACAAATCTGTTGATTTCTCTCAAGAGATGACTTTGATGATAACAAAAAAGGAGTTACATGTTACTAATATAATTTGTTGATATGTGCAGCAATGGTTTTTAGTAATAGAGAAATCATATTTTAAGTAAATTCATAAATCAGAAGGTAACTCAAAGGTACAATAAGGTATGCAGTATTGACTTTCCTACTCAGAAGGAAACTTAGAAGGAACATGAATAACACAAAAGCAAGTATTTTTAACACGATTCAGTTTTTGAAGACCTAGCTCCAAATGTTAAGCATAAATTGGATCTTATACTTAATGTGTTCCACAAAGTTGGATTAAATCCACAGGGTTTATTTTAGTTTGATACAAGGAACATGAAAAATATTTTATTGAAAGAAGATCATGTTCATTTCAACAAACTTAAACTGATTTTTTATTTTATCTAAAGAAAACTATATTTTAGGAGAAAGTTTGTTTGAAGTTTACAAGGATAGAAAAATCATGGTTTATGTCCAAAACAGATCACGTGAAATGAAGGATAATGATAAGCTCCCAAGGGTTAACAATTTTTCACAATCTTTTTGGGTTTTCTGATTTTAAAGGAAAAGAAATAAATGATATGGATGATATTATTAGTCGATAGGTGCCACGACTAACAAAAATCAAACTGGTTTGTGAATGGAATCACAAATCGATATAACTCACGATTTGTAAAAACTCTCACGAATTGCTAAAGGAATATAAAAATTCAATCAGCAAGAAGAATAAAGAAAATTATAATTCTCAATATTCATAACATGTATTGACAATCCTGTCAATTACAAGAGAGAACTCTCTCACATGAACTCACCAAAATAGAAATCAACTAAAACCTTCTAATATAACCAAGGCTTAATATATAGCTTTTACATACAAAGAAATTAAAGATATGTAACTGACAAAAATATAAAGATTGTAACTGACAAAGAAATTAAAGACATGTAACTGACAAAAATAAGTAACTGACTGTAACTGACAAAGAAATTAAAAATGACAATTAACTGATAAATTGGCCTTGATGCGTTCACATCATTCTCCCCTTCTTGGAAAAGATTCGACCTCGAATCTTGGCAGTCAAATTGGATGGATCTTCATTTGGAACATGCTGAAGCTCCTGCAACTTTTGGGGTGACTTTTTTTTTTTTTTTTATTTGTGATGATCTGCATGGCAACAAAAACAAACTTCTCTGACAATTAGTTTTCACATGAACAAACTGCTCCTGTAAAACATCAGCCCTTGTCATTGGAAGCATCTTAAAATACTGGCCATTCTTTTTATTGTATAAGTGTTCCTGTAACCATCATATATGGCTCGGCGGTCATATTGCCAAGGCCTACCAAGAAGCACATGTGTGGTATCCATAAGAGTAACATCACACAACACAGTATCACAATACTTTCCTATGGATATAGGAACCTTTGCTTGCTGGTGAATATGCAGGACGTTCTTCGCATTTAACCATCTTAACCCATAAGGCTTAGGATGTGGAATCACTGGAAGTTGCATCTTCTTTACAAACTCCTGTGAAACTACATTAGCACAACTGCCACTGTCAACAGTTAATTTACAAGTCTTACCCTGAATTAAGCATCTGGTATGAAACAAATTCTCCCTTTGCCCTGGGTCTTCTTTAACCTGTAAACAATTATCGACATCTGCAATTACCTCTTTTTCCTTCTCAGCCTTAACTATTAATACCTGCTCTACAGATGGTTGTTCAATCGTATCATCATCCTCCATTCCTTCTAACTCAGCAACATCTGAATTAGGCTTCACCTCAATAACTTCCACCTCTTTCACTATATTCAAGTTATCATCACTCACCACTTCAACCTTTTTCTCATCAGCAGATTTTCTAGGTTCAACCCAAACCACTTGCAACTCTTTCTTCTCCTCCTTCTGCTGATTTAACTTCTTTTCATAACTTTTAAAGAAACGCTCAAAATCCTTTTCAAGTTTATTAAATGCTTGTCTAATTTCACCCAATAACAAATTTTTGTAATCTGAAGTACCATCATGATATTTTAGAGATCGTTTTTCTGGATAATTCAGATCATTTTGTTTATAAGATTGCTCCTTTCGATAATACAAATCTTCATGAGTACGTCTATGAGATCGCTCACTTCGATAATTCAAATTATCTTCAACATGCCTTGAACGACCTTTATAAAAATCCTTTCTTTGATGTTGAATCTCATCCTTATAATAACTTTCAGGACGACTGAATCTCAACATGATTTTAGACAACACAAGCAATTCAATAACAAATCCAAGAACCCTAATTCTCCAAATCCCACAATTCAACAACAACAGAAATTTCGCAGCACAATCACAACCCCCAAATTTCCAGATCTAACAAGAAAAGTTCAACGATCTTACCAATCTGAAGCGCGTCGCACCAAAAGCTCTGATACCAAATGATAAGCTCCCAAGGGGGTTAACAATTTTTCACAATCTTTTTGGGTTTTCTGATTTTAAAGGAAAACAGAAATAAATGATATGGATGATATTATTAGTCGATAGGTGCCACGACTAACAAAAATCAAACTGGTTTGTGAATGGAATCACAAATCGATATAACTCACGATTTGTAAAAACTCTCACGAATTGCTAAAGGAATATAAAAATTCAATCAGCAAGAAGAATAAAGAAAATTATAATTCTCAATATTCATAACATGTATTGACAATCCTGTCAATTACAAGAGAGAACTCTCTCACATGAACTCACCAAAATAGAAATCAACTAAAACCTTCTAACCAAGGCTTAATATATAGTCTTTTACATACAAAGAAATTAAAGATATGTAACTGACAAAAATAATAACTGATTGTAACTGACAAAGAAATTAAAGATGACAATTAACTGAAAAATTAGCTTTTATGCGTTCACATCAGATAAGCATGAACAATGAAATTGTATGCAGTGGATCAACACAGACGAGATTGAATCCGATTTTTCAGTTTGAAGATAAGCTTATCAGTTGCAAGATATTATCAGAAACTAGATTATGAAGATGAATTCAAATATTCGAATTCAAATTGAGTCAAATAAAGGATAGATCGAAGCAGATATTGCGGAAAAAGAACGACTTCTACGCGCATGAAATCTGGACGAAGTGATCCAATTCTTCTTCCATCCGTTGAACCAATCTGAAATAAATATAGCAGAAGGAACGACGCAGAGATAGAACAATTTTTTTACTTGAGAACAACACACAACGCAGAAACAACAAAAATAACTCAGAAAGATCAAAGTGTTCAAAATATATACTGTTCACTGTGCGAAAAATTGAGGAAACTCAAATTTTTATTCCTCTTGATTTGTTTTTACTCTTTGTGAGTTGAGAGTTACAAGTAGACTTAGTTGATTGATTGAGTGTGAGAATTAAGCTAAGTGAATTGTAGCCAAAGGATTGGCAAATACTCTTGTAACTTCATTGATTTTGATTGGATAGTGGAACACACCTGTGAGGAGTACCGGGACCCTGGCTTGGAGCTGGAAGAGAGGATTGACGCACAAGGCGGAACCTCTATACATCGATTTGCAATCTCTTCTCCTTATCTCTTTTATTTTGAGTATTATTTATCTATGTTTTGATTACTCAGAAGGTTAATCAGAGAGTAAATTGTTAACATTTTTCTTACTTAGAGAGTTAGGCAGAAGGTTTACAAGTTTGAAAGAGTTGTCTTAATTTTGATCCGAATCTTTCATAAAGCTTTAATTTGTTTAGATTATTGTTTCAAGTAAGTTTTAAATCCATTATAACCAAGTAGTGTAATTTTTTTTTTAATCTTGAAAAATAAGTTTTATAACCAATTCACCCCCCCTCTTGGTTATCTTTTTGGGACCAACAATTGGTATCTCAAGTCCTAAAAAGAACCACACTTGACTAAGTTCTTTAATAGTAAACTTGGAATGCAACTAAGCTTTATGATCAATAATAGAAGCAACATTGGGCCGGTAAGAATCATGTTATCTACATAAAGTAAAATAACAAGAAAGCCTTTATCATTAGAGCAAGTAAATAAGGACTAATCATGACTAGATTGAACAAATTCACAATGAAGTAAGAACTTGGAAATTTCCAAGTTCCATTGATGCGACACTTGTTTGAGATCATATCAAGGCTTCAATAACTTACAAAATTAGCCTGATTTAGCTATAGGATAACTAGGTGGTGAAAACATATATATTTGTTCATCAAGAAAGCCATGGAAAAATGCAATATTGATATCTACTTGAAAAAGCCAATTATTCACAACAATAATAGCTAATAATGCAAATCATAGAAAGATGAGCAATTGGAGAGAAAGTGCTATGGTAGTCTTCTCCTTCAACTTGGTTATATCCTTTAGCAACTAAGCGAGCTTTACGATGCTCAACATTACCATCTACATTGTATTTAATTTTATATACCCATTTGAACCCAATAGCACATTTTCCTTAAGACAAATCAGTTAAAGTGCAAGTTCCATTACATTTAAGAGTACCTTGCTCTTATTGCATGACCTCTACCTAACAATCATCTTGAAAAGCTTGAACATAAGAGGTAGTTCGTTGATCAAGAATATATTTGTTAGTTATGCTATGTAACATGGATGAAAGAAGTTAAAGAAGAAAAAATATTCAAAGGATAGTGTATTGGTGTTTTAAAAGTGGGAAGAAAAGAAAGATCGGCAGAGCGCACATTATGGAGAGTATGTACATAGTCTTGAAGCCACTGGGGCAACTTAATATGCCTTGTAGAATGATACTCAGCTATGGGTTTCAAAGAAATTTCAGGTTCTATAGCATGTAAGGAGTCTAGAATTGGAACAGAAGAAGAAGGTTGACTAGTAGAAGGCGCATGAGCCACAACTAGGGTAGAAATATCAAGAGGAGAAGGAAAATTAAAAGTAACATAAGGAAAGGAAAGATGAGATGTATGAACAAGTATTGTAGTGGGCATACATTTGGTTCTTTATAAGAAAATTTGTCTTACAAAAATATCACATCTTGGCTAACAAAAACTATTTTTTACTTCAAATCATAAACTTTACATGCCTTTTGTTCATATGAGTATAGGAAAATGCACTTTGAACCTTAAATCAAACTTATCCTTGTGTGGTTATACATCAGCGACAAAACATAAACAACAAAAAATAAGTGATCATAATTAGGTACACAACCGAACAACAGGTGTCTTCCAACCAAGAGCTAACATAGGCATTCGATTGATCAAGTATGTGACAACATAAATACAATCACCTTAAAAAGAATTTAAGGAGACCTGAATGTAACTGTAAATCACAAGAGTTTTCTAAAAGATGCCTATGTTTATACTCTACACGCTCGTTTTGCTATAAGGTATATGGTGTAGATGTTTGATGAACAATTCCAAAGCTTGCAAACGTGTGTTGACAATCGTTTGACATGAAATCAACTCCATTAGCACTTTGTGTGTACTTAGGACAAGTATTAAAATGATTCTTGACATATAAAAGAAACTTTTACAAAACTCCACAAACCTGAGATTTAAGCTTCACTAAATGTCTCCTAGTTCCTCGAGAAAAAATCATTAATCATTGTAAGGAAATATTGCTCCCTTGTTCTTGTGGCTAGATTTACGTGTACCAATTAATAAAGAGAACCAAATGTATTTACAGTACATTCAAAAGGTATACAATGTATTTTATCTAAGACATATAGTCCATAAGTGACTTGAGATGTTACTATTGGTTTATGTATGCTCCAGTCTTGAAAGATATAAGAGGTTTTGTTAAAAATTGCAATGAATGATTGGTCAGATAGTAGTTTTGGAAAAGACAACAAGATATGTTTAAAGCCAAGAACTAAAAGAATATTTTATAGGATCAACTAAGGTGCGATCATGATCATTCCTGTCCCATGAACTAATTTATTAATTCCATAAGGTAAATGCATAGCAAGAGGTAGTTTACGAATGTTTTATGAGTAGAAAAGTTGAGCATAGGTTGCCATAAGTTCACTAGCTCCTATATCTACAATCCAAAAACTATCATTTATGTTCGAAGCCACAAATAGAGTAGTTAAAGCATGCATACCTGCAAAATTACTTCTTGTGGTACTCTCCAAGCGATGATTCTTAAGAGCAAATTTATTATCCATCCTGCACATAGCTTCCTTGCATGAGGTATGCACAAGTTGTGGATCTACTTTGTTATTAGGTAAGTGATCATCTAGAACATCAATTGCCAAAGATTCTTACAAACACATACACCCTGACCCTCGACCCCCTCCCAAACGCACTGCAAAAGGTTCTCTCATCAAAAATCAAGTTTAACACCATAATTTTGTTGTGCCACATTTGTAAACCACTGAATTTTTTTCATAACTCTCAGAAAATAATTTTAAAGCTAAAAACCTAGATCAAAACCTTAAAACCGACTCAAGTTAAACACTGAACTCTAGAAACTCTAGGTAAGATCAAATATGGATTTCATAATCTTAAGAAAAAGAGAACCTTCAAAAACAAAATGGAAAGTCCAATAATAGTTCAATTCAAATATGAGCGCTAAACAATTCATCTATTTAATCTTTAACACACACAACAAAATAGTATGTCTAAATAATATGAAATATTTTAGTCAAAATTTTACTAATTAAACAAAACCACTTCTTAACACACAAACCGAGATAACCTCATCGGATATCAATTAATGTCAAAATTATAAAACCCTAGATTCTTCTGTGAATCTTAGAGTCAAAATTTAAAATTAATACATAAAGTCAAACCGAGTCAACAATTAAACCTTCAAAGACATTGACTCGATTAGACAATCCCGATTAAATAAATCGTAAAAATAAAGTAAAACATAAATTATGAAATGAAAATATAAGTATGACATAAATCTCCGGATTTTAAAATTTTACGAGCAAATCTTAAAGTTGGAATTGAAACCGGAACTTTAAAAATTAACTATGTCAATAACAAGCCCTAATGAGATTAGATTCGACAATCCCATACTTGAAACCCTAAGATAGTAAAAATGAGATAATCTTAGATTATAGTCTGAAATAACGTCTTATAACCTAAAAAGATCAGATTCGACAAAGATTCGTCTTATTCGAACCTGAATGGGATCAGTTTCTAAAAACAGGGTCCTAGCACGCAAAACAATAAAAATATTCCGAAAATCAATTTAAACTTGTAATAAGATAATGATTAATAAAATATCAGTTATAGAATTTTTTTGGCCTTTAAAAAATCAGATATAGCCCTTTTACTCTTATTTTTATTACTACTGGTATTTTATTTATCTAGTCTACCATTCATTTACTATTCATTATTATTCATTTATCTCTACTTTTTTTACTGCCTATCTTTGACAACCTATAAACTTATTTCTTACATTTAGATTACCAATATTACTTTTTACTTAACTTCTCTTACACTTTACTTACTTTTCTTTACTAAAATAAATTTTTAATCACAATTCCTCCCTCTCTTTCTCTTTTTCCGTTCAGCCCCCTCTCTCTTTCTATATATTTCATTTTCTTTTTCAATTAATTTTATTCACTCAAAATTCCACTCCAAAACTCTATAAATACCTTCTTCCTCTTTCATTTTACACTCACTTCTTAAACCATACCAAAACTCCTGCAAAATTTCTCCACAACCCTCTCTCTTCTTCACCAAACCATGACCTCTCTTCCTCTCTCTCTTGTGATTTTCACAATTTTTTTTCTTTATCCATCTTTAATCTTCCATCTACTTTAGGTAAAACACTAAACCATCTCTTCCTTTCATGTTAACATAATATGAAAAATATGTGTATTTGGTTTCCAAATTCTCCAATAGCATATGCTAGGGAATGGAGATATAGAAACAACATATTGTTCATATCTTGTTTAACTCTACAATTTCATTCATGTGATGTTGTTATTTCTAACATTAACCTTACATAGATATGTAATTAAGTATATATATATAAATATATTAAAGGCTAATGTTCACTAATTTAACTTTTTATTTATGCTTTTATTTTTTGCATTTATTTATTTCATGTAAATTATTAAGACTAATTAATTTAGTCTTAGACTTGTCCTTATCGAGTCAAAACAATTTTATTCTTTCTATTTGGATTTGTCCATAATATAAGTCTGGAGAGCCTTGGCATAAATCTAAGATTCCCATGATTTTTCTTATTTGTTCTCTTTCTTTTTTCTTAAGGAACTTGTCCATGTCTAAGTTTAGAAAGACTTGAACAAAAGATCTAAGATTTCCAAAATTTTCTTCTTTTTCATTTTCCTTAAACTTTCTTATGCATTTTCTTTTCTCTTTTTGAAACTTGCCATTCTAAGTTCCGAGAAGCCTTGATACAAGCTAAGACTTTCCAATACTTGACTTTAAATATATGCTTATTTAATTTTCTATATTCTATAAAGTTATTTTTCTTTTATCATACAACATATCTATAAATTCATATTCATGCATAATTATAATGTTGTTTTTTTAATAGATATTTTCAAAGAAATAAAAGGAGTTATTTTCTTTTATAAAAATAAGACTAAACTATTTATAAGAATAATTTTTGACACTTAGAAAAAATTTCCATTAAAATTTATGATCATGATTCAACAACCTCCTTTTCAAAAAATTAAATAGGTTCATCATAAATTTTTAGTTTAGTTTTTTTTTTTTATGCAAAGTTTCTTCAAGACTTAATTATGTGGTTCCATTACTCTCTTTTCAAGCACTAAAATATATTTATTATTAAATCTTAATATTAATAATTCATTGTTATGCAAACTTTAGTTAAAAACTTATTTATAAGATTTATACTAACACTTTAATAAACACTAAAAACCAAACAATTTTTTTAAGATAAGTTAAAAATTAACCCATTAGTTAAACATTCACTTAGAAATAAAATCAGTATATAACTTAAGGACCTAAGTTTTAAGAATTAAATTCATTTTCTTTTTATGAAATCAAGGAAATATAAATAACAGTTATAATAGTTAGATACCCATTTGTAACAACTAAAATTTTAGTTTTCTTCCAACACCCTTAAGGTCCATGTGTTGAAAAATTATGAATTAAGAAAGAATTATTAGAACAAGTCTTCACTTAAAACACTTTAAAAATAATACAACTTAGAATGATTTTTCTTCATAATCACATAAGGATTCATGTTTTGGAGAATAATCAGTTAAAAGAAATTTAGTATGAAAATAAAATACTCATGAAACTATAATAAATATAAAACCATGATTTTCTTTGATTAAGTTTCTTATTTATATAATATAAGAATTAAAAATTTGTTTAAGAATCAAACTTAGGACAAGTTTCTATAAGGAAATACACTTAGAGTTTCATGCCACCAATGAATAAAACCATGTCTTGTAAAATAAGTTATTAAATAAAATTCTTTTCAAATATGAGACATTTGAGATTTCGAAATATATATTGAACTATGATTCTTATTTTCTTGTTGTTGAGCCACGTATTTATAAAATAACAAATTTAATCACAAGTCAAAGAAAGACCTTTCACAAAACTCTATCTTTCACAAAGATTATTTACCAATTTTATTTTAAGACAAACATCACTAAGATTATACATATAATATGAGTTATTTTCAATATTAAATGATTTTTATAGATAGAAATATTTATATGTTTGCTATAAATTGTCTAAGTGAAGTAAAACTTGTGAAAAATTACAAATTGAGGGATGGAATTTTTGTCTATTTTGTACCAACCCATTTTGGAATCTAAATGCCTTTAAATAATAAATATGACTTTAGAAATAGATTGATCTTTTCGAGTAGGTAGAAAACGATATATAATATACGAAATTCCGAGTTAAAATGAGCAAGTTAGGGCCGTTTTAAGTTAGAATTTCACATAATCCGAATTTTGATGAAAATAACAAGATAGAATTAAGAAGTTTAAGTAGAATCTCTATGAGATACTCACTATGGGTATTTCTTTTATCTAGTATTTCTTTTATTTAGGTGACGAGGAATACGAGACTCCCCTCCCTTGGGATTATTACGATTAAGCAGATTGCGATATGGTTGAGTGAGATTTCCCCTTTTAATTTTGTTACCTTACTTGTGATTATAGATAGTCGCACTAGATTTATATGTACAAGATAAAATGCATATGTATAGGGTTATGGGTTTGTATGTAAATGCTTCTATGTTTGTGTGACAAAGACTACTAAGCATATCAAAATCAATAAATGATTATTTAAGTACATTAGCAATATTATCTGCTGCTTATGTATATATGATGCTTGTTTGATCACTCTCAAAGTATACTTTAATTACATTCGGTTTTCATATAAACTAAATGGTCACGCATTGCATTTGTTGAGTGGTGTATGGAAGACTACTATTCCTACGCGACGAATCAAAAGGGTCCGAGGCTAGGAGGGCTCGCAACCATGATCATTTTTAGGGAACTAAGGCGTTCTAAGGATATATCTGAAGGATAAACCGTATCGATTGATCGCTGAGGTAGAGTATGCTTAGGGACTAGCAGTGAAGATCGTGTAGACCTTCAAATGCCATTCTTGACCCTCGATACGGAGAGCGTAAATCCGTTTTATGTATAGTTTCCAGATACCCATACATAATTGTTTGTATTATGTGGTTTTTGCACAGCATGTATAGCATATGCGTGAATTAATAAACTTGTTTGAATTTTGGTGCGAATAAAGGGAATATCTCACTAAACACATTGTAAGCTTATACCTCCATAGATTTTTGTTGAAATAGGTTACGCTCGAGACTCCATTCGAGAATCGATACATTAAAAGGATCATGGTAGATTCTTGAGCTCTTATGGAAGAAGTGAGAACATATGATGAATTTTGAATTTATTGAAATTTCTTTACAAGCTATATATGATATGTTGATATTTTGGAGATTGCTAGGAAATATATTTATATAGATTTGATGTTATTAGCAGGAGTATGCCCCTAAGAATTGTAATTAATCTTATTTATGTTTAATGAAAGTATTTCTCTTGTCTTGTTACCTAATTGTAATCAATATAAATTGCGTTATTCCGACGGGTTCCTTTGGTTGTGATGTATGCCTTGTGCATGATATGAAAGCCTTTATGTAACTAAGGTAGTCATTTCTAGGCTTTAATATCGTATACGGTAGACTGTCATATTTAGGGTGCCTCTTGGGGCGTGACAACATTTCTTTACATATTCCTCATCCCTTTTGTACCAATCCTAATAGCAAATTGCCTTAAAACATGAATATATGGAGTATCCTTCAACATTGTAATGCTTGCAACTCATTTTACCTTTCTTTGAGTATCTTTTGTCTCCTCTAAAAGGTTTAAACTTTGTCTTAGAAGCTGGAAAAATAGATAGTACCATCTCCACTAAGCTAAGTTGTCACTTGCTTTTGTTTTTTGACTTGTAAAACAAAATAAAAAGCACGACTAACACTAGGTAGTGGATCAATAGAAAAAATCTTATTCCTCACTGCCTCATATACATTTGATAATCCCATAAGAAATTCCATTAATCTCCCTTGAGATTCAAATTCAACAAGCCAATCCTTCAAATCACAAGTACAAAAGTTCAAACGACTACATGAGCATGTAGGATACGTATTTAGGGTTTGTAACTCTTCCCAAAACCTTTTCGATTAATCATAGTAAGACATGGCTAATTGATTTCTCTATTTAAGAGTAGGAATTTCATGTTGTAGTTGAAATATCCGTGGTCCATTAGCTTGACCATATTGTTCTTGTATTTCTTTTCAAAGTTCATCCAAGGATTGTGCATATAAGAAACTTTGTGAAATTTCAATTGTCATAGATTTCAAAAGCCAACAACGCACCATATTATTACAACTATTCCACTTAACATAATCAACCATACTCTCTTCAAGTTTTGGAATCGTACCATCAACATAGCTCAAGTTCAATTTTGCTTCTAGTGCCATTCTTATAGACCTACTCCATGTAAGGTAATTAGATACATTAAAGACAATGTTTCCTATGGTCATTCAAAGATTATCTTATTTGAAAAGATAAAGTGGATCAACATTACTAGAACTGGCTGTTTCAATAAAACAACTAACGAATATCAATAAGTAGAGGTTTGGAAGAAATTGCTGCCGCTCTGACACCATGAGAAACTCATGTAACTAGTGAAAGACTTGTGAGATGCGCTTCATGAGCATGTGTTTTGCAGCTCCATTAATAGAAGCTCTCATCCAAGAAAGGGGATGAAGAAAATATTCTAAATAAATGAATAGTAAGTTCTAGATGAAAAGTTAGTTACAAGTCTTTTGTATACCTACAACTAAAGCTATAATAGAACAAAACAAAAATATCCTATACAAACAAGACTACGCAAACTATGTACTCCTAGTTTCAAGAGTATAACATGTGTCCAATAAATAACACAACAAACTAGTATAACTTCACTAACTTATCTCCAAACGTTGATATCTTTTGTTATAATTTATATTTTTTTTTTACATACATCACTTTAAACATAATATAACATTTATTATCAATATCCAAAACAATTACAATCATTAAAAACATGACTTTCAAATTATTCACTATAACATTTTGATAGCATTTTGTTATAAGAATTGGATAGGATAAAAAAAAAAAAAAAAGACAGCATAATTCGCTTATACATACAACATTTCATATGAATGGACAAGAATTTTTATACCATCCATCATTTGGTAAACACAAGTATAACATAAAAAAATTATAAAAGATATGTCTTGTTTAGTGAATTTAGATTATCCATTGAAAAGAAAATTTAGCTCATCCTCTACATAATTTTTATAAATTTATCCTATATTTTAAGATCCATTGTTCAATACCAAAGCCTACAACAACCACCAAACAAATTACTATAATTTTTGTCCAATTTAGTCTTATAAATTTATGCAACCAAATCCCCATTAAGAATTGTAAAAGAAAAAAAAATAGTGGAATGTGTGTTTCATCACCAATGTATACTCACACAACAAAGAGATGAGCGTAAGTTAACTTAGGGATGTAATTGGTGAGTCGTTGTAAGGTACTCGACCTGCTAAAAACCTATTGGATTTGATCATATAGGGTTAAGCGACGAGTTTGAGAAAAATTTTTACAATCCCTAGGGTCATGATCGTAGTTATGACCTTATAGGGTCGACTCGATTACTAGGTTAGTAAAATAAATAGAATTTTATAACGTCAATACTTGGATATATCTATTTTTTATTATTTTTTATAACTCTATGATTGTGTAATTTATTTTTTATCCAATTGATAATGTCATGCTTTTTTATGATTAATAAGAGGTAATATTTGTATTTATATATCTATATTAGTTCTCAAGTAAAGTAAATTCTATTGTGTTATGTTACAAATTGATTGTCATACATCGACAATCAATTGTCTAATTCGTGACTTTTTTTTATATGTAGCTTTACTATTAAATGAAAAGAAATTAAAACAAATAAGCAAAATGAAGAATATATCATGAAGACAGGTAGACAAACAATAAATAAAAAGAATTGAAAAGGAAAAAAAAGAAAAAGTATAAAGACAAATTAGGTTAATGGGGCGGGTGGATTGGGATCATGATCCTCCTTGAGTGGGTTAAAGTATCGTACAAAAAACCCTACAGAATCGTAGATCTGATTTAGATGACCCTATAGGGAATCGGATCAGATTTAGATTTTGAATGACTCATCTCAAATACATCTCCTTTGCATCTTTAAATTAACTAGGCAAAATGTTGGAGGAAGAAAAGAAAAAAAAAAAAAAGGTAAAGAGACGTGCAAAAGTTGCAAGCACAACGATTAAAAAGTCATTACATGATTATGGGAAAAGAAAAAGAAACAAGAAGGTGTTAATGTTACTTTTCAAGGAAAAAAAAAATGGTTTTCAGGTGGTACAATAATTATCTAAATCAACCGCAACTGAAGTATAGAATTTATGTTGAAACATGCACTAAATATAAGTTCCAAAAGAAGAAAAACTAAAAGAAAACAGAAAAAGTTATTTCTCTCCGGATGGTCAATCCTACTCCATGTGTTCGGTGTGTATATCGAAATACAACATAAAATAATTGTACGTTGTCAATCCTACCTGCGACCATTATAATCTGATTAATCACACAAATTAATGATCTTTCTTAACATGGTACGCGCTGGAAACGCGCTTAATCTTTATTTAATTCATGATTTTTTTTAATGTGACCGACTACAATTAAACACTCAACAAACTGGCCAATTATATTGCACACATGACACATGTTGGAATGCCCTTACTAATTAATTAATAGGAAAAAGCAATAATTCTCTCGTTAAAAATACCATTTGACCAGTTAATCCTATGGAGTAGGATAATATGGAATATTCTAAAATTGCCTCTTTCAGACGGAAGCTTAGTGAGGATAGGATTGAAAAACAGGATAATATATTAGTTTTCCAATTCTTGTGAGGAAAGGAGAAGGGTCCCATGAAAGTGATTGCAATAATCGAATAATCTTGAGATTTCATGCATTCACTATCTTTAATATGGATATCATAAGTGGTATTTAAACTTCGATAAAATATATAATTAGTTATCTAAACTTTGAAAATGATAAATTTAATATTGAATTTTAAATTGATTAATTTAGTACCTAAAAAATTTTAAAATCGATCAATTTAATACATGAAAGAACTTAATAAAATTGCATGAAAAGTTCTTTAAATACTAATTTACCAATTTTTAAATTTAAATATTAAATTAATTAATTTCAAATTTCAAATACTTAATTATATTTTATCAAAATTTTTATTATTTGTGCTGTTATAAGTTGAAAAAATGTCAATTTCTGATTTGTTTGACTCTTCTATTTGGAAAAGATACTCGTAATATCTGTCCCTGGCCGGGAAAGATATTTCCACACTTTTCTGACTATGTCTAACCTGCTCCAGGGGATGGGGGGGAATCATGTGCGTACCTCCCTAATATTTGAGAGTTATGTTACGTTTTATATTACATAAATGAAATTAATATTTCAACTTCATTATCAAAGTATATTTATTTTCTTATTTGATGTTTAAAATTTTTATGTAAAAAAAATATATTTATATAAGTAGAATAAATAAAAAACTCTTATCCCTTATTTTCATTAGAGGAATTACAATACTTTAAAAAATAATTTTTTTTCCAAAATTATCCAAAATAAAAGTTATCTTTAATCTTATTTTATTCTAATAAATCAAGCATAATATTAGTTTCTAGGATAAACAATCTCTAAAAAAAAAAATCTAATCAATCATTTTTTTTTTTAAAGAACAGGACCGCCAATACAGTTCATTCACGAGGGAAGAAAATCAATTTTTTTTTTTTTTCCTGCGTTAACAAATGAGTAGATCTCATAAATGAATCCAATATTTTAAGAATCCATGCGATCTTTCCCAGTAGTTGAAGACTTGAAGCAAATAATTGAAGAAGGTATATTAATCGATGAAATAAAATATATAATCAATAACCAATATTTATTACTTTTATGAAAATAATGAATTGGAACTTTAAGAAACCATACAATCATTATTGCCAGTTAATTAATAAGCACCACATGATTGGACCCTATATATAATATCTTTATTATTAGTCCAAATACGGTACCGTATCCTAGATACCAGTGCAAACATAATAAACAAAGTAAATGTATGGGTGTCACGAATTGCATGATCAAAATGTTCATTTAGCCAAACATCAGGAAAAAAAAATTAAGAAATCAACGCACGCACACACGCAAGCAAAACCTATAGCAGCAAATTTTTAGCAACAAATATTTTCGCTTTTAATATAATGTATGTCTCCTGGCAAGAACTGTAATTAAAAAAAAAGAAAATGGTTTTACTAAAAGTATATGTCAAAAAAATTTTTTTTTTTGTTTTTTTATTATCAACACTCAAGAAATTTGAGAATACAGAGGTTACAGATTGCGAATGTAGTCATACGATCATTTAATGCAACAATTCTGCAAGAAATCTTCCATGGAAGTGCAGAGCAAAACAAAGAATGTCAAGTAGTTCTGTTTTCATCACGTTGTTAAAATGGTACCAAAGGCTTTTGTGTATGAACTACACAAAAGGAAATGATAAATATCATATCTAAACATCATCAAGGGTCGGACCTATCTCACCTGTCATCGGCGGCTCCTAAACTGAAAACAGGTCTGAAAATGATGAAGTCGAACTAACAAAGAACATGCCGATTCTGGTGAGTCCTTACAGATCCATAATCTAAAATTGCCTAAACCGGTGATTTTAGAACCGCCATTTCAAGAACCAGCTAGAGAATTGGTTTCTCACGGTTGTATGATATAAAATTTAGAAAAAAAAAGAGGAAAAAAGAAAAAAAATTATAAAAAAATTGTAATTAAAAACAAATATTTAAAATTATTTTCGCATCAATTGTAAAAAATTTATTTCCTACTCAGGATATTCATAAGTAATAAATATATTTGAAATCATATGTTATTGAGTTTATATAGATTTCTAATCAAAATAGGCTTCTCTTTTTTAATAATGTATAACTTATTTTTGCGTTGTAAGGATTTATTCGTATCTTGAATATTTTATAATGACATCTTATTAACATGACAACTAAAAAAATACAAATGATTGTATATAAATAAATGTATAACTATAGAATTTTTTAACTAATAGGCTATAAACAATTATTGTTAAGCTCAATGTTATTTCAAGTTAAAAGTTTATTTTGCAATTATTTTCTTACTCAAATTAGGTAGATTATTTAATTGTTTTTCTTTTTTAATTTCATAGTTTCCAATTCTAACCTAACCATGGAACCAATGGTTCCTAAGAACTGGAATCGAACCTGCTCTTGTGGATCCAGTCCATCATTTTTGGGACCGAACACTGGTGGTTCGGGTCTATTTTGGACCCAAATTGACCCATGATGATCTCCATCACAACTATTGATTTGCTTATGAATGTTAGAAAGCGATCTTCTGCATATCTATTAAATCTAAGAATACCTAGATGATATAAGTATCCGAAATATGAAATTTGCAAGATAATTCGAAATATTTGAGGAAAGAAAAATAATGCATCTTTGTAATTTAATTTATGATCAACCAAAAACTATTTCTTTACCTTATGGTGTACAATAATTGGGAAAACTCAAAATTTACCAAAAAAGGACAATTTGCCAAAACATTGATAGTCATAAAATAAACAAAAACACAAAACAAACGTCACAAACGACAATAAAAATAGAGTTTCCTATTAAAAAATAGCAATATAAAATATTTCCTAGATTAGTATAAACACAATTTTGATGGCCGAAACAATCAAATTTACTAGAAAAGTATATACGCCACGAGCAAAGCTAGTGTGTTTTGACCGTTAGCCCATTTTCCATAAAAACAGGTCTCAAAACACAAAAATTCAAAAAAGCTTAAATTACGAAATTGTCACAAACCAATTTTTGTCCCATTTTTTCATATACTTATTTGTCAATTCTTCCACCTTATCACCATTTATACAAGTAGTGGACCTATGCTATCACGACACATGGACGGTGGAACTATGTTATCATGACATGTGGACAACCAAAGCTATATGTACAAATGCATACAAATAACCATTAAATCAGGATTTGATTTAGTTTGGATTACGAATTAAATCAAAATTCTAATTAAAAAAAAAAAAAGCTTTGTTTCGATCTCTTACACTTATGTAGATATTTAAATTATTCCACAAAGTTCAAATTACAAATAAAAACAAAACATAAATCCGTCAGACACATAATCATATTCATCAATAAAAATATTTAGTCGTCTGCTGATAAAGTTAATTTACTAACTAATATATAGCAAGTTAAATATAATGTACAATCTTCTACAAAACCATTTAGTCAATTATTTACTAATGAATTTAGCCAAAACAAAATATATCTTCCAACAAAAGTCATCCATGAATAATGGTGATTAGCTAACAAAATACATTGAATAATTAATAAATAATAAGAGTCATGACTAAATAAACAAATTCCATAATCCACAAGGTTATAACATTTAACAATAAAATAACATCAAGTCACTAGTGGAATAACACAAATCTTGAATCTAAAAAACATTTTTTTTTTTAAAATAACAAGTTAGTATTAAACATATTATTTATCAAATAACAAATATAATAATGAAACCACAAAAACATATACAACATTTGGTCTTTCATCATATGAAAATTTATAGTTACAAATAAAATAATATTATGTTTTTAAAAAATATTTGGTTTGGTTTTACGGATTAATTCGGTTTACTCTATCAAACCAACTATAAATTTACTAGTAGATTTGATTTAGTTGATTTATTTTACAAGATGTAAATGGACTTGAAAAGGATTTATTATTATTTATTTAGGCTTGACTCATAGATTAGTGACAAAGTCTAGCGAGTTCAGTTCTTTTTTTGGGATGACTCAGGAATATTTGGTTTTGTAAGCTCGAATTAGGAATTGTCAGATAGTCTGTCATATCTAACCTTTCTCAAACAGGCTCATAGACATAGGAGATGACTGTTGGTTTTGGCTTATGAGGAACTCATTCAAGATAACCATGAATTGAGCTTGCTTCATCTTATTCGTTAATCACTAAGATGATCTGACGATTGTCTTCCATGCTAGGTGCCTATAAGTATTTATTAATTCCTCCTTATTTCTGAGGCTTTTGAAAAGTGAAGACAAACAACATTCTATAGATGAGACTTTGTTTACAAAATCAAATAAGGCAACTCAAGTGATTTCTACCTCAATTGCTCAAAAGCTGTAAGGTTAATGTGCGAGGTCTATTCAAGTTCTTTTACCTATTGCTTGTGCATTTAAGACATTGGGACTATCTATTTCTCTTCCTCTATCATTCTTTCCAAGCCATTATATCAACAAGTGTCATCTCCTCAGTGACATTCTGAGGTCACGTGTAATGCATGAGATCATTCTCTCTAAGCCATCATATCAACAAGTGTCATCTCCTTTGTAATACTCTAAAGTTACGTATAATGCATAAGATCCATATGATACGTTTGTGACTGTTTGAAGAAGAACCCCGTATCTATACAAGATAACCATAATTATCAAACAAATTAAAGCGCTGTCATCAAATATCAAAAGTCTTTTCCATCTTTTAACGTTTCTGTCTATCAAGGACAATAACTAAACCACGTTAAACACATCATAAAGGGCTAATCTTCGTGAAGCAAATATCTACCTGGATTGGTTCCACAAGTATCAACGTATATCGAGCAACTTGAGCTGCCGATACGATTGGTGTATAAGGGCATGTGGAACCATGTGAGGACGATCTTATTATTAATATATTTATGTCAATTGAGTTAAGAAGCAACGCAGATCTCCGCAAAATCTTCGAGAGGGATATTAAAATATGGCTAATAATTGTTTTAAAATCTTATTCATTTGACTAGACGTGTTAAAATTTTATTAATACTTATAAACTATATATATCTAGTAATTTTTTGTTTTTCGTCTATCGATCTTTCCAAGATTCGACCAAATACCTAGTGCTGTATAGATTACTTACCCGACTATTTGCGTATTGCTTGTTGGGGGAACTTCTTTTTTTCGTCCTTTCTTTATTATTTTAATTATTTTTGTTTAGATATGGTTTATTAAACCATAAAATTTAGGAAACGTAAGAAATGAGTCTTAAATGAGTTAAGGAACTAAGGATATATAAAGTACTAGCCAAGTTGCTTCCGGTTCGGGGGATGACATCGAGCATTATTATAATTATTGAAAAATTACCACAGAATTTCAATATTATAAAATTGTGATACGGTACATATAGGTTCTATAAAGTGTAATTTTTTTCAGTTGTTTTAAGTTGTTATAGGAACCAATATAAAACTTAGGAACCTTTATATATACATATATATATATATATATATATATTATAATATGGATAAAAACATCATACTTTATTTACCCTATATACGTTTTTATCCCAACAAAAATACAGTATATACTGTTATATTTTGAATTTGTATTTGTCTAATACTACTATTTACCGCTACTACTACAACCAGACGATGATGGGTCAAAATTAATTGTTATTGGAGCATTTAATTACAAAATTAGAGTCCACGACTAAAGGATTCTTTTGAAGAATTAACAGCTACCCTCCATTCAAACCCCTTTCCATACTTATTTAAACGCCCAAAACCAACTGGTCAGCCTCATCCCCATTGCTTATTTCATCGCTTATTTCATCCAAATCCAAATGCAACGTGGGCTCTCAAAGTGCACTTCTTCCAATCCCCACAATACAATAAATATAGGAATAACAAAATGCGTCTCGTATTGTTTTTCTTGTTTCCAAGAACCCTATTAAGACAAGAGCCATGACGATGGCAGTTGCCAAGAAAACACACGAGTCATCCTCTCATTTCGAGTCAAACTCTTCAAGCTTCAACAGAGATATAAAGCATACTGGCTATAAGATACACTTACAGGGTGTTTAGGAAGTATTCAAATTTTATTTGGTCTTTGAATAAATAGGGAAGAACATAGTCGATTTTTAAGATTTTTTTGTAGAGTTAATCGGGCAAGACGGGGACGCGGATTATAGATTTAAGCAGGGGAAGGTGAAGAGGAGAAGGAGAATATTCGATTTGTTTGTCGGAAAATGGGACTAGGAAACAACATAGGGAAGTATCAATTTGTCCGGCCGATAGGAGAAGGAACATTTGCTAAGGTCAAATTGGCTATGGATACCACAAATGATCGATTGGTTGCAATAAAGATCATTGATAAGCAAATGGTCATGGATAGCAATCTCAAGTCACAGGTTAATTATTCCTCTAATCTTGAATTTGTTTTTCCATGTTTTAACGCTCAATTTCCTTAGATTGTGCCTTTACCAATTCAATTCAGGTACAAAGGGAGATCAAAACCATGAAGCTCTTGCATCATCCCAACATTGTTCGCATACATGAGGTAACATAACCTTGCAATTCTAGCAAAATCCTCCTTGTTCTGGGTTTTAAAAGAAAATCTTATCCGTTCCAATCTCCAGTTTTTTAAGTGAGTACTTATGTATATAAGAAATGATTTTAAGAGATAACCTATTAGTAAGGAATCTTTTTTTCCCTCCTATTTGAAAAAATCCAAGAAAATCGGATGTCATGAAATTACACTCCATGAACCCGAAGTAAACTTTGGGGATTACATTCATATATGTGGTTTTCGATGTGATATGGTGAATGAATATTGCATACCGATTGAGTAATTTATAAATTATATTAATTATGATATTTATTTTAAATTCACAGGTTATTGGAACGAAAACAAAAATTTACATAGTCATGGAATATGTATCAGGAGGTCAACTTTCGGACAAGCTGGTAAAGAACACGTGTTGGCAAAAGTTTAGGACCTACTAAGATTATGTATATGTTGGTGTGGAAAATTTCAAGTTTGGTATTTGATTTTTAAACTTCAAAGTTAGCAACCTAATATTTAATTGAATTTTTTGTGACTATTTTTATTATTTTATTAATATTATTTGCTTTATTTCTTGACGTGAAAAAGTATTCCATCATATTAGATAATATTAAGAGGAAAATTCAATAATAAGTTGTCTTTTTTAAATAAGGAAATAGAATAAATGTTTTTTAATTATTTTAAATAGCCATAGAAGGTTCAATTATTACTGATTCATTCCAAAGTTTAAGTATAAAATTGAATTTTTATGTTGGTTTAGATACCAAATTTGACAGTGACCCATTTATATATATATATATAAGTGTGTGTTTAAAGATAGTTTTTATCCTAACTTTCTTATCTGTTTCAGGCCTATGTGAGAAAAATGGATGAATCTGAAGCCAGAAAGCTATTCCAACAACTAATAGATGCAGTGGATTATTGTCACAGTAGAGGGGTTTATCATAGAGATCTAAAGGTCAGCATTTACCTACACTTCTTCATTAAGTTCCCTCCCCATCTACCACTTTCAATTTTGATTTCTTCTCAAACTTAGGGGATTTCACTTGTCACTGACATCTTTATTTTTGGTCCGGGTTTACATTTTCAGCCTGAAAATTTGCTGCTGGACTCCAGGGGCAACCTGAAAGTCTCAGATTTTGGACTCAGTGCGCTTCGAAAGGTAGATTAACATTTTTATTATTCCACTAAATCTAAAAGGCTAATGGCAAAGTTTTTATATTAGTATCATTTTGATTTTGTTTTTAAATCGAACAAATACTAAACTAATATTGAACCTATATAATGATACTGATGAAAAACTGATAGTTTTACTTAATCGATATCGATAAGTTAGCAATATAGATTCGATACAGATAATGAAAGATTACGTTATATTTGACACGTGTTAAAAACAACTGTTGATTTTGTACAGCTTAGGCACAGCTGTGTTAGTTTTATATATATATATATATATAGGACTTCTCTGTACTTCATTTTTTTTTGGAATATGAAAATATGACCACTTTACATACTCTGTTTTCTTCTTTTGTCTTCTCGTCGTTTCTTTCAGATAAAAATCCCTCCAAACAGACCCACATTGATATCCTTTCAAATTGTCAATATTAAATTCATCACGCAAATAGAGCCTCTTCAATTAGGAGATGGATGAAGCTCAAAAACTAACTACAATTACATATTTATGATAAAAATGACCTGATATTAATGTCGGAAACAGAGATTTTACCTTGCGGACATATACAAAGATGAAATTAGTTTGTTTCAAAATTTTGAATTTTATAATTTTCAGATTTTCATTATATTTTACTCTTTTAATATATATGTATATGATTAAACTCACTGCAATTGTTGGCAGCCAGGAGATATGCTATCCACTGCTTGTGGCTCTCCATGCTATGTCGCACCAGAGGTAAGATGCCAAGTTATTTTGCAGTTTAATATTACTAAAATATATATATATATATGTATTAAAATAAAGGTGAATGTCACATTTGGTATCGAACTTTGTTAATCTGTGCAATTAACTATCTAATTTATTTTTCTAATTTTATAATTAACCACCTGAGCTTTATTTGTTTTTTATGAATAAATTCGAAAAGTTGGTTCGTAGATAATTGACATTTTAAACTTTAAATTATTAATTGCGTAAATTGATATCACATTAGTTTAATGATTGATAAAAAAAGTTTTAGAATTACCTTCAATTCGATTCCTAATGCTTTATTTTCTTCAAACAGCTACTTACAAACAAAGGATATGATGGTGGTCCTGCTGATATTTGGTCGTGTGGAGTAGTTCTATTTGAGTTGCTTGCTGGATTTTTGCCATTTGATGATCGCAATCTCATGAACTTGTACAGGAAGGTACAATTTAATTATATAAATTGCAAAAATCTAGTGTTTGTATAAACAATGGATATGCTGATAGAAATTTTAACGTTGACTGATGATCATTATGTTTGTTTTGAAGATATACAGAGCAGAATATACATGTCCAACATGGTTTACAGCAGGTCAAAAACGGATACTGTCCAGGATATTTGAACCTGATCCTAGAAAGGTACTTGCCTAAACTTGTCTTCAAAATTTAATTAAAGAAATTATAAAGTCTGGTACGTTTGGTATGTAGAATGAACAATAGAAGAATAGAATTGCAATTCTTATATAATAAAATAGAGTAATAATAGAATTTTTTTTATGGCTTCGAGGTTTAATAGGTATATATTAAAATATACTTAAAAACGCTTTAATTCGGTAAAGGAATTACAATATTTTATTGGATGGTACTAATAATTTTATAGAATAAATATTCCATCAACCAGAATAGGTATGTGTAGAAAGAAAAGAATAGTTATTCTGTTCCATACTTATAGTATCAACGAAACATGTGAAATGTTCTATATAAGTCTGACAAGTTCCGGATTCCACAGTCCTCCCAACTTTCAAAATTTTGGGGGAAGGGGGGGAAAAAAGTCCCATAAGATTTATACAAGAGTTTAATTATTTATGTGTTATGCATGCTTTTTCTGCAGAGTTGGTTCTCGTTTGTGTGAAATTGTGGGTTGAACACTAGCTTGTTTAGGGCATTTAATATTGAATCAAATCCCATGATAATGTACCTTTGATGTGATTTTTTCTTTAAGTAAGGTCATTAAATCTAATCTCACAATCATGTCAATGATACAGCGAATTACAGTACCCGAGATGGTTGAAGATCTATGGTTTCAGAAGAATTATATTCCAGCATGTGGACATGAAACAGATGACAATATCAGCCTTGATGATGTCAATACTGCCTTTGACTCGACAGAGGTAGATATAATTGTTGATGTTGTTAGTTGCATAAATTCTATTAACACATGTTTAATGAAATTCATCAACATGTCTAATGTCTGAAATTCTTAACAGGAACATGATGTAGTAAAAGGGATGCCAAAATCATCAAGCTTCATCAATGCTTTTCAATTGATAGCAATGTCATACGACCTTGATCTATCGGGTCTTTTTCAAGAAAAGGCAAGTCTTGCTTCTCAGCTCCATTCAAAATCTGCAATGAACTTTTTTTCATAGTATAAGTCATGTTTCATCTGTACATTTTTGGTGGCGATTGACAATGCACGAATTGTTTGTTTATAATTCAGGATGAAAAAAAACAAAAGAAGAGATTTGTATCCAAGAATACCATCAATGCCACTTTACAAAAGATAGAAGTAGCTGCTAAAGATAATAGTCTTTCGGTCGAACGAACACGAAACAAGGTATAGATGGGCAATCCTTTTAACATTGTCCAGCTTGATTTCTCATTCCCAGGTTTTCTAATGAAATCTTTCTTTTCTCTTGGCAGATGAAGATGCACCCAAAGCAAAAAATGACTAGGTGCCCTAGATCATACTTCAACTTGTCAGCAGAGGTAATTGAACTCATCTTACAACAAATAGACAGCATCAAGATATAAATACTATTGTAGTTCCAGGCCTGAAACATAAATATGAATACAATTGCAGAACAATTTGTATATTTAAGGTAACTTATACCAATTACTCTTGAAAACTTTTAAAACCACACAAACACATTCATGAAGTTACACATCTTTGACATACATAGGACCAACCCTTGGAATTTCTTAGGGTGTTCATGTAACAATGAAATTTATCAAGGGGATGAAACTTCATAATGATGAAACTTATTTAAGGGTACAATATCACCTAATAGGATTGTACATGTAAAATGATATAAGAAATTAGAGGTATTGGTGTAAATTTGAAAGCTTTAAATGGTAGTGGATGCAATTTACCCTTGAATTTTATTTCCAACATAAATGAATGATGAAGAATTTGACCCTATTTATGGAAACATCAGGTGATTGAGGTTGCCCCTACTCATTGTGTCATAGAATTATCAAAATCTGAAGGAGAGCTAGCTGTCTATAATGAGGTAAACATTCTTTTTCGTTTTCCACTTATGCCAAAATTTGTGATGAATTTAAGTCTATTTATCATTATTTAACATATTGATCATAATTGCATAATCAGTTTTGCAAAAGCTTATCGGGCCAATTAATGGAGAAATCTGGGACCTCATCACATCCTCATTTGTTTCAAGAAGAAAACACCAGCGATGAGGATATTCAAAACACGAAACGGTATTATGATGCGGATTTACAATGGTAGTAAAAAAGTTACATAAGATTCCTTCTACAAGACTTATTGGTACTATCCATCATGCAGTTATTTTGCTAGGGAATCCATGGATAGTGCTGCCAAAGCTCGTGGCTACTCATCATCTTAAGCTATCTTGAGTTATGAACAAGGTGAAATTCAGTGAAGCTCACTTCAAACTTCCAAGATTAGAGCAATATTTAATCGGAAAAAAAAAGAAGAAAAGAAAAAAAATGCAAGAGGTGAAGAATGTGGTGATCCTCTTCATAAGAAAAGAAAATGCAGCAAGCAATTTTACAATGGTTGATCAACTTACTCGGTACATGACTTTCAACACAATCCAATTGCATCAACGGATAATGCAATTTTACAATGGAAGAGTTTGTTAATTTGTTTTCAAACTTTCATTTTCATTTTATATGTTTTTCTTTTAAAGCATTATCAATCTTCTTAAAAGAATGTATAGGCGTGGAGTTATATTAATTTATTTGTTGATGAGTGAAATAGATTGTGATTGTAAGTTGGTGGTTTTAGTCTATGCCAACATTTGCAAATAATATAAATTTCCATAGCCAAAGAAAAATGTTTTGTGGATATGGTTGCTTTGCTCTGCATTAGCCTATAGTCAATTACTTTAAAATATATATCAATCTCTTAGCCACTATTAATAATTGTTGTAACTAATGATTGGACACTCCTTATACACGATAGAAAGCATATACCATCCAAATCAAGTCAAAATAACATAAAACTAGTTGTTGAACTTGACTCGAACCCATAGCTAAACTTGACTTAAAATGTCAAGGGCTCAATATGTTTAGGAATTAAAATTGAATGGGACTTAAATGGACACTTAAAGAGTGAAATTGTTTAAGCTTCAATTATTTTAAAAAATAAATTATAATTAATATGATACTAATACTTAAACTTAACTTGAACTTCACTAACATTTTTCAATTAAAGTTTGATTAAACATATGGGCCATAATGAAGATGAACATTTATGAAGGTTAAACTGCACCAAATAACCTACTTAAGTAATTTGAATTTGAGCTTAACCTCAAATCAACCATTGCTAGTTTTACTGATTTGAATTTGAAGATTAGAGAGTAGATTGTGACTAAATTTGGTTCATTCATACAACTATTTTGTTTTAAATTGACTTAGACTGAGACAAAGGTTTGTTAGTATATGGTTCTTGTTGATTTAAGAGGACACATGTACATAAAACTTCAATTGCGGTCCATTGGGACCTTAGCCACAATGATCTCATCATTTGTGGTCCTCATTTGATCTCCACTAAGAAGGAATACTTTCTCAAATTTCTAAGATCAATGTACGATAGTGGGTAGAAGTAAGTGGATATCTTTATGAAAGTACTAGGTACAAATTGTTTACAAAAATTAAATAAAGAATTATCAACCTTGCATATAAATAAAAGTCTCTTGTATATATTAGGATCATGCATCACTCTACATTTTCTCTATTGAAACTAGTACGAGTTATGAGTTAACCTAATTTAGCTTAAAAGGTCCAGAGTAACTAAGTGCTTGTGGGAATATCCTTGGAAAAAGCTTTTATGATAAGTTGTGCAAGAACAAAATTTTAAGACGAGAAATATGGATGTTTTTGAATAAAGGATAATATATAAAGTTTTGGAGAAGAGACTAGCTGTAAGGATTGTCAAGATGACCTCAATCATGAGACATTAATTCTACTCTATCCTAGGCCCAGCAAGACATGGTTATGTATTACTAAGGTGAATGAATAATTTTAGAAGTCTAACCCACATAAAACAAGATAAAGGAGATTCTTTGTAAAGAACTACAAGGGACCCTACACTTGTAGGATAAATAAAGTGACCATTTTGCTAGTTCCTAGAGCTAATATGTCAAGCTATAGTCCATCAAGAGAAAGTGGACTAAAGAGGTAGACAATTGGTGTTAAACATTACTTTAGGACTATTTAACTCATAGATGAAGCATGTGTATATGGACTGAAGTCTTGGTCTTGAGAGATTTAGTTATGATTTAGTAGAGAATGAGACTTAGTGAAATTATCTCTTACTTAGAGATTATGCAAGAGTTTTGGGATCATTGTGTTCTTAAATGTCATAAAGGCAACTAAGATTAAAGTTTTCATACTTAAAATAGCAATATGGAGCAATACTATAAGAATTTTTAGAGTTTATGTTTAGAGAATTTAGACCTTAGCTTGGATGATACACTTGTCATGTTTCCTAATGGATTGAAATTTTAAGCTACATATAGTTAGAGCAAAGGAGTAAAAAATGTTTGCAAAGTGATAACCCAAGTTAAAGAGTTAATAGGGCTTCAAAAGTGGTATTGAAGATCATTCATTAATAATAAGGAAGAGGAGGAGGAGATCGTGGGTGCTAGTATACTAAAGAGAAAAGGCAAGATGAAGGAAAAAGAAAATAATATGTACAACCACATTACACTTGGGAATTTTAGGCAATCAAAAAATCCTTAAAGCGTACCTTATTGGCATAATCAAATAATCATATGATGATCAAAACATTGAGCCTTATAAGTAAGACACAACAATATGTGCTAAAGATAGTAATAGCCACCCATCATAATATACAATTGTTACAATGATAGAAAGTGCCCTAATAAATCAATAAAGTTATTGTTATTTGAGTCTATCAGGGCATTTTTTGTTGCCTTAATAGTTAGTAAAAAAATATTAGCTACCTCAACAAGTCATTAAAATTGCTTTTTACTAAAGCTTTTATTCTCTTTTAAATGCCTGAAAAGCCTATTTCTGAATTTATAAATAAAAGCAATACAATGGTATTTATATTGGTTAGAAAATTACATTAATTGATGCTTCCATATTCTACGCTTGAACGGATCTTGATAAAAGGAAAAGCCAATGTATTAGTAAAACAATACTATATCATTTTAATATTAAAAAAATTAAAAAAAGAAAAAAAGAAAGAAAAGGAACCAAATACTTCCTAAAGGAAGTAGACATGTGAACTATAGAATATTAATTGAAATGTCCACTAGACTCATGTAAGAATTATTATAAATTTCACACTCAAATGAAAAAAAAAAAAAAGAGATTTGAATCACCATCATGAAACTACAATTTACACCATTGAATTCTAAATATATGTGGTAAGCAATAATTAAGATATTATAAAGGTAAGTTGTAGGTAAAGAATTGATGGAAAAGTATAAGCATGTCACTAAGAGTTAAAAGAATTTTAAGAGTAACGTACCTTGTCAAAAAGTGGAAAATGTAAATACATAATGTGGACTTTACCTTTAGACATTTGATATCAAGTATCAAACTATGGCTTTGGAATAATACATGGCCAATATTCAAGTAGCCGAACAAAGCTAATCACAAAGTAGTTTTTTTTAATATAAGCATCAAAAATCATCTTTTGCACATTGCAAAAGACTAGTCTTTAGTTTCTAGAGGTGGAGATTATATATAAATGAGTTAACACAAGTTGATAAAAAAAATAAATAAATTATTATCTTGATTTTGCTTTGTATTTAAGATTTAGTAATAACTTCTATAAGCTAAGACAAAACCTTATGGTCCTAACCTCATGGCCCCATGTAAGGAAGGTCACTCATAGAAATTAGTTATTTGTGAAAATAATTGTAATATTAGAGAACTTACCTTATAGCTTTTACTTTTTCCTTACAATAACTTAACTCATCTTAACTTAGTGAAACTCATTAATTTTGAAGTCTAGAAGAATAACATCTTAGTTAATTAAACCTTAAATCCCTCTCCTTGCTATAAAATCCCTAAAATACTTTAGCCATATATATGCTTTGAAAATTCTAAGAAATAACCTTTATACAATATATAACTATTGGAAAGTAATGCATAAAAAGATCTTACGAAAGTATCACAAAAAAGGTATAGGAACAAAATGAACTTTAATAAAAAAGTATAAACACATAATTAAGGAAGGTAATCAGTATAAACATAGAGTACCTTTTAAGTTTTTAGTTTTCTTACTTATAAAATAATGATTACTTAGAAGATATAAAATTCTTTACTTATGATCGTCGTCGTCGTCGTCATCACACATCTATATTGCTTTACCTTAAATAAGTTAACTATAATGCTATTGCTATGAAAATTATTTTGAGTAAATTTCTTCAATATTTTTATTTTTTTAAAAAAAAGTATAAACATTAACGAAAAATACATTTGAACATAATAATATTGCAATGACCTCCAATGACCTCCTTAAGTAAATACTTTACTGCACCAATGATATTGTAACCTAGCGGTATCTTCCTAATTTCTTAAGTGAGAGGTCTTAAGTTCAAATCCTCTCTTCTCCCATTGTAATGGAAAAAAAAAGTACATACTTTACTGCATATTCTTAAATCTTATAAAGGCATCAATATGAACCATAACATATAATACATGGTAAAAAAAGAAGGTAAATATTGGTTAAAACAATAGAGTTTAGACAACAATGAGACCCACACCCACCCTCCCTCCGTGCGCTTGTGTGTGCTCCATGGTGAGTCATATAACTTGATGTACATGTAATAGGAGGATCTAGTATATATTACGATAAGTGATACTTGAAGTAAGTTTTAAGGTTCGAGGCTAAAAATTAGAAGGATAAAGCAATGCCATTAAAGTAAAACTATGTTTCTTCATAACCCATGAGTAAATTTATAACTCTCCATCCTTTAAGTCATAAGGCACACCACTAAGCACCATTACTTTTATTAATTTTAAGTTAGTATTCCAATGGAAACACACAATTCATGCATGAAACCAAGCTAACTACATAGAGATTTTTTTTTTTTAAAAAGCTACATAGAGATAAAACATGAACTTTTACACATTTATCAAGTTTATTGAGTAAGAAAAATGAAAAATGGACTATTAGATGTTATTTGATAAAGTTTTGATGCCATATTATGTCTCACAACACATTATGTGGATTCTTAAAATGTATGATTAGATTATGATGACTACAGTGGTAATAGTTATTGAGTTTTAAGAGATGCATTATAATAATAGTTCAACGTTAAAAAAGTGGTCTCCTTTATTTGTCGAAAATACTACACTGCCTTCCTTCTATAAAACAAGCTTTTCAAACCAATTTGGGTAAATGTCACGAATAGTAGCTGAACTTTAGCAAAATATATAATTAGGCATCTGAACTTTTACATTGATCAAGTCAATACCTAAACTTTAAAATTAGTCAATTTAGTTCCTAAAAATACTTTTAGTGTATACCAACAATACCTCCATCATATTGATTAGAAATGCCTAGTAGGATGACAATGTTAGCCAATTTGATGGGGGTATATTGTTGTACACAAAAAGTTTTTCTAGGTACTAAATTGATCAATTTCAAAGTTTATGTATCTAGTTACATATTTTGCTAAAGTTTTGGTACCATTCATAATATTAACCCAACGAATTTCCTTAAAACAACAACCTCATTAATTACCTTCTTTCTTCCCCCTATATTGGTTCACACTAGCATTAGATAACTGGTTACACCTAAGAATGTAAACGGTAGGCTGCTATAGGGTTTCTAACCCATTTGATCTGTTAAAAACCCTACAATGTTGAACCCTATAGGATTTTAGAGTTGGGTTTAGATATATAGCAAAAACCCTATATGATTATAAGGTCAGGTTTGGATCATATAACAAATCCGATTGATACCCAATAACCCGGTATTATAATTAAAAAAATAATAAATAAAAACATTACTAAAGAGGCAATGATAGGAAAGAAGATATGGAGGAGCTACTATCTTTTTTACTTCCCAATAATGTTTTTTCTTTATGTTTGCTAGACCAAAACTTTTTATTAAATTTTGTTCAAGTCATGTTTGCTGTGAAAATTAATATTATTTATTGTTGTTATATTTTAATCCTAGTAGGATATTTAATTTAACCATTTTTTAAATATATGATACGGTGAAAAAATATATTTTAATATCTTTAATATTGTATAATGAATGTGGTCTGCAACATTTTCTATAAATTATATATGCATCGTTTCATTATTGAATATATAAGAAACTTATGTTAGAAGCATCGCTTTTTTTAAATTTATTGTTAAATTTTGAAAACATGTTGAAAAAAAAGAGTTATAAGGTTATAGAGTCAGATTTTGAGTTTTAAATCAAACCCTATAGAGCGGGTTTCAATAGTATCAAAACCCTATAGAGTTATAGAATTAGTTTGGTAGACCTTATAAGGTAGCAGGTCGGGTTTCAGGTTTATATGATTTGTCTGAAACCTAACCTGTTATATCCCCCATTAAACCAATCATAAATTGATTTGTTTTGTTTAAATAATAACCAAATTGATCATGACTTAAAAATAAAGAGTGTTAATGTCACGAATGGAGCATGACCTTGGAAAAACATACAATTAGGTACTTAAATTTGAAATTGATTAATTTAATTACTGAAAGAATTTTTCATGCCCATTAATAATATTTCTATCAAAATAGCTAACACCATTATCCTATATGGCGCCTTTAACCATTGTCATGGGCATGCATGAAAAGTTTTATTAGGTACTAAATTGATCAATTTTAAAGTTTAATTATTAAATTGATTAATTTTAAAGTTTAGATATGTAATTGTATATTTTGTCGTGGTTCAAATACCATTCATGATATATACATAAATAAAAATAACTAGATTACCATACTCTTGACTTTTTTCACTTTAATCAAACTAGTTAGGTCCAATTCATAAGATTCATACCCATGTGGATGAAAAGCATCCATTAAATTGACTAGTGGACAATAATATAACTCAATAGTTAATAACTTAATGAAATTTGATGAAGAATCTCAAGACTAATATACTTTTCTTCTTTTTTTTTTTTTTTTTTAGGCTAGAGACTAATATACTCTTCTAATTCGATGAATAGATACAAGCTTTTTTTTTTTTTTTTCCTTTTTTCTTTATTAGGATACTCCTTTATGCAAAACCTCTACATTTAGTGCACAACAATTGAGTTTTGCAAGTTAGGATAGACCTTCAGTTGATATTTGATCATGATGATCCAACATACGACACCCTTGGACTAAGCTCATGTGCATGATCACAATCATTAAGATGATTGAGTAGCTTATGCTCTTAAGCTCTCATGGAAGTCATAATAGGGTCAACAAATAGTTAAGGGGAAGAAATTGTAACTGCTATATAGTTGGCTTTAATCAAAAGGCTTTTTGTAATGGGTGTTATCAAAACGAATAAGACCTTAAATAACACGCTATATACTAACTTTGCTTGTTGATGATAGATTTAGCGGAGATTTCCATAAGAGGTCACTTCTTTCATTTTCTTTTGGACAAGGAATCCATATGTTCCCATTACCCGCCCAATAGAACACTAAGATTAGAACCCTTTATCTCTCGTTCTATACTAAAATCATATAAACTCCCTTGCTTGCATATTTTTAGGATACTAGAAGTATGCTATTTTGTCTAACTATTATTTAAATAGCTAAATCTATTAATTGCTGCAATAGACTTAGGATTATTTGATATGTAAGAATTTCCTTAGCTTTATTGGTGTATTAGGCTCTACAACTTAGGTTATACTTTTCAGGTGATGACTACCATGCGGACTAGGATTATGACTTTGGGTTTAAAGGATAATAGTGATACTTTAAATGGAGATGGAAGTGCTGACTAGGAATGCCCACACTATTTTATTTTATAACCTAGACTTCTTTTTAGGTTAAAACACTTAAATGCCATTTTGATGAATTTTGACTTTCATAGCATCTAAACTTAATGATGGTAAAGTGTTTAGTATTGAGTGGCCTACATGAATATAGTTATATAAGATGAGATTTTAGAAGTAATTCTCTAAATATTACAATTTATGTACATGTTACTATAAATGAATTGGAGTATAAAGAAAAAAGACCATGAAAGGAGGTAAAGGTAGAAATTGTGACAAGGATATGCTTTAGGGTTTTCAAATAAACAGATAGGCTTAGGGTCTTAGAAATTTTGACAAGGTAGAGTAGGTTTTAGGTTTCAATAAATTTACTTATTCACCAGAAATTTTATGATTCCATTATTAATTTTGATGAGTTCAACTCTCTCAGCTTAATTGCATTCTAAAATAATTAATATATTTATGACTATATGGAATAATGTGGCCAATGATACTTGAATTTTAGTAAAATATAATTAGGTATATAAATTTTAAAATTGATCAATTTTATACTAAAAAAACTTTGAAATCAATTAATTTAGTAATTGAAAAAATCTGATAAAGATAAAGTTCAGGATATATTGTCAAACTTTATATGATATTCGTATTATTAATCTTTACTATATTTATTACAATAGTTAAATAAATGATTGAATAGTCTTATAAATCAAACTATAGAAGTTTCATTACTCATTATCAACTCCTTTGTTAAAATATATAATCAAATACAGTCTTTTTATATCATTCGTCCATATGAAATCTTATGTACATACATATGTATGTATATACATATATATTCCTAGTCTCAATAGCATCTGTAATTTTGCTTCCTTCTCATTCAGATTGGGTTCACATGTACGTCACGACCGCACTTGTATCTTGGTAAACTGACCTGATAATTCAAGGTAAAAAAAAAATAAAAAAAAAGACCGACATGACAATTAATAATGTGGAATTCGAAGTTGCCCTTTCCCTCTAGATCAACTATTTCGATATCATCCAAACATGGCACCCCATGGTCCATTAACGTATATTGACACCTGTAGGATCATATTTTATCTCAGTATATTAAAATTGATGACTTGTGACCAACTATATCGCGAGATGGCTACTGGCCCATTCTTGCCCTAAAAACCTCAAATGTCGTAGGCCCAACTCGAAGCCTTCTAACGATAAATCAATTTCTGTAAGATTTAAGCCATTCATTGGTGGCTATCGCAGTCATCCAAGATACTATACGATGGCCCCCCCCAAACCCAAAAAATTTTTACATAATATTTTCATGTGGTTTCGCCAAAAAAAAAAAAAAAAAAATAATAATAATATATTTCATGTGGACTGAAAGCATTATCACTGTGAAAGTCCTAGCTCGTGCCACCCATTCCATCACATGGTTCATTTTGTCACCTTACACCAACCACAGGAATTGATCTATTTCATATGATATATAAAACTATATGAAATTATTGGTCGGTAAATTACTCTAATACCTCTAAAAAACATTGAAAGCTCAGATTTTTGGAATTCAACATAATGCAGCATATGTGCCAAATTTATAGCACTAGCATCGAGTTTGGTTAACAGAAACAAAATTATTATTTTAGTTTTATTGTCAGAAAATAACTATATTTTTATTTTGGTTGTAAAAAAACAAAATCTATATGAAAAATATTTATTTCATGTGACGTGAAATAGATAAAAATAGATAAGTTTTTATTTCTTTCTATCACCAGAGAATTTATTATTCCTAATCAAAAACATTTTTCTTTTCAAAAATACCCAAATCATAAAACAATAGAATTGATGTTATTTTGCAATTTTATTCCATTCTAGAAAGGCAAAGGTGATTTAAACAACCATTAAACTCCCCAAATAGGCTCCACAACTTTAATAGAAATTTAATATTGTATTATTTAAATGTGGAGTGTTTCTATTATTTGGATAAAATTTTTTTTTCATTTATCAGCCACATTTTTTTGGGTGAATGTATCAGCCACATTTGTGCATTATAAATTCTCTCTCCATTGTACTATATGTGGCATTATCATTACAAAATTCAAAAAATTAGAGGGGAAAAGAATAATGAAGTTTAATCTTCTACTAGTCTTGTTCGTCTTCGTCCTTTTCGTCAACAGCAGTCTTCTCGCGGTAGCTACTTCTAGACCATCCAAACATTTGAAGACTAAACAACATAAGTTAAACAATGATGACACATACAATGTCTCAAAGCAACTATGTAGGAATTGCATTAGCGGGGAGTCGCTACAATTCTTATATGCACACAACATTGTAAGATCAAGGAAAAGGGAGCAGCCCTTGTCATGGAGTTTCGAACTCGAAAACTATGCGAGATGGTGGGCTAATCAGAGGAGACATGATTGTAGGTTGATGCATTCGTTTCCAGAAGGTTATTTCAAGCTTGGTGAAAACATATACTGGGGCAGTGGTTCAGCTTGGACACCAAATGATGCAGTGAGTGCTTGGGCAATTGAAGAAAAGTACTATGATTATGGACATAATTCTTGTATAGGAGGTCATATGTGTGGGCATTATACACAAATTGTGTGGAAGAATACTAGGCAAATTGGATGTGCTAGGGTTGTGTGTGATGATGGAGATGTGTTTATGACATGTAATTACTACCCACCAGGTAATTATGTTGGTCAGAGACCATATTAATATTTGCTATATGTGACTATGTAAGTTTGGTTTGTATGTGTGGTCAAGATCTTATAAATTTATACTTCAATGTGAAAAAAGTCATTTGATATCCCAAATACCCACTTTTATCTCACTAATGTGCAAAATACGGATATAGGGCTAGTAGGATAATAACAATGAAGTACTTTCGTTTAGGTATGGAGCCTCACCTTAACTTTGATTATTAAGTTCGTCATTTTGAATTAGCTTGTTATTTTTAATATAATATTAAAGTATAAGACATTTTTCATGTCATGTCTTTTGAAAATTAACTTTTTAGTGATGGAAAAAGGGGGGAAAAAAAAAAAAGAGGCAGAAAGACATTTTTCTAACAAATTCATTCAATTACCCATCAAATTAAAAGTACATATATATTTAATGTTACAAACATTTTAAGGCAGGTTCTAATAAACTAGTAAATTTCATTCATTTTGATAATATATTTCACATATGTATATACCTATACTCATATGGATATATAAAATTTCAGCTAATTCAGTAGTAGAAATCGAAAAAATTCTTACTATATTTTTTCTCTTATAGTAGCTTATGTAACATACTTTTATTTTTTTTATTACACGCCTATCCCTATAGAATCGTGTAGCTTTTGGTAAACTATCACCGCCTAAATGATAAACTTGACAGCAAATGAAGAAATCAAGTAGAATTAAACCATCCTTATGGAAGATTGAGCCAGAATCCTTAAAATTTCTTAAATTAAGGTGCCAACAATCCATTTGTATTTTATCTTTCATCTGTTTTATCGATGTATCATGCGATCTTTATATATTTCATCCCCTCAAATAAATATTAGACATCATATACATATATAATATACGTATCTATAATTCATCCTTCTTAACTGTCTTTTTCAATTATAATTTTATTACTTATTTGCTCAAGACACTTCCATAACTTCTGGAACCGGCATCATAAATGTGATGGTGGGGTGATGTTACATTTTCGGTTCGGAGTTCGGTGGAGAATTCATTGCATGCAATTAAGTATAAATCATAATGGAAATTAATCCATGCTGTGCTGCCACAGAGAAAGCAATTCCATATGGGTTTAATATTCGCGTTGGTGTTGTTATATGCAAAGTCTGTGCAATAGTTTATACAAACGATTGAAATACAAGAAATGTAACTTCAATCCACACATGGCTTTGCGTTAGCGCTTGGTTTAGGATAGAAGAAAAATGAGGGAAAAGATGGAAGGGGAACAACAACAATAAATTAAGTGTCTGCTTATTTTATCATATTCTGATATCATTTTTATTGTTTTCAAATTAATGTTTATCAATAAATAGATACCGATAAAAAATTGACGGTTTTACCCATAAATTGATCAAACACGATACAAATATGATATAAATATGTTACTAATATAGATCAGATACAGATACGGTACATATAAAAATCTAACAATCCAAACAGATCTTAATTCCTTTGTTTCGTTTAGAAGGGAAAAAAAAAAAGGAAGGAAAAATAGATGAAATTGATTCTATTGCCCCACCTAAAATACTTCCTACAAAAATAAGAAAGAAGCAGGAGGGGAAAGTGGATTAAAATTAAATTTATTAATTTGCACCTTTTTTTTTTTTTAAATCTCTAAGACAAAGTAGCACTACTTTATAGTCTCGAAGATACAATTCCAGTGTTAATAATTCTTGTAATTGGTTTGTTTAAAGACAAAATAACACTAGTTTTTCTACGCTAAGCAATAAAATGGTTCTTACAATTTGTTTGTTTGGGATAACCTATCAATTATGTAAATGCTATTATTTTATTGGAGTATATTAGTAATTTAATATTATACCTTATTTTTCTTTTAATAATAAATAAATCTTTTTTCTTATTTCATTCCCTCTATTACACAAATGCAAAAGAATAATTAAATAAACCTAAAATTCTTTCCCTCCATATTTTTTCCTTCCTCGTTTCTTTCCTCATAGTAAAACATTAACAAAATAAAGCAAAATAAAGAAGGAACAAATTGGTCACTTTTCCAATTCATCATTGATTTCATACAGTCAAAATTCTAGTTTATAATAGAGGGTTATATGTTTATCACCCTCTCCTCCCTCCCCTCTAGGGAAGGGGGTGAATCAAATCAAGATTAATCTAATTGGCAATTACCATCCGTTGGTGTTCTCTCTCTAGCCTTTTAGAGGTAACTTTTCTTTCAGTAGCACAATGATGACTCCTTTTGATTTTTCATATACATTTTTTAATATAGGTGCATTTGTCAACTGAATTTTGCTTGGATTTTTTCGGTTGAGCTCATGTTTTGCACTAATTACATGCATTAAAACCACAATCTTTGAAATACTCGATTATCATAGGGATCTATCGACACATCTTTAACTCAAAAATTTTTCATATAAGAAAAAAAGTAAATTGCATTAAATGGCATCAACATTAGAGATAAATTCATTTAAGATATTAATATTTTAAGTGGCTAAAAAAAGAAATTATGAATTAAATAAGGTATTCATAATTGACTTTTAACGAAAATTAATTCAAAACTAATCCAAAGATTGATGCCTCAAATGAACTTTGTGCAATATTAATACCTTATTTGATTCATTTTATATTGTTTCCATTTTTAAGAACTCAAAATATTAATATCTTACATGAACTTACTCTCAAATATTGATATCTTTTGGTGTAGTTTATACTATCAAAAAATAAAAGAAAAAACAAAAACATGGAAAAGGTGTTAAAAAAAAAAGATGAATAAAAATACATATTCCTTATGGCGTAAATTATGCTAAAATTTCTTAATGTTTAGGAGTAAGTTCATTTCATATCTAAATGTTTCATGTGGTTAAAAAAGGTATGAACATTTGGATTATTGGTTCAAATCAGGTCTTCGCTACAATAATGTACTGACGTCATTCGCCATTGTTAAAGTAAGCCCGTTATCTGCTATGTCATCACCGATGTGGAAATATCTTAATATTAAAAAAAACATTAACCAATTTATATACGCTAGCTAAACACAAACACACGATGCATATTCAAATTTAGGAAACGAAAACACTTGTTAGAACCCTTAAAACTGATATAGAAAACCCTAATTGATAAATCTCCAATTAAAATCAAGCTACCCTTTCACCTTAATCCCTAATCCATGACTCGCACACAAGTTTGAGTTCGTGATTATCTATTAGAACTCATATCAGAAGCAACTAGGAGTACAGATGAAATTGTACTGCGGTGAGTTCATGATTATAGTTACTATTTTGTTACTTTGTTCCGTTTTAAATTTGTTGGTGATGTGATTTGTGTGTGTAAATTGGGCGTTTTTCCCCTTTTTTGTTATTATATTAAAACAAATAAATTTTTACAAATGTTTAAAAGTGACAATGAGAAGAGTATTTTTTTTTGTGACCTTTTTTTCTATCTCCAATGGGTTTATTGCTGGCTACATAATTCTCATTACTTTATCCAATATTTCGTGACCTTTGTTTTTTTTTTTCCTTATTTTTTCTTGACTTGCCTCCTATTTCGTGTCATTTTATAATGTTTTAAACAAGACAATGGAAGAGTCAGATGTTAGAAGAAGGTGCAGATGGAGTAATGCAACTTCTAATTCTATGTAGATATCACTATCTATAGCAAACTCCATGGATAGCACAAACAGTGTGTTGTTTTGTGGTTGTGGTTTATCCTCTTTCTGGCAAACTAGTTAGGCAAAAGAAAGCCAGAGGAGGTGATTCTATAGTTGTCCCCGTTGTAAATGTGAAGGGTGTCGTGCCTTTTTCAAATGGGTAGACTAAAAAATATCTAATTATGCAAAAGAGGTGATCTTGGACCTCCACAATCGCTTAAGTGAGAATTCAGATTCTAATGTAAATGTGCAACCAAGCATCAATAATGTAGCTACAACTCATAATGCATTACCGATCGAGTTAAACACGGTGAAGGAAAAAATTGCGTGCGTGAAGAGAAGTTTGAAGTCTAAGAAGAGGAAGAAGATGCTTTTAGGTCATTGCTTAGTGTTGTCATGGTTGTTGTTACAATTTTTATCGTCTTTGTTTCCATAATATTTAAAGAAAAAAGTAGTTAGCTCAGTAGTGATGGAGTTTGTTGATTCCGCTAGAGTAGTATGAGTACTTGACATGATCAAAAGTTGTTATGTTTGATTATAATATTTGGATTAGTTTTAATGAATTTTCGGTAAATGACATTGTGTTTTGTTTTGTCCACTTATTGTATCTACATTAGTGTTAATTGAAGTAGCTAGCAATTTTAGTTTGTGCCTTATTTATGTTTGTTTCTTTTCCAATTCTTATGACTTTATAATTAATAAGCAAACAATTTTTTGATTGCGCTTGTTTAATATTTGCTCAAGACTATGCATTCAAAATACGCTAAATGTGGTGTAAACCTTTTGAAGAATAATGAAATTGTACATACAGATATAGCCAATGGTCAAAAGGCAACACATTCATTTGGATTGCACCTACTTAATAATTGTGTTTTGATAGCATTCTGTATATATCCGAAAATTGCCGAACCAACAAAATTCATGTTCCTTTATTGATTTGGTAAGCAAAATTGCACTTTACATACATAAAAAGTGGTGCTAACAACAAATTTAAAGTTGCAATTCCTCCTTTAACATCTACCTTATACGGAAAACAAAAGCAGAAGTTCCTCAAGCTAAACAAAAATATATTTTGAACTTTATATTCACGAATGATTTTGATAGAATAACCATTACACAATTAATTATTTAAATATCATTAATTGTTTAAACACTTAAAATATTTATATATATATGCTTTATATTTGTTCTGCTGTTGTTTAAGTTTTAACAGAACAAAAAGTCGAAGAAAAGTTAAAACAAAGCTATCAAGCCCAGTAGAAGAAAGGTGGAGTTCATCAGATAAAGACAAAAGACTAAGTTTTGGGCAAAACTTGTAAAGTTAAGTGATGAATTTTTGGGCAAAACTACGAAGACAAGAGCTGGAGTTTTGGGCAAAATCGTAAAGTCAGGGGCTGAAGTTTAGGCATCGACTTCAGATCTCAACTTCAGAAAGTTTGCCCTCGACTTTAGAAAGAAAA